>PVJI01000929.1:0-212817 GCA_004026765.1 Micronycteris hirsuta | reverse complement strand
GACATGCTGCACAACTGCTCAGGCCTGGAGGATCCCAGCTTCGGCTTCGAGGAGGGAAAGCCGTGTTTTATTATTAAAATGAACAGGGTGAGTGTGTAAGGGTCAGAGGTCAGAGGTCCGGTATGGGGTCCCTTTGGAAATTGCTGTGGAGTGAGGGTCAGGGCGTTTTGACCTCCTATGAGCACTGACCCTCCTGCCCCGGGTCCCGGAAGTGGCAGGTCAGACTCATACCCGCTCCTTCCTCTTCGCTCTGCATCCGTTGCATGGCCCACGTGCTGATTACTTCTCTCAGACACAAACGAAAGCCGTCCGTTCAGACACAGCACCTACTTGACGCTCTGCAGTACCTGCACACTGAGCAGCAGAGCACAGGGCTCTTCAGTGGCTAGGGCAGCCTGTGTGTACGATACCTAGAAAGAAGCTGTGTACAGGCACAGGGAGGACACCTGGGGACCGTCCAGAGCAGAGGTTTCCAACCTGAGCCAGGGATCCACTGACGGCCCCGGGCCAGGCACTGAGGGAGGCAGACCGTGAGTACAGAGCCAATGCAAGCAAACCATGGCCAGCAGCTGAGGCCTGGGAGTGGGGGTTCTAAGCCTAGAGGGACCACCCTTTGTGCACCGTGCAACTGCCTCAGGTCTTAGCTGGGGTCTCGTCAGAGCTGCCCGGCAGGTGTGATGGCAGCTCACACTCGTGCAGCATAGGACTGTGCACACCAGGGCAGGTATAGGAAGGCTAAGCAGGTGCTCTACCAGGCCCTGGCACCAGGGGGCACACACAAGTCCAGGACTTCGGGAGGCTGAAAAGGGCGTGGACCGGGAGCAGCACAGGAGGGCTGAGGACAGCGTGGAGAGCTGCCACACGGCACGGCAGGCAGATGCTGTGCCCTAGCTCCGTGCAGCATGCAGGGCCCGAAGTGGCAGCCACAGCGCAGGCCCCCCTGTCCGGGTCTGCCCCCCGCCTGCGGCCGAGACCACAGCCTTGGGGCAGGGCTTCTGGCTTTGAAGGAGTTGGTAACATGCATCAGGTGTTATCAGAATAAGAACCACTCCCACCCCAACCCCCAGACCCTTCTCAGGGCCCTGCGGAAACCCCAGCTCAGGCAGGTCCCTCCACGCTCACAGACGAGCAGGAGGGGCCACACGGACACCTTTCCCTTCCAGATTGTCAGGTTTCTCCCCAGCAACAAAACGGCCCCCAGAGTGGACTGCGCCTTCCTGGTGAGTGTGACCGTCCGCGCCCATCTCGTTATTGCTGGGAAACCGTGGGAACGATTGTGCCGGTTTCCTCTAAGAACATCTCACTTGTCAGCCTAATAAACCAGATACACAAATCGCACGGACCAGCGCTTAAAACAGCTTTATTACAGTGGATAAAAACCTAGTAAGAAAAAAACGTGTTACTGTTTTGCTTCAAAAAGCATCGGGACAGTATGTTGCTAACACACTTCAAAATATTTGCTGGCAATTTGGAGAAACCGAGGCACCTCTATAACTGTTTCGTCCCTTTTATTCTCTTATCTACAAACATACCAGATCACCATCAGCTGTCGCTGTTTAATAGTATATGTGTACGGGCTGCTCATGGCATTAGTTCAGTGCAGTTTTTCTCAAAACTAGTGTTTTTAAGTACCACATGAAAAAAAAACTAAGTTTGTCTTCCGGAATATTTCCCGAAGCTAGTTTTCCCCATCGCGCCTTTAACCAAAGGCTCTGTGTTATCAGCAGTGGGCACGCCACATGGCTGTTCCGCAGAAACTCCACATTCCAAGCCTGTGACCTCTCCCCGGGGTGTGGGGTCGTCTCGTTTGATTTTCCCTTTTTTGGTTAGTTCAACCACACCTGTGTAGCTGATGTGAGATTTAACTGATACCAAAGTGGCCTTCACCTGCTCTTGGGAAGCTCAAGCTGTCCATCGGTCAGCTTGCTGCCTGACGCGGGACCCTGACCCCCGGGAGCCGCTCGAACACTGGGCCAGCTCTGGCGAACCAGCCCACACAGCCTGCTCGGCTCTCACTCCCACATGCGGCTGAACAAGCATTCTCGGCTCTGTTCACCGTTATTATCCTACAAGGACTTAAAATGGTAAAAATACAAGTTTGATAAGTCACCAGGGTTTTTACAACCTGCAAACTACACCCCTAATGGGGCCGTGGTACTGATGATGAAGATTAGTCTAGTTTATGCTAATTGCACAGTAAAGTGTTTGTGCGTCACCTACATAGTGCACACACACACATGCACACCACGCCACACACATGCAGACACACATCCATACACATGTGCACACACGAGACACGCAGCACACGGCAACCGCACACCCAGACGCTGCCGTACTCAGGCAGTGGCCTCTCCCCCCAGGACCAGGACCAGCACCACAAGGACGCCCCGCCTCTGCAGGTGGAGTACTACCCGCCCAACGGCACCTTCAGTCTGCACTACTTCCCTTACTACGGGAAGAAGGCGCAGGTGGGTGCTCACTCTTCCCTCGTTAGGTGTTCTCCCCTTCTCCCCTGGCAGGTGTGATGGCAGCCACAGGATCATCTCGAATGTAGCAATGATGACTGGCAAAAGGAAAGCAACAAATATTTTACCTATAAAAATGAAGTTCCTTAACCCTTCCTGACCATTTTAATGCTCGACTTTCCCAAACCCACCTTCTCCTAAATACCTGAAAACGCATTGTTTTCACACAAAATATAAATATTGAATCTAATTGTTTTAGTTTTCTTTTTTTTTTTTAAGACTTTATTTATTTTTAGACAGAAGGGAAGGGAGGGAGAAAGAGAGGGAGAGAAATATCAATGTGTGGTTGCCTCTCACGTGGCCCGCACTGGGGACCTGGCCCACAACCCAGGCATGTGCCCTGACTGGGAATCGAACCGGCGACCCTTTGGTTCACAGCCCGCGCTCAATCCACTGAGCTACACCAGCCAGGGCTAATTGTTTTAGTTTTCAAGAGCCTCCCAACTCCTGTTAGACAGCTGCTTGTCCACCTGAAAGCATTTCCTCTAAGCCCCTTGCGTTTCCTGTTCTATTTTGAACTTTCATCAAATGTACTTTGATGTGGAACGTCTGCTGTGTGTCCCCCAGACCGGTCCTCGTTCCTGAGCAGGGGACACCCAGTGAACCCCAGGGCAGGCGGCAGGGCCTCGTGAGCTGTTGCAGACCGCTGCCGCTCTCCCCCAGGCAGACAGCACAAGATTTCTGACGCACCCCCTTTCCGCACTTCGGTTTCAGCCCCACTACAGCAACCCTCTGGTGGCCGCGAAGCTTCTCAACGTCCCCAGGAACACAGAAGTGGACATCGTGTGCAAGATCCTGGCAGAACATGTGACCTTTGACAACCCCCATGACCCCTTTGAAGGGAAAGTGGAATTCAAGCTTAAAATTCAGAAGTGAAGGACAGAGGAGGCTGGCCGTCGCCTGCGTGGGAACCTGCAGACCACTGCCTTTCGCCGGCGCTGCCTACCGGTGCTGCGGCACGCCGACTCACAGACATTCCGAAACGCCAGCACCGAGTGGGCTTGGGGACTCTGGACAGGCAGCTGTGCACCATGCACTTCGTGTCAGAATCCACTGTTTCTTACTAAGCCTTTGTTATTTTTTAGATAGAATTTGTAGCTATGATAAGAATGTTGGGTTAACGTGGTAACCCTAAGGCAGAAGCTACCCGACTAACAAGACCCTGAAACGATTCACCTCTTTGTACAGACATCACGTTTCTTTCTATAACTTATTCTCTAAACGTCAACGGACTACCGCCCGTGTTAGTATAAATGCTATTAATGCCTCGACATGGCACGTGACCTATGATAATGTGCACTTCGAATGCTTGCTTTAAAGAATGCAATTCCTATTGCAAAAATACATTAAAGCCACCCTTACTCTACACAAAAGTCATGCCTTTCCTGAAATGGGGGGTGGGGAGGAATCAATTAAAAAACAAAAACAAACACTACTTTCTTTAAAAATCTTCTTTTTAAAGTTTCTACTGCAAGTCAGGGAAATCACAAAATGATGTTGGAGAGGGGCTGTCACCTGAGAGCAGGTGCAGTTCCAGGACGAAAGCAGGTGAGACACCAGGGAGCCACCGATGTGACAGAATCGCTAAACTGGAGGTAATCACACACGGTAGTTCATCGTCATTCCCCAAGCACAAATGCCTCCTCCAACACCCAGGAACTCACGTGAGGTCTGCAACTCGAGGCCTTTCAAAAAAAGCAGGAGAACATCCTGTGTGACCAATCTGCCCTCACCAAGTGGCGCCCACTTTTCGCCCAAACCGGAGCTCGGGCCTGGTGCCCTCCTCCCACTTGAGTACCAGACGCCACGTCGCCGCCAACGGAGCAGCTCAGACAGCTCCACCCATGTGGACGGGAAAATCTATCCCCCTGAAACCCAACCACAAACACAGCATGGGAGAGAATCGAAGCCCTGTGAAGCCCTGGCCAGGCACGCAGTGGGCTGGGCGTCGTCCCGCAAACCGAAAGGTCACCTGCACGATTCCCGGTCAGAGCACACGCCTGGGTTGCAGGTTCAGTCCCGGTCGGGGTGCATGCGAAAGGCAGCCAATTGAGGTTTCTCTCCCTTTCTCCCACCCTTCCCCTTTCTCTAAAATAAATAAATTCTTTAAAGAAAAAAAAAGGTTGCGTGTTTCATCCCTGGTCAGGGCACAAGCCTAGGTTGCAGGTTCGATTCCCAGTCAGGGTGTGGAAGGGAGGTAACCTATCAATGTTTCTCTCACTTCTCTCTCCCTTCTTCTCTAAACATATCCTAGGGTGAGGATAAAAAAAACACCCTGTAAATACTGTGAGGCCAACTGAAACCTGTATTTATTAAGCATCTCTACTACATAAGACACTAGCAAGTATTCTTCACTGCTGATACAAACAGTAAAAACTTTGGGAGCCACGTCAGAAATGTCACATGTCAGAGGTCAGGTCACCTCAGACATGTCACGATAACGTAACGCTGGAGGTCAGAGATCAGGTCTCCTTTCTTACCTTATGATCTCCTTTTTCTGAAAGTCAAATCCATAAAACCGGTCTCAACTTTGAGGAATCAGGGGAAAGGCAAGAAACAAAACCTCTCCCCACCACGGGCCACAGGAAAGAAGACATCGCTATGGTCTGTGTCCACTGTGACATCCTTCTTTGGCCCCCAAGGTCCCTTGGGAAGCCGCAGGACAAGCTGAGGACCCATGGTGGGGCCCCAACCACCACTCCTGGGCCTGCCTACTCTCCTCAAAAAGCCAGACTAGCAGGATACAGCGACTTCCAGACAGTACTCCTGAAGTAGAGGAACACAGAGCTTGTTTAAAATGCCCATGCGCGTTTTATTAATAAAAACTAACAGTGCCAGTTAAACAAGTCCAACAATTAAAGTCTCTTTAGATTCCATAAAATATTACAGAAAAGTTTATTTGTGTTTCAATAAAAAGACTATTGTTTTAGAACAGGCAGCTAACAGCAACTGTGCAGTTAATGGTTCTGTGAATAAATTTTAAAAGAAGCTACTGCCTGTCCTCAAATTCCTTTTTCTTTTTATAAAAAAAGAACTATTAAAAATGATTGACAAATTTTGAGTTAAAAAACTGTTAAAACATTCTCTATATTTAATTTCAACTTTATAATAGATTACAGGAAGATGCTTACGAAACAAATACAACATTTGTTTCCGTACACGTCTTTAAATGATAGACTTATAAGTATGTAAACAACTATATAATAAAAAGTTTCCAAACGCTGCCTGTAAGAAATCAGGCAAATTTTGCCATAAGCAATAAACCATTCCAAGCCTTCCAGACAGTTTCCAAAGCTGCACCAGCATGGCAGTAAACTTACCAAACCAAACAAAAAACAAACACACGAAAAAGAACTTTGCAATATGTTTGCTGCAATGTAGACCTAAAATTTAAAAAAAAAAAAAAAAAAAGGAAGAAAAAGTATAAACGTAATGGAACCACACAGTCAATATAATTTAAGGGAAAATAGTCATGAGATTGATGGAGCTTAATGTTGAAAAGCAGCGCTTCGCCCTTTGCTTGGTTCTGCAGCCGCCAAAGGACTTAACACATCGGAACTCATCCCGGGGCCTCACACTCTGCCAGCAGGGGGCGCCATCCGCAGCACGCTTCGAACGAATGGCACTGGGGCGGCCTGGACAGGAGGACGACATTTTCTCATTGATGTAGATGGAATAGAACTTCCTCAGCAAACTCAGCAAAAAGTGTTAAGGGGCAAAAAGGAACTCTGAATTTAAAAAATAAAGATAAAAACACACAATCTAAAAAGTAAGTAAAAGCCCTGCGTCGGCACACTGGAACCAACACGCGCCGCTGCCGTCTTCAAAGACCTTACAGAGAACCGCCCTCGCTTGCTTATCTGAGGTGCAGGTCAGATTCGACAGCTTACAGTGTCTTCTTGGGAAGAGGCCAAAAAGAAACAGAAAAGCCCACATAAAAAAGTTTATCTTCCCTAAACGTGTTTTCCTGAAGTCGAACGCGAGGGGAGGCAGGGCCTGTGAGCGAGCGCCTCAGTCTTCTTCGTCGTTGTCATACTCCTCGTCCTCGTCGTCATCCTCCCCGACGTAGGACACGGGGGTCTCCACCCTGGACCCGCTGTACTGCGACCCGCTGGAGCTCGTGGCCAGCATGCCGTCCGCACCGTTGGTCAAGTCACTGCAAGGACAGGAAGGGACACCAGGGGTCAGAGACGTGCTTCAGGGAGGCCCGGTGGTTTCGGTGACACGGACAGAAGAGAAGCTTTCACACGTCTGCAGTGCAGATGCCGACGCTGCTACTGGTTCCACCTTCTCACATCCTCTCCCAGCTCTGTCCTCTTGGACACAACCAGTAAAACGGGGGGGAATTGGCAAGGCCGTGGTATTTAGTCTTTCCTCCCACTTATTATTACATCAGAAACCAAGTCCCCAAGCGCACCAACTAAAAAACCATTACATCCTTCTTCCTAGCCCTTTTACTTATGAAGTCCCTGATCTTGAGGAAGGAGGCCGAAGACAATCAGGAAAAAGGGGTCCCAGGATGACGTGGGGCCCTCCAAAGCAAGGCTCCCTGGACAGCATGTGCGGGAGGGCACCCAGCAAGTTCTGTGTGTGTTCATGTGTGTAAGTGCATGTATGTGTGTACATACATGCATGCATGTGTGGGTGTCCATGCTCCGTGCAAGTGTTGCTGTGTCAAGTGTGTACCTGTGCAATGGTTTATGCATGCATTTGTGTGTGTACAGGCACGAGTGTGTGCATTATTTGTCCTAAGGCCCCACCTCTGGTGTCTGCAGAGAGCCCAGGAAGCGGAGCTATGACAGGCGATTCTCACACAGACACTCCCTCCGCAACCTGTAGTTCCAGGAAGGCTCCAAGGACCCCACAGCCTTCCACAGTTTTGTGAAATGGCATTTGCCGAAGGTCAGTGGGGATGACCCCAGGCAGGGCCCAAAGGGAGAGAGGGGAGCTGCAGGGCTGGCCTGCCCAGCATACACATTGGTCCTTGGGTGGATGTCTGCATTGAGCTCCTGGGAACCTGAACCAGGAACACGTGAAAGTCTTTGGTTGTCACAACCGAGGAGACAGGTACTGGCATGAGGCTGAAGGTGCTACAAGCAGCCCACAATGCAAGGAGCGCCACAGGCAAGACCCTGGCCTCAAACGGTGAGAGGTTTCAAGAGCTGGGACCCTGGTAAGAGACACCGGGTTCAGCCACCACCCAGCGTACCGGTGCAAAGCCCACCAGACCCCAAGGGTAGACTGCAGTCCCAGGGCTCCAGCAGGTGACGGCTCAGGCCAGCCTCGCGGAGCAGGGACAAGCGCGCATTTCCACTGAGAGTTATAACTTGCTCAGGTTACAGTCAAAAGTAACTTCAGTTTGTGAGCATTGGAGTTGAGCAGCAAGACAAGGCAGTCTAAGGCACATCAAGTATTGAAAGGACGCCAAGCTGGAATTTAAAATTTGTTAGAGATCAGCCAGATGCTAGCCTCCGAGCACGCCTCCTGTAACACACGGAGGCTCGGTGGTGTCCCGGGAAGCCTCACACAGCGAATTTGTTCAAAGATAAGGGACCGGAAAGGGTCGGAACCACACTGGAGACGTGGTCACTGAACGCTTGGAAAGGAGGGGCCCAGGGGGCACAGCGTGAGCGCGTGACACGTGCTGCTTTACTCGGACCAGATGGGTCCAGGACCTGGAAGGTCTGCGGCAGCGCAGGCACCCGCCCCTGGCCAGAGAGCAATGTGCGCCAGCGCTACGGCATAGTTTTATGGGCATGAAACCATATGCATTATTGTCTTAACACCGCTTACTGGTATTTGCTAACACTGCACAATAGAAGCTATTAAATACAGTACTCTTTATCAAAGCAATCCCAGCCTAACAAAGCAAGTCAGGAAGGGTGAAGAATTTAACCATTAAGCTGCTCACTGCAGCTTTTCTTATAACTGGGAGCCACCTACACGTCCGACCACAGAGGGCAGCTCAGTTGACATGGAGCCTTCCTGAAATACCGTCCCGTGCCGCCGTCAGCATCGGCTTTTCTTCTGAAACGGTCGTGGCTTTGCTTCCCTCGTTATAAAAATTGACATGAGTCTCAGAAAATTTAATCAATAAGATGAAATTTCCTAAAGATGAAATTTAGAAAATACCCCAATTCCACCCCTTGGAATGACTGATGTTCAGTATTTTATACGGAGAGAATTAAAAATTGGGCTGACCTCTGTCACAACCTGACCTGGAGCCAGACATCCCACAAGGACTTCGCTGCTTCCCGAAGCCTCGCAACACACTGATGACTAGCCCATCACCAGCCCTGCCTCACGGGCGCGGCCAGGCTGCCTGGCCCGGGGCCTCCCGCAGAGCTGGCCCAGGGATTCGCACCCTCACTGCCCACTCCCGGCTCCCTCGGGACACACCAGGGCCTCGTCTGTGTCACACAGAGACCCAGAGCGCCCTGTTCAACGGCCGCGGGGCGCTGCCCCGAAGGTGAGTGCACACGGCACTCTATGAGGTCGATCCCACTTTGTCGGACCTCCGGGCTGCTACCGCTGCTACCTCGTCATGTATTTCATGTAAGAAATTAAACATTTACTGATACTTAGGATTAATAAAGTAATATGTACAAGGCATAACATAAAAGTTAATAAAACCATTGCTTTGTCAACACTTAATGCTAAAATTATCTTCATCTGCCCTGGCTGGTGTGGCTCAGTGGATTGAGCATGGGCTGTGAACCAAAGGGTCACTGGTTCAATTCCCAGTCAGGGCACATGCCTGGGTTGCAGGCCAGGTCCCCAGTAGGGGGCCCATGAAAGGCAACCACACATTGATGTTTCTCTCTCTCTTTCTGCCTCTCTTCTCCTCTTTCTAAAAGAAAAAAAAAAAATTATCTTCATCTATCTTTAAAGAACTAAGAGAAATACTTAGGGATGACATAATTCTCTGTGGGATTGCCGGTCAAAGGTTAAATACACACTGATTTAAATAATAAAGCTTCAGTAACAGAAAAAATACACACAATGGCAGGTAAAGTGAAAAAAGCAGAGGGCAAAATTATATATGTACATTGTGACCTCGGGTGTGTTAAAAGAAACAGAAAAAGCCCTGGCTAGTGTGGCTCAGTGGATTGAGCACCAGCCTGCGAACCAGGGAGTTGCTGGTTTGATTCCCGGTCGGGGCACATGCCTGGGTTGCGGACCAGACCCCCAGTTGGGAGCGTGTGAGAGACCGCCGATCCATGTTTCTCTCCCTCTTTCTCCTCTCTCTAAATGTATATAAATAAAATATTTTTAAAAAAAGAAATAGAAAAAAATGACTGAGAAATACTGTCACTTTGACTGCCAGCAGTGGGGTTCGGGTGGGTTTTGCCCCCATTTTTCACTGCATATGACTTTTTAAAAAATAAAGACCAGGTGTTACTTTCAATTTTTAGGGTGAATAAACCAGTAAGAAAGCTTCTTTCTACACAGGGGACAAACTCAGTGTGTGAAGTGTCCTCAGGTAGGGGAGAGAGGCTGGAGCTGCTTCCGGGGAGGGGGTCCCACTGTATGAACAGCTGAGGAACTGAGGCTATTTGTATGGAAGCTGGGGGGGCTTCCCATTGCCATGTGACAGGTGCCCCCCTGCCCGCCCACCCCAGCCCAGAACTGCAGTCACCTGGCAGAAAGCCTTGTGCCATTAGAGGTCGAAACCGATGATGTGACGAATACACTGTTGAGTGACCCATGAGCCATTTCTGAAAAGAGAAAGAAGATACAGCAAACGTCACGAGGCAGAGACCACAAGGAACAGAAGCACTTGTGCTGAAACAGGAGGCTTGGGGCCCAGACACCTCTGATCTGCCCCACGTTTTCTACGCTGGGCTCCCGGCCAGAGAGCAGCCCTGCTCGTCCAGAGCCTGGCCACGTGGTCAGTCCTCTGTACAGAAGCCCTTAATGGACACGCAGTCACCAACGATGGCAAAGCTGCCCACTGAAACTTAACGTCGTCGTGAAGCAGAGAGCAGGGACTGAGAGGCAGGAAGGACCAGCACCCCCTCCCGTCCTGCACGCAGCAGTCCGCACCAAGACCAGTGTGAATGGCAGGGCAGAGCCAGCCTTGCTGGACAGTCCACAGTCAGACGCCCACTGGTTCTGGACGGCTCGGCAGCCAGAGTCCAATCCAGTGCTAGGGCTCTGGGGGAACAAACCCGCACTGCAAAGGAGAGCAGCGAAGGCAGTTCTTCTCCCCACAAAGCCCCTTTCCTTCTGTGGCCAGGATCTTGCTCAGCAAAGTCACCAGAACGAAAGCCAGAGACCCCGAGCAAGAGCTCACAAAGCGAACGCTCCCACGCTCTGGCCGTCAGTGACTGGCACAGAACAGCAATATTCTTGGTTACTTTGCTGCAGGGACCGATCGACTACCGCTGGAGAAATGTCCACGCCTGTTAGACGCCTCAAAGAATTCCAATCTCTTCCTTTGGGGGGCCCTACCTGGAAGGTGAAATCATGACTTAACACCTGTATCATATAAGCTGCATGGGCAAACCCACAAAATGACACTCATGAACTCCACTGACCCCGTGTCCCAGTGGGCGAGGGCCCCGCCAGACGGCCGTCCTGCCAACAGCACCCACACCTGTGGTCCCCAAAGCCATGTCACTCCCCCCTGTGCTTACTCTTGGTGCTGCACACCTGAGCCAACCTCAGCAGCGGAGCCTGGATGCCCGGAGGCCGGGAAACTGTCCTCACCCTAGCCACTAGGCCACCAGTCACCGGAGCCCACTGACCTGTCACATAGGGTTCCAGCGCTTTCGGCACCAAACTTCTTGCCATTTTCAGGTCTTCGGCAGAGCAGCTTCCAGATTCCAGCCCATAGGCCATCCCCATGCGCTTCAGCACTTCTATGTCATCGTGGATTTCAAACGTGTTGTCAAAATTGAACAGGTACTCGAATCTGGAGGAGAAAGTCCCTGTTAGAAAAGTGCCATCTTCAAGACAGAGACAGCTGTGCTTGGTTCAGGAGTCCAGCCCCTTCCTTAGGTGCCCCTCATGGGGTGTCGTTACAAAACTCATTGGCTCAGAAACAACACCCCAGAGGCTCAGGCGGCATTGCTATCCAGCGTCTGCACTCTGCGGGCACGTCCCCGGCATGCGGGCCGGTCTACCTGCAGCTCAGGCCACCCACCCCAGGGGCCGCCTGCCCCACGGGCCGCCCGCGCACCAGCAACGGGCTGGGCTGCGTCTGACAACCTCCCCAATGACAACCCTCACGGTGCGATTTACTTTCCTTTTAAAAGGGAGATGCATAATCAGGGAAAGAAGAGCAAATTTCTAAATTAATTATGCCAAAAGATTGTATTGAATGATTACAGATACTTATATAAATAAGTTAACCAGCTGTTAAGTGCATTCTTCACTTCTGACTTAAGACTCACAGCCGAGGCCCCGGGGTCCGGGACAACCTATACCTACTTGTCGTTGGAGATGCTGCAGTCGATGACAGTCTTCTTGCTGGTGTTCACGATGATGAAAGGCAAGTGGATGACGGAGTTGGGCGGGGGCGGCCGGCTGGCCTGCTGCTCTGCCTGGCGGTTTCTCTGCACCAGATTCTTAAAGGCAATTTGCTAAAAAAGACAAGCAACCAACACAGCGCTCACACCAGCTGCCACCAAACCTAGCGCCTCCTCCCCAGGTGTCCTCAACAACCTCCCCGAACCCCAAAAGACGGCAGGAGGGCGCGCGCCCTCCTTTGCAGAGCAGACCAGACAGCTGCCCCAGTGAGCCGCTGCAAAGAGAACGCATCCTGAAAAACAAAGTCCCCGGAGAACCAAGACTGCGGAGACTCGGGCATGCACACCCCTTAGACAGAAGCACCCCCGCAGAGGAGCGTGAAGAGAAACGCATCGATCCTGGAGGTCACAGTACTTCTACCCCCCCCTGGGGAGGGGTCTGCAGGCGCCCACGCCTGTCCCACCAATGCACCACAGCCTTAGAAGGCAGACGTTCAGCTGTGGACCTGCAGCTTCCCGGGAAGGCAAAAACGCTCCGTGGTAGGGGTGTCTCCTCTGGGGACACAGGTCCTCAGCCTAAAGCCAGAAATAAAGGGCCTTGGGCCCTGAAATGACTTTTACCTTCAGGATAATTTTCTTGCCATTTATGTAAAGGCAGAAAGATTCCCTGCCTCAACAGCCAGTTTCTGCCAAGCTGCCCAGCACTGGGAACTCAGGAGCTCAAGGCTTAGTGAGAGAGAGGTAGCAACTTGGGTTTTTTTTAAAGTAATTATGATGTACTATGAATGCAGAAAAGCAGAACAATTTATTCTAAAGGGGGCAACTGAAGGAAGAACTTGGAGGCTGGGAGGGGCCGCAGCCTGAAGCAACCTCCCCTCCCAGCAAGAGCTGTGGCCATTACTGGCTCTTCTGTTTCACAAGTCCCTTCTGCCCATCTTGGCCCTGTGACCACTTCGTCCCTTGCCAAAGCACCCCCTCAGCTGGCCCCCTAGGGAAAGGGTCCAAGACACCTCTTTTAAGAGCGTGGAGTAACCGAGGCCAGGGTAAGACACCCCCATGTTGAGCGTGCCTGGCCTGGGTAAGACATACGCTCTTTGTGGTGATCCCCAGACTCTGCTGGATGCTGGGGCAGATGTCCCAAGCCCCACAGTGCCCCCTCCTGGCCATTTCCCATGTTCTGAGATCTCCTAACAGCATCTAGGCCCCTCTGCAGACTCCCAACGCTTCCTCCCAAGGGTCCCACCTGCCGCCACAGCTTCAACACCCCTGACCCTCTGCTTTCTGGACACGTGCCTCCAGGCTCCCCAGCAGCCTCCAGCCTGACCACATGGCCCAAGGCCATGCCACACACGGGGTCCACAAACGTTTCAATAAATTGCTGCTATGCCCTCCTTCCCTTTATTGACCAGCCACTGCTGCGGCAGCTGGCCCCCATGACCCAGGCGGCGACTCCAGCGCGGAGCTGCCTCTGTCCAGGAACCAGCCATGCCCCCTCCCCACAAAATCCTTACCCGTGTGTTTGCGTATTAGCTTCTAACCCAGAACGTGCATCCCCAGATCCCTACGGGGGTGAGGCTGGTGCTCAGGTGCCTCTCTGCAGGCCCCGGGGATGGCAGCACAGCTCACTGTCCACATGTGTCTGAGAGGACAGGGGACGGGTGCCCGTTCCCTGACCACGTGTGCCGACCGCTGGCCAGGACCCACCTCAGGGTCATTCTGCACCTCACCCCCAGTCTCGGGTTCAGTACTCGGCACACACTTCATACGCACCCCAGAGAACTTTCACACACTCCTTCCTAAGGGGCCGTCCCTGCTGCCCTTTAAACACCGTGACAAGCGATAGACACACTCACATGGTCACACTCACACACGTACTCACACACATGCTCTCACACTCTGCCTCTCTGGCCACAAGGCCCACGTCCACGAAAGTTCAAGTCAACAACATATGCACAGTATTTATGAAATTCGCATTCAGAATCTCAAAGGAGAGGTTTTATTTACCACATAGAGACAGAACAGACTGCAAGAGACTGCAGTCGAGAAAACACTAAATTAGTAGAAGATATTAAAGCTACCCTGCCTCCAAATATAAGTAATTCGTTACCTGTAGAATGAGTTCTTGAAGTTGAGACTGTTTCTGTTTTATTCTTTCAAGTCTTCTTTGTCTCTCTACCTTCAAAAACAAACCATCAATACCAGAAGTCATCACAACTGATTTAATGTAGCAAAGTTTAAAACCCGCATCCACACAACGTCACCTAAGCAGGCTCTTGCAGAAGATACTCTCCCTGGATCTAACGGTGGGGAAACAGATCAGTCTAGAACACAGCACGTGCGACAAGGTTTTCCTCCATCCCAAGTCCACATGCACTTCTGCCTCCGCTCACTGTCTGCACATGGCTACATATTGTAAAAATAGTGTAAGATGCTTGCACGGGAGTTCACTCCCTTGACTGGCCCAGCCGCCTCCCCACCCACAGTGAGGGTCTGCAGAGCCCACACGGGCTGGACAGTCCGCCACCGTCAGGCGGGAAAGGACGGGCCCGATCGGAAACTCTGGGACACGGACAAGCCTGGTCCACGGACAAGCCTGGTCCATGGACAAGCCTGGTCCATGCGGCCCTGGCCAGGCACAGGAGCACAAGGCCCTGAGCAGGTACCGATGCTGCCAGTGGAAATGGCGGCCCTGGGGTGAGTCTACACAGACGTACGGAACACGAAAGGTTAGCCGTGTACCTCTAGATTCTGACATTCCTGAGCTGAGTTGGTGGGCAGACCGATCCATTTGATTTCCTTCTTCTCCTTGGAGATGATGTTCATGGCCATCAGCACGTTTAAGGCATCATAGACTCGCCGTCTGATGTTCTTCTGGTCATACGCCTGGGGAAGATGAAGTGGGGTTTTCCAAACAGGCTGGGACGGCTCTCGGGTCAGTGTGAGACGCTAGACCCTGAACACACTCAAGGGAGTGCACCGTCAACTTGGCGTGCAGTACAAGCCCACCGCGGCAGCAGCCGGCATCGCTCCCAGCCAGCTCCACTGACCCGGCCGGTGCTGACCGGGCAGCCACGCCAGGCCAGGGCGCTTCCGTAGGAGGGTGGCCCGGCAGGCAGAGCCAGAGCGCACGCGCACAAACACTCAGGGGCGACGGGGCACCACATGCACAAATGGGTCTGGAGAAACTCCTCTGCACTGTTCCGGGAACTTCTCTGAATGTCTGAAGTTGTTTCAGATAAAAACGGAGCGGGCTGTGTGGTGCTAGTGCCCCGCTGCCCCGGCCCCCCACGCCCGCGTGCGCACTTACGGACTCGCTTGGCAAGATGTGGTTATCGGCAGCACTGAACTCTGCGACCAGCTCGTCGGCCACCTCGTTATAGGATGTGGTTCCCTTCCTCTGCACCTTCTCGCAGACCTTCATGGAGAAGTGCCTGAGGCCCTTACCGTTCTTCTCTCCTTTCCTGTTGCGTTTCCTTCAAAAAGACAAAGGAAGAGTGACGGCCTTAGCATCCTGGGAGCTGGCTTGCACTAAGACACACATCTCCCTCAAAGGGCTAAGGAGCTACATGAGGGCCCCGAGACCCGCGGGGGCGGGAGCTCATGCAAATGGGCTGCGAGGGAGCCTGGCTCTGCCCCGCAGAGCGCACTCAGCACCGCCAGCGGGGGCCCGGCGCCTCCTTTCTCTCTGTGAAGGCCAGGCCTCACGCTCGTCTGTACCTTCGACTCTCAGAAAGAAGTAGGGCATAGCCCCCAGGGGCAGGGCCCAGCACATATTCGATGGGTATCGGCACACTGCACCCTGCTTCACAAAAGGACTATGAAACTTTACTGCAAACTAGGACTTTCTAGGCCAAATCTGCGTGGCTGACAGACAAGGGGAGGCCGAGACCTGGACGGCCAGGTGGCAGTGGGTGCCAAAGGCTGAAGCCCACAGTACGCGTCAGGTCAGGAGTGACCCCAGACGCCGGAACTTTTTAAGTCACCACGTCCAGGAAAGGGTCGCTCTCAGCTTCTGACAGGATGAATTTTGGGGACTGATGATTTTTGCTTGAGAACGAATACAGACATTATTCTATAGCTTTGTTTTCATTAGTTTTTAAGGAAAGTCGCACAGCTGACCTTCGAGTAAAATCATTTTCAAATTGGTTTGCTTTAGCGGAAGAAAGGATCAGAGCAACCACGGTGGGGCCGCCCAGCGGGACCACCACCCTGAAATGGCGAAGTTACGTTTGGCTGCAGCGGGCGAGCTGCTGTGAGATCCATCCCAGTTCTACGTCACTTCCTAAAGCTCCTTTCCAGTGCAGGCAACGGACAAAGTTACCACCGTGCTGAAAAGCCAGCTCCCTCCTCTTCTTCCGCCGAGAGCTGACCACACCTTACAGTGCTGCGTATCCGTCATCCCAACTATAGGGGCAGCTCTCCCGCCCTTCACGGTGTGACCATCACCGCCCAAGCTGCAGGGGGCAGCTCTCTAGTGCCACCGTCACTCCGGAACTACAGGGAGGGCGGCCCTCCCACAGCCTGACCTCCTTTACGAGGAAAAGCGTGACGTAACTACGCATCTCTTATGGGCACGCGTTGGACATTTTCAGTCAATGAGCATGACCATCAGCCCCTATGACCACAGAGAGCTGGGGGTTACAATTCTAGGCAATGTGCTCACCCGGCAGACCAAGGTGAGGGGTCTGAAGGCTGGTTCTGTGAGACAAAGTGAGTGTTAGGGGTGTGTGGGCTTCCTACCACGATAGTGTTTGGCGCTGCAGGTCTCTGAGGCGTACCAATTACCTACAGTCAAAAAAGACAATTCAGAACACAATCAGAAATCTCCCACATATGACGCTGCCATTTTATCATTTCTCATTATCTACAGCCACCGTTGCATTTTATGAACCACAGATATCGGAAAGGACAATGACCATGTGAGTAACCCAGCAGCTGACCCCTGGGACTAGGGACGACAGGGCCACACCTGTTCTGAGCGTGTCTCCATCTCCCGTCCTCAACCTCAGGCATCTCCTCCAGGTAAACAGAAGCAGCGGGAGAGGCCAGGCAGCGCACACCAGCCCGACAGGACAGCGCGCACCTCGGGGGCATGCGAGCCTCCCTGAGACCGTGTTTAACACAGGGCACGTGAATTGCACGTCCCGGGTGCAAGTCTGGGGGGGACTCAGCACTGTTCTGGCTTTCCTCTTGCCCTCTTTACTTCCCTTTTAATGATATAGAAAAGGATGAAAATCTATCCTTCAGTGGCACTAAAGTGAGCCCAGGAAACAAACAGAAAACAGCTCTCAGAACAAAGGAACGCAGAGCGAGACTCCGGTGCCCCCATCAGCGTGACCACGTGCGGGAAGCCCACCCTACGGCGGTTTCACAGGGGAAGCCCAGGCACCCAGACAGCAGAGGGCAAGGCAGGAGAGATCAGCCCTGGGAGCAAGGACGAGGGCCCCACTGCCCACAGGATAGCCGGGGATCAGCACAGCTCTGGGCAGGGGCGGGGGTGGCAGGTGGTTTCGGGGCAGGGCCAACACGCCCCTGGTCGGCTGGCTGAGCGCCCATCCCTTCACAAACGACGGGAAACCTTACTCTGTCTCTCAACGGCAAGCACTCAGAACTTCGGTCCCATCAATTAATACTCAAACGTTAACACGGGGACACAAAGGCATTGCCTGCACAGCCAGATGAAACCCTGGCTTCCCTGGCAAACACTGTGCTCGCACTTCCATGTGGAGTCTAAAAGAGCAAATAAATGAACCAGAAATGAAACAGAAAACCCCAAGCTCAGAGGCAGAGGGTGGGCAACATGGGTGAAGGGGGTCACAAGTACCAACTCCCAGCTGCAGCACCAGTAAGTCACGGGGAAGTAACGCACAGCACAGGGGCCGCAGTCAGTGACACTGCACTGCCTATCTGAAAGTTGCTCACGGAGGAAATCTTAAAAGTTCCCATCACAGGAGAAAGTTTTCTAACCATATATGGTGACGGATGTTAACTAGACTTATTCTAGTGATCACTTCACAGTGTACAAATATCACATCCCAAGTACGCATGAAACTAATATAATGTTGTATGCCACTTACAGCTCTATAAAAAGTAAAATAACACTTCAATTTTTCAAAGATCTTGCTGTGTGACTCTATCTACACTTATTAAACTGACCCAGGAAATTATTCAGAAACACTGTTTCTGTTACTACACAGCAAAGTGTGTCGGAGCCCCGAGGTCACCGAACGTGTTAACATCAGGCACCCAAATGCTAGGGCAGCCTCGCCCGAGGGAAGAGGGCAAACTGCAGCCTTCGGGACTTGCTGTGGCCACTGCTTGGCTATTTTAAGCTGGACACTCCCTCTGGTCCCCTTCTTAGAGGGATAAGTGTGTTACTTGCCATGGCCCTGGGACAGCTGACCTGGCACTTTGCAAATTATCCCTAAGCCCAGGTCACCTGTCAAAGTTAATGATCCACAAACCACGGAAAGAAAAACAGCTCAACCGAATCTCATTCTTTTAATTCATGTTTCCAATGGTAAGAGCTTCATCACAGCATTTTTCGAATGGTAGATCACCCTCATTCGAAAGCCATGAAATCAAACCAGTGAATTTTCTGGAAAATGAAACAGGACAGAAAAGGGAACAAATCTCCCAGAAGGGGGGAATACCTTGTGAAACTTCTGTTTGTGTTAAATACGTGCCCGCGTCTCCCATTTGTGGGGCAGCGGGTCACGGCGGAGAATGGACGCCAGCTAAGGCCCGTGGTCCAGTCTGGGAAACACGGAGCCCCTGCCAGTCACGGCATTTGCCCAGCACATTTTCCTGGACCCGGCCGGTCACGTGCCTGGGAGCAGAGTTAGGGTGCCAGCACACCCCAGATGAGTGGGCACAGTGAGGCCACTGCCCCCACGCGCTGCAGCGCTGCTCAGAGGACGCTACCTAACTTTGGGGTCAGTGCCCCAGCAGACACTCGACCCGGGCCCTGAGACAAGCGCCCTCTCTATCACCCCTCCCTAAGCTGCACCTCTTCCTCGGTTCAACTGTTCTGCAAGGAGAACGGAAAGCCAGGGGTTCAGACACAGAACAAGTGCTCAGTAACTGCTCACTGTGAGAACAGCCTTCCTCGATGACAGGGCAGGTGAGCAAGGCGGGGGACCTGGCCCCCACGGGCCACCACCCACGTCCTCATGGAGGAGCGCGGGCCACTGACACCTGCGGGCTTCCTCTCTCTGCCTTTTCATTTTCACTATTTTACACGGAAACTTCGCCGTGCGAGAAACGCCTCCACCTCAGCTGTGCGCTGCGGACCCAGACTGCCGGTTAGGCGAAGAGGGAAGGCGAACAGACCGCAGGTTCGATTGTCACTCACATGAAGATGAAGCCTCATCTCTCATGTCAGAATCGGCCAGTCCTCTGATTTCTAATCCTTTGGTATATAAAGTTTTAAGAGACATAAGCTTTAATTCACAGTGCCGGGATTTTGCAAAGAATGAATTATCTTTACTAGGTCCACCCAAAACAGCTTGATTCAAATCAGTGATTTAACTTTCAGACTGACGAAGTTAAGGTGCACCAACAGAAAAATGTCCCCATAATTTTCCTCCCATCTATTCACACTTGAAATAAGAATAGAACTGTTCCTGTAATTAATGAAGTATTCCCAAGCCACATTCTGCTACAATACACAGTAACTATAAAATATGAATTATAAATTAAAACGTAAAATGGAACATGTAACATATCAAAGAGATATTCATTGAAAAACTACTATGTAACACATGTGGCCTGCATACTATTGCTCCAGGAAAAACCACAGGCATTCTGCTGCGCAGATGTGGTCACATCTTACTGACAAGGGCTAAGTGGTGAGGAGCGATCATACATCTGCCGAGGGTGGTCACCTGGAAACAAGGCCTGGGACGTGAACAAGCTCAGGTAGGTGGTAACACCGTTCTCTCCTCGTGGGACACACGGCCCAGGAGTAGGAATGACTTCAGCCTAACCAGAGTCACGACGGGGAGAGCTCTGCTACCCGTGGGGGGTAGGGGGGAGCCACACAGTCCCGGAGCGCAGACCCACCTCTGGCCCCCTTCTGCAGAACTGGTGGCGTCAAGGACACACCTGCCATGCGGTACCCCGACAGCAGAACCCTAACCCCACGTGGCCTGCACACGAACACCGCCCTTGTCTCCCCGGCAGCTACTGTCGCCCTGAGCAGTGGCACAGCCAGCGTGCAGCAGCCCCCACACAACTCCCTGCTGCCCTACCGAGCCCTCCAGGCCACACCTACGAAACCCGTCAGGGCAGATTCAGGGCCGGCGGGAAACACGCAGCGACGGGGGAGCTGCCAGGCCTGGGCTCAGTGCCAGGGCCGGGGGCAGACACAGAAGCACCGGGGGGACGCCCTGCGCTCCGACCACCATGCTCCTGAAATCTCCGCGGAAGGCGACCGTCCCAACACTGCGGGCGTTCAACAGGACACTGCGAAAGCAAGCCTCACACTCCACACCGCAAGCTGGAACCGAAGGGGCACTGTCCCGACACCACGAGCGCACCCCACCCGGCCCCTTACCACTTGCTGTGCAATGTTGACATTGGACTGTCCGAACGTCTTTGGCAGGAGCTGCTTCCCGAGCGTGCTCACTGTGGAGGGGTGGACGGCCACGAGGGACACGACGCCTGCGGCACAAGGAAACGAGAGGTTAGCTCCTTGCTGGATGGAGGCTCACGGTGATTCCAGGACAATGAAGCTTCTACTTGGAAGGCCTTACTTTCCCCACTTTTACCACTTGAGATCTACAGGTCAATAATGCACACCTCTCCTAAGCTTAATTCTTAATGTACGGGGGCTGCATGGCCGTGGCTGCTTGCTCTCACACACGATGAGCCCCTCTCTGGGGTCGGGGTCGGGACTCGGGTGCCCCCAGGCATTGTCACCAACCTGCCCCAAACCCGTCTGTCCATCTACAGAATGTTCTGATGGGACTACAGGCCTCAGAGATAATTCTTAGCATGTTAAGCACAGCATCAGTCCCTGGGGACTGACAGGGAACTTTTCGTTTGGGCGACATTGGTGCGTGGGATCAGCAGTATCAAGGTTACAAAATAACCACTGTAATTTTAATGAAGTTTTGCACTGGCTGCACCATTGTCGCCTGTTTATACTCTAACTCAACACCCGTCGAGTGGTCGCCGGTCTGCCGCCTGAACGGAAAGCCCAGCAAAATCGGCTCCGCACTCAAAGTGTTAAAGGCCATACAGAGGTACCTTGGTAGTTGTAGTCAATTCATGCTGGCGCTCATGATGAGTGCCGAAACCAAGGAGCACCGAGCGAGTTTTTCACGCAACAAGTGGTAACACCCTGCGGGCAGCGTCATGACTCCTACAACTCCTGGCAAGTGCAACGGGTCCCGAGCAGGCGCCGAGCGCGGAAATGGTTTTTCTCGCTGACATACGACAGGTACCGGGTTTGATGAGTTTGAAACTGACAAGCACCGAGGTATGGATGCAATTCTATGACAATTATAGCACAGAACACCTGCAGGTGAGAACTACGCTGACTTCCGGACCATTACCTCACAGACAGGGGTCATGCCTCTCTAAACCCTCCTGGTTTCCCTAGAGCAGACGGGCCACGGGGGAACTGGGAGCCTCAAACAGGGCTAACTCCAGGCTTCCACTCTCCTTGACTCCCACCCGGGTCAGCATCACGATGACCTCCACATAACCAGTAAGGCGTCGCCTTCCATTTAGCCTGGTCTAAGTCTTCATTTCTGACCCTCTACCATCCATGCATTTGAAAGAACTTTACAGAACAGACTTCTCCAAAACTCAACCACCAATGAGTTTCACTGCTACATACAAACGCAATAATTTCTCTTTAATAACCTAAATGGACCAAGACAGATATTCATCCTTCAAGTGGCTAAATATGAGTATTGAAGCAACAATAACAGATATTTAAATTATTTTCTGTAAAAAAGTTTATCTGCTTTGAATTATTTATCTTCCTCTGAAAAACAGAGGTCTACAGGGTGAGGCAAAAGTGGGTTTAGAGTTGAAAGTATGCAAAAGGTTCATTCTTGTGTTATTAATTAATTATTGTATTATTTTCCATATGAACAACTGTAAACCTACTTTTGCCCACCCTGTGTATCTCAACAAAAGCGAATATTTTGAAAATTGTTTTAGTTATGTTAAAGTTACTTCAAAAGACAAAAATAAAGCTATTTTATTTTACACTGAGATGTAAAATACAATTAACTACATTACTTTCCAGTTTCAAATATACATGAGTAAATAAGAAGTTTCCAGCAATACTGAATTGATTCATTAAAAAAGGTAACGTTTTTTAAATTTTCAAGTGATCCTCTGATTTTCAGGGAAGTGGAAGGAAGAAAACAGACCTTCTCTGAGTCGGCGCATACAGCTTCTGCCAACGCCGGTGGCCGGGCAGTTCTCACGCCATCTCATCTCACAGCTTATTCTGTGCATCAGATTTGTGGAGGCCACACACCCAGAGACAGGACCAGGTGGTCATTTTCTATGGCTGGGCCTGCAGGTCCGGCCACAACACCTGCCCACTGCACGGGACAACACACCCCACCCACGACCACAGCTATCGTCTTTCTATAAAAACCACGCTCAGAGCCCCAATCAGGGGTTCCCCACTTCACACCCCAGCTGGGGAAAGGAGGAGCACTCTGGGGATTTGGGGGCGAAGGCAGAGCTGTGAGGCAGAAGTGGACTGGGGCCGGGGGCCCCTTTCTTCTCTCTGTTCTCAGGCACTGTCTGTCATTCCCACCAGGGTTTCACTCTTGAGATTTTCCTTGAGAGAAACTCTTTGAATATCAAGAATTGTACTCCAGAACACCTAGCACTAACTATTATTGTCATTTCATTGTATTTGCTAGAGACGTGAGCAGCAGAGCTAACCTTACAACCCAGCCCGGCCCTGTCTGCAACCATCACCGCTTGCCGAATGCAGCCGGTCCGTTTTTCCTACGGCCCACACGCGAGTCCAAGAGCAACATCAGCACCGTCTGCATGGGTCTTTACAGTTTAGAAAGTGATACATGTATCGAACGAATTCTGCAACTCTGTTTACACTGGCTTTGAGACTTGGCCATTGAGAAATCCACTTGATTTTCGTCAACGCTGTAATGCTATTCCACCGTAACACTGATACAGAGACGTTATCTCAGCGCGTTACTACTGAAACCCTGCAGCTGTGTCAGGGGGCCTCCTCCTGCTGAGCAGGGGTTCCTCCGGCGTCTTCTCTCCTGCAGATGTGCCAAAGGGGGTCTGGGTCCCAGATGACCTTCTGTCATGGGATTCACCGCAGTGCCTCCACATGGCTGTTCTGCATGCACACACACATACCCCGCAAATATGTGCGCACAAACACACACCACACACACACACCCCCCAGCTGTCGACTCAGTAAGGCTTGACAGTCTTTGTCAATCTCAAGAATGAAATGGTATTCGTTTTTTGTTTAACCTAGCCATAGAAATTAGAATGCTTCCCCAATATTTCTTTTTTTTAAATATATTTTATTGATTATGCTATTACAGTTGTCCTATTTCCCCCCTTTATTCCCCTCTGTGCCCCCCCAATTCTCTGCCCTTTAGTTTTTGTCCATGGGTCATACATATAAGTTCTTTGGCTTCTACATTTCCTATACTATTCTTAATCTCCCCGTTTTCTACCTACCATTTATGCTACTTATTCCCTGTACTTTTTCCTCTTCTCTCCCCCTCCCACTCCTCTGTTGATAACCCTCCATGCCTTATATAAATCCCTTTAACATTTCATATAATAAAGGCTGGTTATGATGAACTCCTTGAACTTGACCTTATCTGAGAAGCACTTTATCTGCCCTTCCATTCTAAATGAAAGTTTAGCTGGATAGAGTATTTTTGGATGTAAGTCCTTGCCTTTCGTGACTTGGAATACTTCTCTCCAGCCCCTTCTTGCCTTAAAGGTCTTTTGGAGAAATCAGCTGACGGTCTTATGGGAATTCTTTTGTAGGTAACTGTCTCCTTTTCTCTTGCTGCTTCTAAGATTCTCTCCTTATTTTAAATCTTGGGTAATGTAATTATGATGTGCCTTGGTGTATTCCTCTTTGGGTCCAACTTCTTTGGGACTCTTTGAACTTCCTGGACTTCCTGGAAGTCTACTTCCTTCACCAGCTTGGGGAAGTTCCCCTTCATTATTTGTTCAAATAAGTTTTCAGTCCCTTGGTCTTCCTCTTCTCCTTCTGGCATCCCTATGACTCGGATGTTGGGACGTTTAAAGATGTCCTGGAGGTTCCTAAGCCTCTCTTCAATTTTTTGAATTCTTGTTTCTTCATTCTTTTCTGGTTGGATGTTTTTTTTCTTCCTTCTGGTCCACTCCGTTGATTTCTTTTAAGATTTTATTTATTTTTAGAGAGAGGAGAAGGGAGGGAGACAGAGAGGGAGAGAAACAGCAATGTATGGTTGCTCCTCACATGGCCCTCACTGGGGATCTGGCCTGCAACCCAGGCATGTGCCCTGACTGGGAATCGAACCAGGACCCTCTGGTAGCTACACCAGCCAGGTGGTCCACTCTGCTGATTTGAGTCCCAGTTTCCTTCTCATCCCTATTGGTTCCCTGCAGATTTCACCTCATTTCCTTTATATTATCCTTCACTTGTCAACTAATTGTGACCAACTTTCTTCCAATTCTGTGAGCATCCTGATTGCCAGTGTTCTGAATTGTGCATCTGATAGGCTGGCTATCTCTTCATCACTTAGTTGTATTTTTTCTGGAGCTTTGATCTGTTCTTTCATTTGGTCCATTTTTTTTTTCTCGGCACAGCTGTTACTTTAAGAGGCGGAGCCTTAGGTGTTCACCAGGGCGGGACAACTCACGTGACTCTGTTGTGGCACTGCCTGTGGGGGCGGGGCCGAGAGAACAATGGCGCTTGATCTGCTCTCCGCACTTCCCCCCACCCACAAGCAAGTTGGGCCCTTCTGTGCTGGCTCCGGGGTGAGTGGACGGGCCTGCACAGTTCCAAGTCCCTGTGGGTCTCTCCAATGGACTCTCCTGTGAGGCCGGGAGTTCCTCCCGCCGCCGCCTCAACCCCCACAGGTGTTTTTAATCAGTGGTTTGAGGCTTTATTTCCCCACAATGGTGGGTTGCATGGTTTGCTCCACTCCCCAGCTTTTTCTCCAGGTTTATTGCACATGAATGAAGGACCGCCCGGTCCACCAGTCTCAGCCCCACTAGGTCCTGGTCGGCCAGCCATGGGTTTTGATGAGTGCGCCCGCCGCATTTTGGCCAGGCGCACCCGCCACGGGCCTCTCCGGGCAGCTGAAGCGTTGCCGGTATCGCTCCAAAAACCGCGTCTCCCCGAGCGCTCTCTGCCCAGCTCCACCCCGCTTACCGGTCTGGATGAACGTGTCTTCTTTAACTCCTTGGTTGTTGGACTTCCACTCAGTTCAGTTTTCTGTCAGTCTGGTCGTTTTTTGTTTTTTAAATTGTTGTTTTTCGTCCTTTGGTTGTGTGAGAAGGCACAGTGTGTCTACCTACGTCTCCATCTTGGCCAGAAGCCCCCCCCATTTTTCTGACAAAGACTGCCACATGCAATTTGTTTATTGGGGGGGAAGAGACTAACATTCCAGTTACAAGATGGGTTAAATTATAACACAGACCAGGAATCTAGTCACTGGAAATAAGATGGTTTCAACTGTAAAATGTACTACACGACCTTTTTTAAAAGAACTATAACAAAATATTTTCAAATATAACATTATAAAATAGAGAATTCCTTTCTTGGCAAGAAAATGAGTTAAGAATATACACAGTCTGAATTACTATAAGCATTAAAAAAAGGAATTCTAAAAATGTTATATAAGCATATTTTTATAATTAGTAATCACGTTCTATTAATATGTATAGGTTTTAAGATACTTTAATTATGAAAGCATAAGGTCGAGTGTTTTCTTGAAATTAACTTTAACCAGTTTAAAGTTCTGAGAACCTAACGTTTTAAGAGTTACTATTTTGCCCACTGAGCTGCAACAGTTTCCTTGTTAACGTGGCCCAAAGGGGCACTAGAACGTGGCCGCCTCGCGTGCGGCGCCTCCCGGCCCCGGCACGAGTGAGAGCGGGAGTTGCCCGCAGGGGCACCAGGGCAGCCAGCACAGCGCTCCTCTCAGTCCTCGGGCCGGAGAAGGAGCTTCCTCCCTGGGCCGCCCCAGCCGCCACACCAGACACACGCACACATGCTGCTCGCCAGCCAGCCACGCACACTGTGAGACGTGGGCTCTGCAGGCAGCTCCTCCGTGGCCCCAGGGCTGCCAGCAGTGTGAGCGGGGTCAGCCCGGGCGACCTCCACAGCGCTGCTCCTCCACGTAGCAGGCCTTCAGCTCCTTGGTCAGCATTTCATCGAAGGACAGTCACCCCCTCGTGCCCAAGAGCAAGGTTCCCGGGGCAGGAGGTCACTGCCACGCAGCAAACATTCTTTGGGTTAAAACAGAGGACAGGAGGAGAGAACAAGCTGAAGCCTCTCCTCTACATCCCCCGGGAGGACAGCCTTCGCAGGGGGCTAACCCAACGTCCTGCCACTTCCTCCTACAGCGGGGCTCCTCTCCTAACCACTGCAGAAAGACCGGTTCAAATTTACCGCTGTGCGCGTACGTGTGTGTACATTCGTGTGCATTTGGGAGGCTTCGGTTACCACATCTCAAGCACTACAAAGCAACACTCAGCTTTTAGCCACACAGCTCTGCTAAATTTTCATCTTCCTACCTCAGAGCCCTAAATCAGAAAGACAATACTGAAGCAGAGGGAAAATGGCATGTGTCGCAGGAGAACGTCCTCTTAGCAGTTAGACAAAGACACAATGTGGGAAGCAACGATCAGGGCTGAAGCAAGAGCACGTGGAGACGGGCCCTGGCCTCCCGGGAGCTCAAGGCAGGACCCACACACACCTAGCACATGGGGCCTCGGAGCGATCCAGGAAGAAGACAGGTTTATGTCAGTAATCAGTCAACAGGTATTACACCTCTCCATCAAAGGGTGCCAGGTAACAAAGGTGGCATTAGAAACTGGCAGGAATGGCCCGGCTACAGAACACTGAAGTTCCACAGCAGCAGGGAGAGGGTCACCACGTCTCAAAGCAGTACAGGCATGGACACTAGGTGTAGAAGCGTCTTCCCTGAAGGGCACGTATACACTGAAACAGGTATGGTCAGGGGCGGGGGTGAGTGAGCATGTTATTGTATGACAAATAAGAACTTCTCGGTTAGAGAAGACAAGAAGCATGATGAAGTGCAGACAGAGACACAGCACAGGAAGAAGGCCACACTTGAGCTGCGGTCCAAGGTCAGGTCTGCGCAGGGGACAGGCAGGGAGCAGGCCGTTACGAAGGGTTGTGTGGGCGCCTGGATGGTGGTGGAAGGCTGCCTGAGCCCCATCACCGCTTGGCTGGAAGAGAGACCCAAGTAAGAACTGTGAGAAGGGTGAGATGGGCCAGGCAGGAACTTGTCCAGGCTGAGGAGCAGGGGAGGGGAAGGGCCTTCTGGGATGAGCCCAGGACTCTGGACACACTCCCTCCAGCAGCGCGAGGCCACAGGAAAGAAGGGAGTAAGGAAACACTGACTAGGATACCAGACACCAATGAGGACATGGAGCAACTGAAGGCAAAATGACGCAGCCACGCACATTCACCCTGTGACCTAATGTCCACCCCTAAGCATCTGCGTGAAGCACCAAACAAGTGTGCGTGCAAAGGCTCACACAGTGTTCCAGCCAAGAGCAAACGATCGGAAGCAGCCCAAATGGCTGTCACAACTAAAACTGCACAGAATTTACTGTCTAAAACTCTGCATTGGGGCTCTTGTCTTCACGACCTGCAAATGCAGGGCTGAGAGTTCAGTGCATTTTTCTGGGGGAAATAAAGCTTTTTGAGTCTCGAAGGGTGTGATGGTCAACTTTATGTGTCAGTGTGCCTAAGGACTTATTAGCCCCCAGTTATCCAATCTAACACCAGCCCAGGGGCTGCTCTGGAAGCTCTTTGTGGACGTGATGAGCACCATTGACTGTAGACATTAAGTGAAGAACACCTGGATAAACCATCTGACCAGCCGAAGGCCCTGAGAGCAAAACCTGAGGTTTCCCTGAGAAAAAATTCTGCCTCAAGACTGCAGCCCCTCATTTCTAGCCCTGGCGAATTTCAGAACCTCTTCCATATGTGTATGCTACATGCTTTCCACCAGCTCTGCCCCTCTGCAGAGCTCTGGCTGCTACAGGGGTCTGGAAACATAGCAGAAGAAAAGGAGTGATTTAAGTGGCCAGGAGGAGGGTGGTGCAAGGAGGCAGCGACTGGGAGTGGAGTTAGGACAAGAACCCCAGTGTGCAAGAGTGGCGGGACCCGCAGCAGGAGTGCAGGAAGTGAGTCAAAGCCAGACTCCGGGAGGCAAAGACCAGGAGGGAGCTGGATGCTGGGTCTGGCCTCATTTCAGGATGTTGCAGGTTCTCATCCGAGAGGAGCAAGGTTCCCAAGAAGTGGCAATACTCAGGCGCTGGCTTGCTGCTCCTAAACTCCCGATGGGCGGGCCCAGGAGCCACAGTGAACTAGCCCCACAGGTACAGGGTGCAGGGCAGAAAGCAAAGCCAGTCCCTACCGCTGATGCCCCAGCCTCCACCCTGGACTGGACCGTGGTCTCCTCCTCAGGACCATCCCATCCTCATTGCACAGTGAGAACCAGCTGCTGCTCTTCAGTCACTCCAGAGAGACCGACTCACCAGGACATGCTGACCACTCCCATGGGCTCCCAGATGAGCTTGCGGGAGGGCCTGGGCCTCACTCACTGTGACCGCAAGCCTTTGCCAACTGCCCCTAAGAAGTGCCCACAGTGACCACTGAATCAAATGACATCCAGTGTGTGAGCACCAAATGACATGGTGCTCCTCAATCTAATGAAATACTAATAAATAACCCAAAGTGACAGCTCAAGTTAGTGCAACACCACTTAAAAGTACCCTAAAACTCATGAATCAAGCACAAGGGAGCTGCTGCTGAAACATCTGTCAGGGCACAAGGGCGGGGCCAGACGGGCTGGGCCTGCTCTCTCCAGTTCCAAGCCCCCAGTGGCTAGACCAGCACAGACCAGCAGATGGCGCCACTTGCTGCACACTAGTTCTGACAGGAGTGGGAGAAACACAGAGAGACTCGCCTTGTGGGCACTGAGAGAGCGGTGGTCCTGTGCCTTCTCACAACAAAAGCACGGCTCTGAAGTGGAGGGACAGGGTCTCAGGAGAAAGAAAGGAGGCCAGAGGGCCGAGGAGGCCACACCAGTCCCAGCAGAGCTGCTGCAGCAGAGGGAGAAAACCACGGAGCCGCAGAGGGGTGGCTCTGGAGTCCACCTCCACAAGGCCACGGGACCAGGCCTGGCAGGAGGACGAGTGAGGTCTGGGCATGTGGTCCAGGGAGCAGAGCTCTTGGGAGCAGCACAGCAAAGGCGACTGGGATGAGGAGGGCTGGAAAATGAGCTGCAGACCCTCCTCCGAGTGAGATGAGGGGCTGCCAAGAAGCCAGACCACACCCAAGACGGATGCAAAGTATTTTACACAGTGCAAGCAGCTAGCACCAAAATATTTCAGTGGAGTCAAGAAACTACTATTTTCTGATCCTTCCCATTCAATTCCTTGGCTCACAAGCTCAGTCGGAGAGGAAAAAGAACAGCCAGTGTGTGGTCATAAGTAAGCTTACTTGGAGAGAGATTCAAAGTGAGGGAGAAAATGCAGACAACTGTAATTGAAGAACAATAAAGTAATTTTAAAAAAAGGAAATTCAAAGTGAACATCAAAATGAAAGACTTCCATCATATCCAGGGAAGCAAAGTTTGTGGATTTTTTTCATTTTATTTCTGCTTCATCAAATGTCATGCCTTGGCTAGGGGGCTCAGTTGGAGCGTCGCCCCATACACCAAAAGGTTGCGGGTTTGATCCCCAGTCAGGTGCCTTCGGGAGGCAACTGATTGATGTTTCTCTCTCACATCAATGTTTCTCTCTCTCTCTCTCTCAAAGTCAACAAGCATATCCTCGGGTGAAGATTAAAAAATAAAATAAAAGAAAATGTCATGCGTCAAATTTCTGAAACTTTTACATGTCAAATTACTTACACTGAATTTTTCACTCAAGCAATCTGTGAATGCCAAAAATTAGCATTCACAACTTATCAAGATTTAAAAAGTGTGTAAACACTGAATCCCTCCTTGGGCTCTCCACCCCTGGACAGAAGGAAAAGAAGGCATCCGGGAAAAAGCAGGGCCGCGCCATGACATGCCAGGACCAGCGACACCAGGGGAGCAGGCGTGGGCCTGAGGCCTGGAGCGAGAGGAGGAGATCAGCCGAACCCTGGATGGGGGTCAGGCCAAGGCCATGGGCAGCCAGCAGGTGGCCATGTGCACAAGGCTCTGCAGAGTGGAGAGAGCCTCCATGGGCAACTGAAGGTAAGTCCCAAAGCTACAGAGGGGACGTGCTGTGTGCCCACCAGCCTGTGACACACCAGACTCACTCACAGTCACATGGAATGTAGCTTCAAGGGGGAGGGACATGGATGGGCAGGAGCTGGCTGGGCTCCTGTCCAGCGCTCACAGTGATCAATGAACAGACGGGAAGGGGCTGGGACGCAGCAGGGAGACCAATTGAGGGCCCCGCACCAGTTTCAAACTCCCACAAGGTTATATAGTAAGCATCAGGAGATCACTTATTAGGGCCTCCCTGTTAAAGTAAAAAGCTAATTTCGTATATGACAATCATTAGAACAACCAGATATGAGTAATTCTTAAGCAGAGCCTAAGCCCTAACACTGCACAAGGTCCCCCAGCTCTCGGCCCCCAGCTGGGCTGACACAGACAAAGTGGACGAGACAGCTGGAACCGCGCACATGGTCTTCGTCCATCCCCGCAAGCAAAACCGCCTTGAGACAAAGCAGGCTCTCCTGCAGGTCTTCCCTAAGCAACATCATACCAAGCTGCACCCAAATGAGCTTGCTCAAACCTGACATATCAAAGCTCCACACCAACGCAGCTTTACAATCGGCCAAGCACCACACATCAACACTTCAAAGGTGCGTATCTTTTTGATCCAGCAATTCCACCCCTACCACTTTACCAGAGGTAGCCAGCATGCTCACACACACATTCTCAGAGGTGCATCACGTGTCACTTTTAGGAGGGAAACTGCAAACTGTGGGACCCCTGGGAAGAAGTGGCTTTAACTCATCCTCCCGGAACTCCAGTGATGCAGAAAAATGTTGATCCCCAAAGAACTATTAAAGATACACACACACAGGCGGAGATTCTCATTCACATTGAGGCGTGCGCCGCACCATGAGCTCTGAGACCGGAGTTTGTTTCCGTCTGCTTCAGTGCGGCTGGCCACAGAGCAGACGTCTGCAGAGTGCATGTTCCCTGGCCCCGGGCCATGCGCTGGATGGGAATACAAGTGCAATACAAAGGCATTCTGCAGATGGACCTGTGTTTCTTCCTTTACACTTTTCTACAGTTTCTCAAGTTTTGCCAATAGCGTGACACTTATAAGTCAAAATAAACTCAGCCACTGACGTGCATGCGCAGATGGTGTGTCTCAGTTTTTAATGCTACTTCTCCCCAGCCCATCCAGGAGGCCCCCAGACAGGAGAGTTCTTGAAGTGGGGTTCCCACCGTTAACAAGAGGCTTTCATTATCAGGGACATTCATAAATGCACTAGACTGAACACATTTAGCACATTTCCAAACGAGGTGCCCTTACCTTTTCCAGGACTAAGGTTCTGGTCTATGAAGACCTTTAGTTCCCCGTTGGCTTCAATTAGACCGGCCTGCAGGAAACAACAACAGCCGTAATAAATACAACAGCTAGTGGAGCAAGAAAGCTACAGTTGTGAACCCACCATCCTTGTTGGAGGGCAGCGTGAAAGAACACGTTAAATAGACAACACAGTCACCGCTGTGCAGACAACTACAGAAAGCCACGCAGGGAAACGCCCAGGCCCTCTGCATGGAGCTGCCTTAGCCCACGAATTATGTGGTCAGCATAAAAAAGATCGGTTAAAGATTTTAGCCTTTAAAGCTTAGCCCTTGAGATAGTGATGAAATACTGTTTTTGTTTATTAAACGGGCACACGTATTTTAAATGGTGATGCCTGAGGCTGGCAAAGGCAGCCTGCAGATGGACAGACAAATTCGTGTGACTGTCTTGAAAGCAAACTGGTAGTTTGGCCTGAGAACAGAGCGAGGATCTTCGGGTGAGTCAGAGCCCCAAGACACAGAAAAAAGTGCTTCTTTTCATTAACGGTAGTCACTGAGTGTATTTTTGAAGGTTTGTTCAAAGTTCTTGATGTAATAATACTGACTGCGAACTTTCAAAGATAAATGGTCATAATCAAAATAATTTATCTGGGCTGCCTGATCTTAGATAGACCGCATTTTACAAGTCCTTTCCAGAAAGAACGAGAACCTGGGGAATATATGAACTTAGTGTCATTTGGTCAGCCAGGTAGCAGGTTTGTTTTCAACAACTGAGCAGGTAATGATCTTACAGCAGAAGATACCAGAGCAGGACAGGTCACCTAGTTTCCACATGCAACTAATCTAAACCAGTTTAAAAAAAAAAGATTTTATTTATTTACTTTTAGAGAGAAGAGAAGGGAGGAAGAAAGAGGAGGAGAGAAACATCAATGTTCAGTATGCGAGAGATACACAGATTGGTTGCCTCTTGCACGCCCCCAGCTGAGGACTTGGCCCACAACCCAGGCATGTGCCCTGACCGTGCAAGGAACGGTCACAAGGAACTGAACCGTGACCTTTTGGTTTGCAGGCCGTTGCTCAATCCACTGAGCCACACTAGCCAGGGCTAAACCAGTTCTGATACTGGTTCATCCTACTCTTAAATGCCCAGAGATACAGCACAACAGATTTCTCCAAATAAAACCTGAATCCAAGCCTCCCCCTGCACACCACTCCCTCCCCGACCCTCACTCTCGGCCACAGATGTGTTCCTTCTAATTCTGCTCTTTGTAAAGGTGACAGAAATCATCTGTGGCTTGAAGACCAATGCAGACATGACACACACTCTGCCTGCTCCAGGCTGTGTGGGGACAGAGGGCCCCTCAGACACGTCTGTCTCCACCCCATCTGAAGGAGCACAGCGCCCCCTGGGGCCACTCCGCTCCCCAACAGTGGCTGGTGCAGGGGCGACCTCACAGCAACAGTGTCACTGGGCAAAGCCCCACTGTAGCCCTTTAAGGACACTCCACTAGACCCACTTGTGACAACATGGAATTCAAGAGAAGAGCTGGTCTGTCTTGAACCCACACAAACTAATTTGGGTACCCATGGAAAGGCTATTGGCGTCCTCATCCAAGACCCACCTGGCAGAATCATAACTTCAGCCTTCTCGTAAGGGTGCTTCTCTAAAACACTGCCCGCTTCACAGAGCGTAAACCCCAAAGGACAACGGAAGAATCTAATAAATACCTCACTCATTGACACTGGTGAAGTGTGGCAAGAATCAACTAAGTACAATAGGAAATTACTGTCATCTTTTTTGGAAAAAAAAACAAACTCAGTATTCATTTGATTCATGTGTGGTCAACTGTAAGCCACCCCACTAAATCCTGACACCTGGCTTGTCACCTGGAGAGGACTGCTCACTCCTCACATGTTTGCTTCACTCCCAGGGCCTCCTCCCACCCGCCTCCGTCACCCCCCACTGCAGGCAGGGGAAGCAGCACCCGCCCCACCCCCCTCACAGCCTCTACAGGAACGACAGCAGGACACACAAGCCTCTACAAAGCCACACACGGCGACCAAGCCTCCTGGCCTGCCCAGGCCTGAGGAAGCTCTGAGAGCTCCCAGGGCGCTGGACCACCAGTGCGCAAAGCAGGAAGGTCGTGGGCCAGCAGCAGAGCAGTCACTGTGAGTAGTGCAGTGCCACCTCCGATGACGTGTCCACTGGCGCTGTGCCAGTGTAAACCAGATTTCTGAGTGGTGCACACCAGGCTACCTCCGCCAGCGCCCCGAGTCCTGCAGCAAACCCGTCCCGGCTTCCGAGGCGCCGGTCTCCTGAGCATGCAGCCAACACACCTGGACTCCAGCCCACTCGGCCTCAACTCTCAGAGCTTGAGCGCGCCAGGGCATCAGGGCCGCGCGGCAAACCAGGCCTCTGACCTGTCTCTTCTCCACTGGCCCTCAGACAGCTGGCCCTTCGAGGCCATGCCGACGTCACACCTCCGGGAACCCACTGCTGTATGCCAGCCCGAGGACGCACTGAAACGAGCCCCAGTCCAGCAGCCCCCCTTGGGGTTGCCCCACGTGAAGTCACGCCGACAGGTCTGTGGTACAGAACTTCATCACACAGCCACGAATACTGAATTTAAAGAGCATTACGGGGCGCTGCACCGCAGGTGCCTCCCTTACACCTTGTCTCCGGGTGGCTATATCCTGCTGCTACTTCCTGGATAACATGCATCAAAACACAGACGCATTTTCATTTTTTTAAAGGCATTTACTGAAATTGCAATTAATTTTAAGGTAACTGTACTGGACTTATTTTCTACAAAATCTTTGTACTTAAGATGCAAACCCAGCTTCCTGTAAGGAAACATCAAACTGCTAAATATATTAACATAAACCAATAGCAAAAGCATTCATTTACCATAATTAACCTTAATTTTCTTAGAAAAACTATACTCAGTCTTTTATGTTGATATTTAGTGAAAGTAAAAGCTGATTATTCCTATATTAGCTAAAAGTATCCTGTTATTAGTATCAATAACAGCCCTGGCTGGTGTAGCTCAGTGGATTGAGTGCCGGCATGAGAACCAAAGGGTCGCTGGTTCAATTCCCAGTCGGGGCACATGCTTGGGTTGCAGGCCAGGTCCCCAGTAGGGTGAGAGGCAACCACACATTGATGTTTTTCTCCCTCTCTTTCTCTCTCCCTTCCCTTCTCTCTAAAAATAAATAAATAAAATCTTTTTCTAAATAGTAGCAATAACAGTAAAACATATAATGCTCCCAAAACATGTTCCCAAAACATACAATGCTGCTAGAAAAAAGTTGAACCAATTAAAAATGAAAACTAAAATGATTACGATTATTTTACTTAATTTAGAACACAGCGTCCTCACACTTACCCGGTTCCAGGCTTTAGAAACGCAAACCGATTTAATCTGTGACAGCCCGAGAAGGACACCTTGACCACGACACTTTACGAGTGGCCAGACTGGCCAGGCCCCCACTGCGTCTCCCCCACACTCTGAACCACCTCGCTGCTCTCCTCCTTCCCAACCTGTCCTTCCTCTTTCTGAAACACTCTGGATCATGATCGCCTCTCATCACTGCAGGATAAAATGCAAACCCCTCAGCACGACAGAGACCCCGAGACCGGGCGCCGTCCGCAGGCCCACGCCCCTTTAGAAGGCTGCCAGCAAGATAAAGCCTCAATCCCTGACGGCAGGGCACAGCCCGGGGTGAGAGGGTGAAGGAGGGTGGTCTGAGCTGGTTGTCTATACAGGAAAGGTCCCAGTGAGAAGGGTAGGGGTCGCAGCTGCTGGTGAGAGACCAGCAGGGCTGGACGTAACCCAGGAGACAAATGCCCGTCTCGGCAACCCCAGTCCCCACCACCCTCCTCCAGGTGCAGCCCCATGCTTCCTGCCACTGCCTGGTTCTAGTCCTCTCTGTGCACTTCCCACTTTCCCACACAGGCTACTAACTCATTTTCCATCCGCTCTGTCATTCCACTGGGTGCTAAATGAGACCTGTGAGAGCAGGACGTTTGCATGGAAAGGAAACCCCTGCAGCAAGGACCCCAAACCCCAGACCGAAGACGTCCCACGGCCCAGAGCAGAGGAGGGCCTCTTCAAAGGTCTCACGGGAAGCGTGTTAGGTGTGAGGGCCATCTGGGGGCTGAATGAAGCTACAAGGCCAGGTCAGGTCTCAAGAGACTGAGATTCTTGCTGGTCTTGCTGAGAGAAGTCTTGCTGGCTTCTCTCTCCCTGTGACTCTCTGTCCTGTCTCTCTCCGTCTCTCCCTCTCCCGGGCTCACTCGCTCTGATAACATGAACGGGCCCATGGAGGGCCCATGCGCCTAGGAACAGTGGGCGACCTCCCGCGAACAACCTTCAATCCGAGCTCGGACGCAGTTCCTCCCCCCAGGACCTCAGGGTACGACCCCTCTGGGTGCTGAAGAGGGGGACCAGCTGCAGCCAGACTCCCGACCCACAGAAACTGCGGGGTGACAGTGTTGTAGTTCCAGGTCACTACACTTTGGGTAACTGTTACAGAACTGACGTAGGAGAGACAGTGATCCAGACGCTAGAGACCACGCAGCTCGTGCTCTGAACTCCATTCGCGCGCAAGCCTGTTTTCCGCAGGTTTGTCTCTGCCATGGAGAGCGCACCGTAGTGGTATTACAAAACAATGCGATGGAGCGCTCTGCAAAAAATATCTGAGTTAGAGCTAAGGCTCATTACATAAAATACAGATTTCAAGTGGATAAAAGAATAAAGTGGAAAAAATATAGCTAGGAATGCTGAATCTGAGAACAACCAAACAGGAGCTCCAGATCAAGGCTCCTGCTGACAATACAAAATAAACTAACACAACTATCTATATTTAAACCTGTGTGACGAGATCCGACCACTTCTAAGACAGGGGAGGGAGGCACAGGGAACCGAAAATCAGTGCCTCTGAGCCAGCAACACGACCCAGAAGGTGCCCTCGTGACAGCCCACACCGCATGCGGACTCATCCCAGTTCTGCTCGCCACGAGGCAGGCGCCCGGAACAGCCTGAGCGCCCTCGGTGGGACCAAACACGCGTGGGCACACCCAAATGGGGCACCACGTCGGACCTGGATGCAAACACGGCTCACCGATTTTTAGACAAATGGGGAAATTCTAACACCTGCTGTCTGGCAATACTAATGAACTATTGGTTGTGGTTTTGGGTATGTGTAAAGAGTTCTTATCTTTGAGAGACACACACAAGAGTATTTAGTGAAGTGCCATCACGCTTGTGAGTGGCTTCACAGTCGCCCGGCTCGGGGAGAGGCGTGGCGAGCTGAGTGACGGGGAGGCAGGGTGTCACCATCACATGCTCTCTACTCCTGTGTATGTTCGAAATGTTCCACACGAGTTTTTAAAAAATTATCTACATATATATTTACCAACATGAAAAAGTCTAGGACAGACTAGACTGTGGAGTAAAATAGCAGGAACAGGACGTATGCATTCATTTACAACGCACTGTACAATGCACATGTACCTTTAAGCACACACACATCTAGGGTGTCGGTCCCTAAAATAATCATCAAAATGAAATAACAACAGTCCCCCCGGACTACGACTTTCAGACACTATTTGAATTTTTAAGTGAGCCCTAGGAACGGGCCGCGAACAATGGCCTCTCGTCCACGCTGTTCTGCTGTAACACTGGTGCGACGCCAAGGCGCTGAACTCCTGCGGGTGCCAATCGGCCCGCGGTAAAGACCATGTCCTTGTTTGTCATTTCACGTCAAGCTGCAGACCCTGTCGCCACCATTAAGTGAGGACGTAGTGTGTTTTCGTAATTAAATAGACCGTAAGACTGTTGTCACTTTCTAACAAAGGATTCAGAGTCGCGAGGATAACGCGATCTAAGGATCCGTCCATCGGAGCTCGGGGCCTCTCGGGGCTCCCACGGAAAGGAAACCAAGAGGGCGGAAAGCCAGTGGAAGGGGGGCCCAGAGACAGAGTGGACAGAGGGGAACAGAAGGGCCAGAGAGCCAAAGAGAAACCGAGATGACAGCAGGAGCCAACGGCGCAGAGGCCCACGACCACAGAGAGCAGACGGAGGATGGAAGGTCACAGCTGGCCCTGACGCACAGGCAGGGCAGAATCCGCCGGGGAGCAGGAAAGCAACAGTGTGAAGAAATGACCAATGTCCATCCTTCCCCCACAAGAAATCCACGTCCTCAGGAGAAAATCTCAAGTCCATGCGTGAGGGGAAGTAGAAGAGGTAGCAGTTAAGTTTACAAACTCCCGCAGACTCAGAGGAAAGGAGGAGGAACAGGTGTGGCAGGCTGCGAGCGGAGGGGAACGAAGGGATTTGCTTTTGGTGCCGCCAGGGGGATGACGCCAGGATCTCTGAAATTCCGCTGAGACTGAGCTCCCTGCTGGGTCTATGACATCGGCAATTAACACACATGTTACAGCTGTTCTTCTCCACGAGCAGAACGGGGACTCCAGTGAACAGCCTAGGCTAGCGCCCCTTTCCTTCCTTGGTTGGATTTGGAGATCTCATGTCCTCTGGCTCTGAAAAGCGAGGATTCGTTGTTCCCTCTGCAGTAGCGCCCCCTGCGGCCTCCTGCCTCTGCCATCAGAGCCCACCTCTGCAGAGTGAAGGATCAACTAGCATTTCCATTCAACTCCTGCAGCTGAGCTGGACCTGAAGGTCGGTCAGTGCTGCATCGTTTACACCACTCTCCTCTGCCCGCTACAAAACACACAGCACAGGCACTGCCTCAGGCTCACACCAAGACGGGAGGTTCTGTGTCTCGCTGGGCTCAGCATCTCTCACTCCCCAACTGCGATCCTTCCTAGAAAGAAGCAGACTGAGCCACAGCATCTGCTCTTCTAATCCATAATCTACCCTCCGGTCATCATCTTAACTCTCACTGTTCTGCCAGAAAGACACTGTGTATTCCAGAACAGGCACAAATGTAAAACGGCCTGGAAGAAAAACACAGCATGGTTCCAAAACCATTTTTAACTATTTGCATATGTCCCACTTTCTGGCGTTTTCACAGCAGAGCTGCACTGGGTTAGCTCTGAACAGCACGTACTGCGCCCTCTCACCTGCTGTACAGCCGAGACTGTTCCCCAGGACCATGGGGACACGTAAGCAGGCTAGGATCTGATTTATCTGGAAATCGCTCCTCAGTGGAACATTATTTCTTGTTCTTTACGACAAAGGCTGAACCAAGAGACGGCTGCACTGAGTGTCTCTCTATGTGAGCCCACGCTGTGTGCGACTGTCCCACGCCCGCCCTCCTCTCGGTCGGGCCACAGCGCCTGAAGGGGAAGCCCGGGCATCAGAGGTGCTACCCACCGAGGCCCATTCCAGCAGGCCCCGCTCTGGGGCAAGCCCCGGCTGCACATCACCCACGGGGCTTCTCCAAATTCTAGCCAGGGCAAGCTGGAGATGGGATGGGCAGAGGCCTGCCTGCAGACAGATGGTAACAGAAGCAGGCAGCAGGGTCAACATAGGCCACGTGGTCCCGAGTACTCAGCGGCGAAGCAGTGTCCCCTTCGTGGCCTGTGCCTCCCCAAATCTCATCTCCGGTGGCCTGCCTACTTCACTCCTGAGTTCAGGCCCAAGCAAGGAGCCAGCCCCCTTGATCGTATTAGGAGTGGGGTCTATCCCCAGAGCGCTGATCAGACCAACTACTCACAGCCAAGAAACGCATTTCAGAGGCCCAGGCCTGTGAGGAACTGTCCACACTTCTTCAGAGCCTTTCCTTTTCACTCTTTAGGGCCCGTCCAAGAGTTGGAGGGCCTGGCCAAGCAAGCGATGCCTTTGGTCCTTTAATCTTGGCTTCCCTGAGAGACAAGTACGCTTGTTACCTCATTTTATAGATGAGTCGCCAAGCCCTGGCGAAGATCCTGCCTCAGGTCACGCCACCGGGAAGTGGCAGAGCTGAGACTCAGAACCAGGGAGTACAGGTCCACTCGGAATGACCGCCTTTGTCCGGCAGCAGTCTCCAGGACACCCACGCCGCTGGGGCTCCGCACGCACTCGGGCACACCCCACCGCTCCACGGAGGGTGGAGGGGTCCAGGCCTGTGGTTTCCCCTGCGTAACACAACCAAAGGCGGAGACCTTTTCTGCTCATCTAGTATATTTATTTTATCAGCTAATTTTGAAAATAGCAATACACTAATCTGACTTCTCTACTGGAAAAGTTACCGTAGTATATTTTTTTCCCTTTTACAAAGAATCTAACTCCCCTTTTAACAAAAACTAATAGTCAGCCACAGCCAGGAGCTTAAACAAGGACCACGGCCCCTTCGCGGCCCTCAGGGAAGACTCCCAAAGACACTGGCCTGGGCCTGAAGGCCACACGGAGTGTAGGTGGGCAGACGGCAGGAGACAGAGCTGTGACAAGAACATCACATCCTGCCACCATCGGCCCTTTATCTTCCCAGGGGAAGGAGTGCTCAAAAATACAAGTTAGCACTGGCCGGTGTGGCTCAGTGTATTGAACGCTGGCCTGGGGACCAAAAGGTTACTGGTTCAATTCCCAATCAGGGCACAAGCCTGGGTTGCGGGCCAGGGTCTCAGTTGGGGTGCATGTGAGACGCAATGTTTCTCTCGCACATCAATGTTTCTGTCCCTCTCTTTCTCCTTCCTTTCCCCTCTCTCTAAAAATAAATAAATAAAATACAGATTAGGCAGGATTTCTAGGACCATGGTCCACACCTGTCAATACCGAACTCCAACGAAGGCCTATGAGACAGGGCAGGTGAAGTCCCCATCACTGCATAAGAAAGCGGAGCCTGCAGTCACCAAAGACACCCGCCTCCACACTAACCGACTCCTTATCCTTTCCATCCCAAAGGAAAGCCTGGTTGCGCGGCTCCCACAGAAGCCGCTTTAGTTTGTTAAGAAAAGAAGGGGTTACATCCGTGGGAGAAAGGCGTCTCTGCTAGTCTCCACTTCCGGCCTGGAAGTGCTCCGCAACACCTAAGTCTACAGATAGGATTTCAAAGCTCTCCGGAGTTACAAAACCCCATGAGATTGTTTAATTTTCTGACTTCCCTCCTGCCCGAGCTGGTGTGCGAGTGGGGGAGGGGCACATCAGGAGGATGAAACACGCAGGTTCTCCACAGCCATCTTAGCTTGGACGCTAGTTATTTGCATGAAATTAAGTCATGGATCTTTTATGCTGTACATCATTTCAAACAAGGTACCTAAATTTTAAAAAAGACAGATTTTCAAAATAACTGCTAAAGTTGTAACATCCTCCAAGAATAAATAACTTTTTTATGTGGACTAATCTAAAAGTACGCCAGATGAAAGATAAGTGTGGCTTTATAACTGATTCCCAAGCTCAGCCACGAGACAAAGTCAGAAGTTGAACTCTCGCATAAACATCTCCCTCTTCACCCCTCTTCCCTGCAAAGTAAGATTCAGGTTCTATCAATACAGGTGGCACAAGACATTTTCACTCAAACCCTCATGTTTCTGAAAAGCAAATGAAACAACAGAAGAGTAAGACCCATTCTAGGCACTCCAAGTCATTAACACTTTTACACAAGGAAGTGAGATATTATGCAAGAGCTAAAGAGCTCTGACCGGCAGTACTTACGCTGTGCTGCAGCCGTTCAGCCCAGAAGCTCCAAGGACAGACGACTACTGTGAATTGGGCCTCAAAAAGTCTTGATGATCACACTGAATAAAGGTGAACAACTAAATACATACTAATCGCTCTGCTGAAGGAAAAACACTTAAACTATTGCGCTTAAAGACTATCTGTGGTCAGTGTTCAAATCCAAGGTGTGTTCTCTGTGGGTTTATATTGAAATGATTTTACAGTTACAACTCTTGCTGTATGACAAAAGCAAACTAATGTTAACATTTTGCTGTGGAATAATGAACAAAGGTTAAATATCCCTAATTTATAGAGTGGATGCAAATCAACATCGCAGGAGGATGTTCAACCATTCAGTGTTTTAAAAGGAAAGCATTCAACTTCTAAACCAAAAATGCAAACTAGCCCTGGCCAGTGTGGCTCAGTGGGTTGAGCAACGTCCTGTAAGCCAAAAGGTCACAGTTCAATTCCCAGCCAGGGCACATGACTAGGCTGCGAGTTTGATCCCTGGTCAGGGCATGTGCGAGGCAACCAATCGATGGTTCTCTCTCACATCAATGTTTCTTCTCTCATTCTCTCTCTCCCTCCCCCGCCTCTCTCTAAAAAAAAAAGCAAACTAAAACAAAATACCATTTAAAATTTCACCTATTGAAGGGAGCAAGTTTGTGGGTTTTTCGATGGCTATCTTCAAACTCCATGTTGAAGAGGAAACTCAGCGGTGGGAAGGGAGTGTGCCATCCGATGGGGGAGAGGAAACTGGCACACTCATTTTGGAAGGTAGTCGAACACTCTCTCAAACATGCAGTGCACACATGTGCTGCATCACACTTGTGCTCACACATGTCCTGGCACATGCACGCACGTCCGGGCACGTTCATGCATATCCACACAGAATTACACTTCCAAGAATTTATCCTATGACATCATCATGGATTTGTGCAAACCAAAGATTTAGCTGAAAACCATTGGCATCCCCAATGCGGGGGACTGGGGACTTGAGGCACATCTGGTGTGGAATAGGGGTTTGTCAAATTAATGGACGTTCTCCACTCTCTCTAAGATGCTGATGGCTTTCAGGACTCTCTCCGATAACCTGCACGCCTGTGCTCTAGAAAGTTCAGCAGCACGCCGACACGCAGCTGTGTTTGTCTCTAAAGGTCCGTTTATGCCAGCTGTATTTGTAATTAAAAGCCTGGAAAAAATTGCAAACAATCTAGAAGGCTGCATCAGTGTCTTTAACTGTCTTTTATGTTCTCCATCCATTCTACAGAAATCAAAGCTGGATATTATGCGGTTTATGCAAGAGACTCAAATAATGGACCCATTCACCAAGAAAGGGTTTTCACACTACAGCCACAGGATCAGGGACTGAAAATACATTTGTTTGAATTTAAAATGATGTGTTAAGGTATGCATCACCTTTGTTATTTCCAGTTTTAACTCACTTTTTCAATAACTGACCATCTATAATTTCCCAAGATGTCACCCAGACACACAGCTGTGAAAAATAATGTGGTTAATAAAATGACTGATTACGGAAATACAATATATTAAAGAGAAAAGGAAGATTAAAAATGGAACATACAGTACATTTACATCTTTGTAAAACACACCTTTATTATACACAACTAAATAAAAATCCAACAGGAACATACTGCAAAATCCCAACAATCCATCTCAGATACCGGCGGATGCAATTTTTTTCTTTTTTTCACTTTCCTGGAACTCTCTAACTCTTGTACAATCAACATTAATTTCATAAACAGAAGAAATGTTACTTGAACTTTTTCAGTACTTCAAACTTTTTACTCGTGAAAATCCTGCTAAATGGGTAATCCAAGGACTGTGACAGCAAAGCTGGTGGGGTTGACAGGACCGTCATTCATTCAAGACAAAACTCACGGTCTCTGGTGAGGATGGACTGCAGTCACACAGAACAACCTTGAACGACAAAGTCCCCTGCGGGAGGAACCAGGAAGGACGGCGGCACGCCTGTCCCACGTCACCTGGGCAGGGGAGGCCCAGGGCAGAGCCGGGCTGCGGGGGGCGTTGTGGAAACGTCGGGCTCTGGGAACTGTCTGGTTTTCTGACTCACAGGCACAATCACCTTCTCGGTTCCTTCCTAGCAGAGAGGTTCGCTGTCTCCTTTCCTCACACCCTTGGTGATGGGACGTTACAGGAGGTGACACCAGGGTGCACAGTTCAAGCACGTGTGTTAGGAGGGGCTGAATTTTAGCACCTGAGGATGTACAGTGGTTTCATTCCACCAAACAAGCATTCCCATTCAAACTGGATCAAGTGAAAACAGGATTTTGATGAACAGGGTCCTAAGTTCAAACACCAGACCCGGAGAGGAAGAAGCAAACACAACCCTTCATGCTGAAGTCTCCAAACCAGCTGCAGTAGATCTGAATAGCACCCGTGCGCTGTACAACAACTGAAAAGCCAGTCGGCCTAAAAACGCAAGTCCTCACGCGGAGCCGGGGCTGCAGGAGTCGCAGCCAGTCAGCAAACACATGCTGACGGCCAACTCCCTCCAGGCCCGATGACATGCAGACACAGCATCCGTATTACTTACGGCCGATAACCTAATAATAATCATTTGAATTAGAAGGTGCCTAGGGATGAGTCCCACTCTAGTTCAGCCAACACCGACACCCCACATCCCAGATAACGTGCACCCCCGAGGTCTCATGCCCTCAGCAAGGACGCACAGGGCCGTGATATGTGCAGGATACGTGACATGGCTGTGTGCCATCTCCAACCCATCCTTGCTCGCTCTCCCTGGAAATCCAGTTCCTCCTAAAATAGTAGGAAACGTGCAGGCAAGAGACACCAGGTATCAATTACAAATGAGAATTTCCTAGTCGGTCTACACTGAAAAATAATATTATTTATTAATATGAAGACAGAAGAGCTCTTTGAAAAGCTGATTACGTGAGGAAAACGTCAGCTAGAAGTCATACTGCAGGTCAGGCTGAGCATCAACAGCACAGGCCAATTTCCTACTGTTTCAGGAGGTCATTTTTATACACCAAAAGCACACAGCTAAAGCACTGATTATATGAGGAGGAAAGATGCTTTTTCTTTTGAATTTTACACCAAGTGTTTGTATAATACTTCTTCTCAAGCAAGATGTTTCAGGGCAACACTTAATTAATTAAGCTATAACTTCCTGCCCCAGCTGGTGTGGTTCAGTGGTTGAGTACCAGCCTGCAAACCAAAGGGTTGCTGGTTCGATTCCCAGTCAGGACATATGCCTGGGTTGCAGGCCAGGTCCCCAGTAGGGGGCACATGAGAGGCAACTGCACATTGACATTTCTCTCCTTCTATTTCTCCCTCCCTTCCCCTCTCTAAAACTAAATAAATAATAAACAGATAAATGTATTTTAAAAAGAAAAGGCTCTAACTTTCTGCTTTTTAATGCGATCTCAGAGTTCTCCATTTTCATTCCACAAAGAAAAAAAAATAATTCTGAAACATGGAAAGCCTGGTACATAAACAAGCACACCATCACCTATTTCTCCTCTATTTAAACGAGGGCACATTTACCACCCTCTCAATCTCATACGTTAGTTTCTCTGTGAGGGCAGGCAAAAGAAAAGGCTGCACTTAATGTACAAATTCGCGTGTGTTCCCAGAACTCACTTCATCAAAGACTGGAGGAAACGCAGGCTGTTGCCATACCAGGGCTGTTTCTTCAGCCCTGAGTTTCATCACTGAGGTCCAGGTCTGTAAAACGATACTCAGGACATGTATTTTTAGATAAGCTCGTTCGTCTCCTATTGGTATTAAACCAGGCCTCATTATACATCCCTCAAAACCTTAGAGAGGATGCATTCTTCTTTGGCCTCCAGCTCTCAAGAATACATGGTAGGAATTTTTCCAGAACAGAAGCGGACTCGCAGGGCAGCTTTCAAAGCTGAGGCCCAGGAGCTCCAAATAAAAGCTTGCACAGCCACCCTCTCTGCCAGGAGCTGTCCCAGCACTGTCCCCACCCCAAGACCACGTTGGGATTTGAGGTGACTTCCTCCCCCAGGACACCCTCAGGCCAAGTGCAGAGGGCGGGCGGCCCCGGGTCTGGGTCAGGACTCACTGGCCACACACGCCAGGCTGTCCCTCTGCTCTCACACCTGAAGTGTGGAGGGGCAGGGCCCAGGAATACCCACCACAGTCTGAACCGGCCACTCGACGCCTCTGGCAAGAGCACCCCAGTAATTTTAAAAACCAACTATCTAGCCCCCTGTTCTTTATGAACCTTCACAATACTGGACAAGGACAAGAACACGACCTTCCCAGTGGGTATGGAGGCAACACTGTGCTCCCCCATCTGCTTCCCTAGACTATGAGGAACTTCTGAGGCTGGGAGCTTGAGACACAGGCTTTGCCCGTGACCCTGAGAAAGTACTTGAACCTCTTGGGGCCACACTTCCCCACCCACTGCTCCATTCCAGCTCCGGTTCTAAAAGAACTATGGCCGCCATGCAGGTCCTGTATCTTATACCTACAGTGTTCCAAATGCTAACAGCACCAAGCTGCTCATGGAGAGCTACAGACTGGGAAAAGGTGGTGGGAAAGGGGGCAGCCAGGCAAGAACACAGGTGCATGCACACACACACACACGGGTGTGCACATGGGAACACTGTCATGTCTGATGCCTTCCACTTTCTACTTTACACAATTATGGCCTTTAATAAGATCTAATGATTATAATGTTTAGATTTCCTTTAAGGTTTACTTTTACCTTAGAAGCCCTCCTCAGTGCTAAAATGTGATTGCATTCTCAACAAGGCAAACCTTCCCAAACATGACCCATGTCCATGGGACCTGTGGTTGGCAGAGAATACAATTCACAGATAGCTAGTTTTACAAGTCAATCAACAAAAAACGACTTCACTGAGGAGGGTGCCAATACCCCATGATGGAGGGGGCAAACCGACAGCTGCAGGAACACAGATGCACACAGTGCCAGGCAGAGACTGACAGGAACATGGCCATGCCCTTTGACCTCCCTAGAGTCTCTCTACAGGAATTGTGGGAAAACATTCCAAAATGCACATCTAAGGATGGTCTCTGAGCTTCAGGTGTAAGAACACCTGCATGGAGACAGCTCACATGCGGCCAGTGAATTCACACACAGCCACGCACACGAGGGCCCCAGATCCCATGAGGGCAATGATGGAAGACCCCGGGAAGTTTAACGACTGAATCGGTAGTTCTCTTCCAGGCGGCACCAATCCCCACCTGGATGTCGGCAAATACAAGGAGGGGAGGCCCTGCAGGCACCTTGGGCCTGGGGGAAGGACCACTGTCACTGCGTAGGCCCGTCCCCTCAGCAAGGAAATTCTTGTCCCCAATACCAACGGCAGCCATTAATTCTCTTACATTAAATTTCTGGAACTAACCCCCCAAATTGTTGCTAGTGGTCACTCTCAAAGTGACACTTAGGGCCTTTATAACTTCCACTCTGTGCCTCTGTGCCTTCTCTGCTTCCTCCTCCTCCACGCCATGTACAAATATTGAATTTGAATGTTCACCATTTGTGTTCTTCGCTTCAAGCATACGCCAACTTAATTAAAATAAATCAATGTTGAAGACAAAAGTGAAGGGTCCAATGGCCTACAGACCACTCCCATCTTTGCTGCCCAGGCCCGGCCAGCTAGCTCCCCAAAGACAGGCAGGAGCGGGCATTGTGAGCCCGCGAGCAGCCCAGGCTTCCAGCTTCTCCCCACACCTGCCCAGGTGCTGTCTCCCTTCTCCGTCTGACCAGACAGCAGGAGGACAGACAGGGAGTCACCCTGAGGACGCCTCAGGCAGCCCACTCATTCCTGCCATTTTATACACACATTCTAGCACAACTCCAGCTGAAGAGACAAGCTTTTGAAATGAAATGTTAACTACTAATCACCACGGAGTCAAGCTTATTTTCATATATTGCTAAAAAATGTGGGGTGTTTTTAAACAAAGGCATTAGTGGTTTGTGTAGATATCTTTTTTAAAAATGCATGTTTAATTTGTGTTCTAGAAGGAGAAGCCAGGAGGGTCACAGGGGGTGCCGGAGCGCACTCACGGGAGCCCCAGTCCCACGCTCTTCCCTGATCCCCACACACCGCCTGGGCTCTCTCCCTCATCCTGATTTCAGTGACAATGGCACTGCTTCCTCGAGGCCCCGCTACGCGTGGGCTGTATCCCATGAGCTGCAAGCTTCACGAGAAGCTCACTACCGGGCACAGGCACTCAACACATAGCAACCGCGGATGTGTGAACACAGGCGCTGGGTTATCATTACTTCGGGCGTTTCCACCTGTACCCCACACCCCAAGAACGGAGGCAGGAGAAAGGCGCACAGGAACCAGTGGGCCTGGCTTGTGCAGAATTCCAGTCTGGGACGCTTCCGTAACAGGACAGGAGACAAGCCCCACGTCTCTCCAGATGGGTGACACGGGCCTCTCAGACTGAAGACACTGCAGCGGGTCGGCCTGCGACAGTGGTCTGTGCCCAGCGGCCCCAGTGCAGTCTGGCTCACCTGTCAGGAAGAGTCATCGCCGTCCCCCTACCACCTCCGACCTGCTGCCCCACCCAGGACATCCAGCCCAGCTCACCTCCCCTCTCCCTCAACGGTGGCTCCTGCCCTTTAAAACCCACCCGTACCCACCACCCCTTCACACCCAGTCAACGGGCTCGCTCCTGTCCAGTCATTTCCCTGGTACACCCTTAAAACCTGCTGGTCACCCTGGACCTCCGTGAGAGGCAAGAAGCTGCCACACCACTTCCCTCATCTTCCTCACCGAAATCTGCCAGACTGATACCTTATTGGTCCCCTACGTTTGTCTTCCACTGTGAACCCCAAGACCTAGCTCCAGCCCCCTCTGGTCTCCCTGGACCCCAACAGCCTCCCACAAAGCCTCCAGAGCTCTGCAAAGTTGGGGTCCCAGCCCACCCCCTGCAACCCGAGGGGCTGGGCTCCCACCTGTGCTCATGGGCTTTGACCTCACACCTAAGAAAAACTGCAGCACCGCTGCTCAAATGAACGACTCCTACTTTCCCCTCCAGCACTGGCTTCCAAGGTCATCTTTCCAAACTCAAACGCCATTCCCCTACTTAAAAAAATAAGGTAACTAGAGAAAAGGCCAAGTGAAGTAAATGCCCTGTCTTGGCCACAATCTCCATTTCCAGCCTGGCCCACCCGCCCTGGGGAAACCTGGTTCCAGTCACTCCCGACACCAGCCAGTTCTCAGGACAGGGAAGGCCACTTCGCCTCTGCTTCCCCTCAAGCGGTCTCTCAGCCTGAACTCCCTGCACCGTTACCATCACGGTGCCCACGAACCTGGCTCCAGGGGAACCGCCCCACCACCTGGCCCCTAGGCGGCCCTCAGCTGCCCTGCACTTCGCACAGCTGCTTCTCCCAAAGTGAACGTTGGAGAAGGGTGTTTCTGTGTCTGTCTCCCTGCAACCAGATGCAGGGACCGAGACTGTCTCTTTATATCCCCCAGAGGCCAATCAGGAATCAGAGAGCCTCTCAAACGAGGAGTGTCCCCCTCTCCTCTAATCAGCTAATAATAAAAAGGGCAAATAAACTTGGTTCCTGAAACACACCACCCAGAACTGTCCTCTAACTGGGGTCCAGCAGCAGCCTCTTGAAGATCTGATACCTAATTAATCTGTTACCAAGCACATGCTAACCTATCTTGCCTCTTTGGGGAATACACTGACAAATGCAATTAGAGATGATAAAAATCAACCCAACGTGATATACAGATTATGACTTAAACTTAGAACACACCACACAGGATGCAACTGTGTGTTCACACACACTCTCTACCCAATCGAACCCAGCACTAGAGGACAGGAGCCAAATGTGAGTGTGTGCCCAGCGGTCGGTGAGAGCGTGGGGCGCACTCGGTCCGACTTTTTAGAGACTGTGGAAACCTTTGAAATGATGAAAATGCCTAATGATTAAAATGCATAATACCTATTATTTGGTTCCCTAGATATGGATGCATTTTTACTCCCTCTGGTTATGTTTCAGGTAGATCCTGTTTATCTGAGCAGGATCTCCAACTGTGTATGATAAACTAGTAAATAAACAGCCTCTTCTCATTAATGTTTAAAGAACAATGCATTCTGGGAAACACGAACAGATAGAACTGGGGTTTCAGTGACTTTACCTGACATTACAAAGTCCAGTAAGAACTATACAACCAATAAAATGGACTACTTTAGACCTAAGCCTATTTCTTGGAACAAGTTAAAAAAAACTATTCACTATATTCTATTGTTTCATGGCAAATACAAAGCAAGCTAAAGTAGGATTTTTTACATTTCATCAATCACCAAGTTTCATTTTTCTGAGGAAAAAAGTGGCCAAAACAAGTGCTGAAGACTTGGTCGAGCAAAGCTGAGTTAACTTCCGACCCTCTCCACCAAATAGGTTCTCAAGAGCCATCCTGCACACCACCCGCCGCCCCTGGGCCCAGCCCTCCATCTGCTGAGCCCAGGGGGCCTCCGACAAAGATATTCTACTTGTGAGTGAACGCAGTCAGAAGAGATGAAGAAAAAGTCAGTGCTGTCATCCAAGCTGCATGCAACACCAGTCACTGGTGGTCGGGACTGCAAGACCCAGGTGTATCCGCAGATCACACCCGTCTCTCTGAAAGCTACTAGATTTCTTTAATCTTTTCCACCTTTACACTGGGTCGTTCGCTTTAAAAGTCTGGTAGTACACAGTGCTATAGTTTGTGCTGTCATTCTGAAATAAAGTGGGACAATGACAAAGAACGCAGTGCTGGGCAAACATCTGTCTGTAAAACCAAGCAAATTATACTTACATCTTTTGCCATGTTACCAGATCCGTGAAATCAATGCTATAAATGTTCACCCTCCAGAGAAGAAAAATGATTTTTCTGGTAAGAGGGAAGGAAAAACGAGAAATAAGTAAGAATGAAAAGAGAAGTTAATAAAATATCAACATTTCCCCCAGTCCCATCGCCATCCTCACTGCCCCTCCAGGTAGCAGGCGCTTTCCTTTCTAAACCCACACTCCATCCTCAAAGCGCAGCTGGCAAATAAAACCCCACACCAGGGATTTTAAGTCATGTCAAAGAATGGAAATGCATCCAACACTAGGATGCCCAGTCCGCTGCGTGCATACCGCCATCCTCCCCGACGCCCACACAAAGGCTCGGCACCCGGTCGGGCCTGGCACCCAGCCTGCGCCCGCGCACCCAGGGCGCAGCTGGGGACCCCTGGCCATCGCCTGGGCGAAGCCCCGCTGTCCCTGCGCAAAAGCGCACCCCAAAGAGTATCCGAGTCCCGCTGGCTCGCTCTGCTCGCCCACCCAGCCAGCCGGTAACTCTGACAGGTGGGCTTCCGGGGTCCGGCCTCCAGCCTGTCACTAGGCCGCGGCCGCCTCGCCGCGAGCGCCTCCCGCGCGCCGGAACCGGCAGTCAGGCAGGCCAAGTCGGGATCAGCGCCGCCCCCATGCACCCCGGACCCCCGGACCCCGTGCGCTCGGGCCAACACCGATCGCCGCCGGTGCAGACGACGGCGCTGCTGCTCCACTAGAAGGCCACCTGCAGGCCCCTCCAGGGACCCGGGACCCCCGACCCCAAGGCCGGGTCACCTGGGAACCTCCGACGGCGGCGCCCAGGACCAGGAGCGGGAGGCCAGAGAGACAGAAGAGGAGCGCACACGCGGCGGGTAAGGAGGACTGGGGACAGCTGGGTGCCCCGCGTGTCCGCGCCCCACCCGGGACCCCGGCCCTCGCCGGCCCCCTGCCCGCCGCACCTGGCTGGCAGTCACGCGCGGACACGCGGGGATGGACACGAGGGCGCGGACGCGGACACGCGGGCTCGGACACGAGGGCGCGGACACGCGGGCGGTCCCGGCGCGCACTCCGGCCCGGGGTCCTGCCCTGCAAGGCGCCGGGCGCGGGGCTCACCCTGCCGAGCGGGCGTCGGGCGGCGTGACGTGCGCGGCGCGGTGACGTGGGCGGACCCGGCTCCCGCAGCGCGCCTGCGCGCGTTTTCGCGCCTTCAGCTCCGTCCTCCTCCTCCCGCCGAGCTGCCCGCGCTTGGCTCCAAGGGGAGGATGGGCTGCGCGTGCGCGCGCGCCCAGCGGGGGATGGAGACCTAGGGACTGGCGTCTGCCTGCAGAGTTGCGCGCGCGCGGGGAAGAGAAGCCATTGGGGGTGTGCACATGCGCGCACACGGAGAACCAGAGCATGCGGTGTGTGCACATGTGCGCACAGGGTGGATAGGGGCCCAGGGTGTGTGTGTATTTGTGTGCACCGCGCCGGTGTGTGTGTGTGTGTGTACACTTATGCTCACACGCAAAATTGGTCGGAGTGTGCGTGCACAAGTAGGAGAGAAACCACGGTTGTGTGTGCACATGTGTTTGCAAAAGGAGAGGGACAGGGTGTACCTGTCACTATGCACACATGGATGAGAGTGAGGCTCTCCTGTAGGCATGTTCACATTGGTGTATTTTCAGGAGTGTGTGCATACAGGCAGGAGAAGGATGATTTTGTGGGCACAGGTGTTTATGTATACACATGGAGCAAGAGAGCTGGTGTATGCACCTGCAGGTGTGCACGCATGGAGGAATAAAGGCTGGGTGTGTGAACACATGGAGGAGAGGAGGTCAGATTTGTGCATGCAGAAGTGTATTTGTACTCAAGGATAAAGTCAGGCTGGGATGAGCACATGGGAATGTTTGGGTTCCTGTGTATGCTCACACAAAAGAGAGGAGGGTGCACATGAATGTGCAGGTGCACAGAGGCGACTGGTGCACATGCAGTGTGGAAAGTCCTATCCACCTGGTATTCTCTCCCTGCCTGGCCCTCAACCTCCACACCCATGCACAGGCTCTGCGGAGGTTTCACGTGTCCTCTCTACAGAAGGTTGCTCTGGAGGGAAACCAGGCAGCCAGTTTGCTCCTTATGTGTGTAACTGGTGGGCTGCGAGGCCAGTGACTTGTGCCCCCTGCAACCCACCACTACCAGGGACAGGGCATTGGCCCCCAGGGAGGCTGGAGACCCAGCTGAGAGCCGGCTGGGCCTGGGAATCCAAAGTTCAAGACTGCATCGGGTGTGTGTGCAGTGAGCTCAGGTGTAATTAAAACCTCAGAGGACTTAAGCACAGAGCAAAGGCCTCTTTGCACTATATGGGCAACATGTCGATGCATTACAGCTCACCTAGCATGGTTTTACAATTTAACCATTTTTATGCTGATCACACCCACTCCTGCTTCTCTACTAATGCACCACTTAAACTTTCAAACCCTTAATTAGCAGTGGTTTCTTGAAGACAGCAAGAATCTTCCCATTCTGCTGATTAGTACACAGTGGACACAGAGAAACATGGGTGTTAGGGTGGTAGAGGTGAATAAAGGCTTACAGAGAGCGAGTCCTACACATCTTGCAGGCAGAACACCTTGTTTGTCTGCTGGTGAAATGTATACAGCTCTCCACCCATTGGCAGGTCTCCATGATAGCTGAACCTGTATTCCTCCATTTTGTTCCTCAAGTGGTCATATTCTCCTAGTTCCATTTTTCTTTCAGAGGAATTCTTTGTTTTTTACTGTATTTGAATATTCACCCCCCAGAAAGCAACCAGAAAGCCCACTTTCCAGCCCTTGGACCCAAATGTGCAGGGCAGCAACCTGAGGGTTCAGAGGTAGGAAGAAATGGAAGATCAGACGGAGACCGAAACCAGAACCCAGGCATGTGCCCGGATCAGGAATCGAACCAGATGACATTTGGCTTTGCAGGGCAACGCCCAACCAAATGAGCCACACCAGTTAGGGCTCTCTAAAATATTTGATTGAAGATCACATACTTTTAGCCACTGCCTTGCCTTGAAATCTCTAGATTGGATTGCAGAAATGCAAATTTCTTGATGAATAATCATCCCCAAACTCCCTGTATTCATTTAATTCTTCCATCTCCACTGTGTATCTGGGGACACGTTGTTCAGGAAGCATGACTTAGTGATGCTTTCATCTGGGTGTTGATTGAGCCACTTCCCAGTAGTTGGCATTTGGCCCTGTGTTATTGTCCAGGATGCCACGTGTTTTATTAGAAGAACGTAATCATTGGGTTTTTCCCAGGAAAGGTCCTCCTCGTCTCTGGAGAGGTCCCTCTTTGTGTCAGCTCTGTCTCGTCTCAGAGCTGATCCAGATCCCTACCCCCAAACCCCATTAAACTATCCTTTAAAAAGAGAAAGAAAATTTTCTAATTCCTTGAAAATGTTTATTCTAAATCTATTAACTATCCAATTTGCCTTTGGTTCCCTCCTCATTAACACTGGTCTCTTCTCCAGCCATTTCCCGTTTTCCACTTTCTTGGGTCACCATGGCTATGAGGACATTAAGAGGAAGGAAGACAGGCAGGGGGACGAGGGCTCATGGAACTTACAGAAGGGGAGCAGGGTTCCTGGATGTGGACAAGTGACATTTTCTCCTTCTTTGGTAAAATATAAATAAAGGCACCTTTAGAAAACTTTGAGTGTATCATAAGATATAAGCAAATCTGTACTTGCTTACCCTCAAGATAAATCGCTGGTCCTGTTCCCCAAAAAGATCACTTCTGCCCTGGCTTGTGTGGCTTAGTTGGTTGACGCATCTTCCCAGAGCTGAGAAGTTGCAGGTTTGATTCCCAGTCAGGGCACATACCTGGGTTTCGGGTCGGATCCCTGGTCTGGGCATGTATAATCCCCAGTCTGGGTGCAACAGATCAATGTTTCTCTCTCTCCCTTCTCTCTCTCTAAAAGTAATGAAAAATATGTTCTCAGGCGAGTATTAAGAAAATACATTACTGTTTCTAGGCCCCATCTACAGGCAAATTCTGTAGACCCCAGTCCACCACCTAGACCCAGGAAGACATCATTATTTCTTTCTTACTCTTCTCACATCGTGAGTCCTTTTGAAAATTTCTGGTCAGATCCAAAGTCCTCCTCTTGGGAGAATGGTCAGTCCTTGACCTTCTTGCGTTACTATGCTCTTAATATTATGTATTAAAGGCTTACACAATCTTTAATAGGCAAATGCCACCATCCTTCAAACAGTACCCCTTGGATCTGACAAATTCTATCTCATAGCATCCAATTTACTCAAAATTTCTTTTCCAAGTCTCGTTTACTACTTTAACTTCTTGTTTGCTTTTCATCTGAAATGCTCTCCAACATTTACAAGGAGAGAAATCCCTTTCATTCCTTTGCCATTTAACTCCACACTTCTTCTAAAGTGTTCTTTCTGTGTGATTGACATTGTTCTGGCTAAAAGAATACCAAGATGATTTTCTGTGGAATCTTACAATGTAAGGGTGAAAGACTCCTGTTCGCCTTGCATCACTGCCTTCCTCAGCTGAATCCATTCACCATCAGCCAGGAGCGAAAAGTGGTACCAGGAACCCACAGCACGAGTGTAAGAGGCTTAACTTTATGTACAACTGGCTGCCTTGTCACTTCCCCGCTACCTGTCCACTTACTTTACAGATTCAGAAAAGGACCTTTGAGCTCACCTGAAGCTGAGATGAAGGAAAGTCAGATGACTTTGGATAAGTAATCTCAGCCTCTCTGATGTTCAAATTCCTTTAGCCTTTTTTTAGAAATAAGTAGATAAAAAACAGTTCTTTGATAAGAAGATAAATCACAATGTCAAACATTTTAGCTTCCCTGCATTCCTTACCTGGGAAACAGTTTTGAGCTCCAAATGCATGCCAGATAAGTAGGAGACAAGACTCTGTTCCTTACTGGGACAGGGATTACGGAGGCACCTAAACAGGAACAATTATTTTCCCCTGCAGGCAGAGAAACTTATTTCTCACAGTTCTGGAGACTGGAAGTTCACGAAGTGGGTCAGGTTCCAATAAGGGTCCTCTTCCAGACTTGCAGATGGCCACCTTCTCATTTTATCCTCATGTGGCAGGGCAAGCAAACCAGTTCTCTGGCCTCTTTTTTTAATTTATTGATTGATTTTTATTTATTAATTGATTTTAGAGAGAGAGGAAGGAGAGAGAGAGAAACATCAATTTGTTGTTCCACTTATTTCTGCATTTGTTGATTAATTCTTGTTTGTGCCCTGACCGGGGTTCAGACCCGTGACCTTGGCGTATTGGAACAACGATGTAACCAACTCCCGGAAGCTCCCAGCAGGGCTCTCTGGTCTCCTATACAGGCAGGAAGCCCATTCACAGGACTCCACCCTTATGGCCCGGTCACCTCTAAATACCACCTGTATAGGAGAGGAAAAATAATTTTCACTCTGAATTCTTGGCTGGGGTCCCTGTAACAAAAGACAGATTAACCAGAGAAAAACAGAGGTTTAACCAGTGTGCCTCATGTATACATGGGAGATGCCCAGGGAAAAATGAGTCATTCTCAGAGGTGGCTTAGAATCAGGCTTAAGTATCACCTTCAGCTAACAAGGAAAGAAAATGTGGGGGAGGCCAATTACGGGGAGGTGACCGAGAAAAGTAGGCGAACAAGAGTAGGGTTTGTTATGCAGATTCGGGTCCCTGCCTTTCCATTGATAAAGGTTTCTTGGTTTAGTCATCCATCTCCTGGCGCAGGGAGGGAGACACCCTGACAAACGGAGATTTCCTTTATAAAGGTAAATTTCCTTTACAAAACGGTAACTTCAACTCTGTTTTCAGAGCCTCTCCTGCCTCTTAAAGTGGTCATGTGCCAAAGGGGCACGTTCTGGGGTGGTGTGTTTTGCCACACTTCACACCACATCAGGGATTAGATTTCAATACACAACTTCTGAGGGGTTGCAGACATTCAGGCCATAGCAGTCCCACTGGCTTAGCCAGGGATGCTAGAAATGTAGTCATTATTCTGGGCCCTATAGGTACTTAACCATTTGAAGTTCTATAAAAAAGGGGGCGGAGAGCAGATACTGGGGGACAGTTAGCAGTTAGTTCTAAATGATAAAGAGAGATTTGTGTTTCAGGGAAATAAGCCCCATGGAGGTAGGGAGAGGAGATTGGAGAAGGGCATGATCTGAGACAGGACATCAGTGGGAACGTGAGGAGTCGGGAGACCCGGTACAAGCTACAGGTTTGACCCTGTCCAGCACGCACTGAGAAGAGGCCACGACATCAGAGTTGGCTGAGGTCCAGGCCCAGAAACAGCACCAGCAAGTGCTGAGGGAGCCAGGCTGCCTCGCCGAGAGCTGGCCGGGCCAGCAGCACTAAAGCACAGACGGAGGCTGGAAAGGTTCTAAATGGGACTGGACTGGACTTACTCTTCCAGAGTCATGTGCCAGCGAGGCTCAGAAGGGGTGGGTTTCCTCCTGTTCTCCAGCTTCTGGTGGTGGTACCTACTTGTCCTCCAGTCCAATGGGACCTGCCTCCTGCCGATATTTAATGAGAGCAGATCTCCTAAATACAGAGAGTTGCTTCAAATACCAACAGCTTCCAAAATGGAAGTATTTACTTGCATTTATAGAGAACTTCACTAGGAGATCTAAGGGTCTATAAGGTATTGTGATAGGGAAGAACAGGGGTCACACCCAAGAGCCCAGGTCCACAGGAGTTGGAATGGATGGTCCTGAGCTAGGACAAGGAAGACTCGGGTGTGGGCAGGCTGAGCAGCTGGGGCAGAGAGGACAGACAAGAGAGGGGTACTTTGGGGAAAGCATTACTGACCATTGGGTTCAAGGTTGGGGAAGAATATGAAAGTGAGACATCAACAGACTGTCCAAAGTGCAAGACCGATGCTCAGACAAGCTCAGGGTTAAAGGTGCACCCGTGGCATTGGCAGCATGCAGATGCCAGGGTGCTCTGGAGGTGGGAGTCACAGGAGAGAGCACAGAGAGAAGAGGTAAAGACTGAAGACCACTCCACAACTCAGTGCTAACTCAGTTCTAAGAGGAAGACAGAGAAAGTGTTTCCAAGAAAGAAATTGTAACATTACCCTTGTTGCTGTCCCATCCCATCCATTGTCTGGATGGCTCTGCCCTTACCTGCACTTCCTGACCTCCAGGGACTGCATCCCTCTCCCATGCTGTCCAGTTGGATTCGGCCAATCAGAGCCACCAGAAAGAGAGAGAGACAGGAGGAGGGAGAGGCTGGGGTATATTACCCTCTTCCTACCTGGCCTCGGTTGGTTGGACAATGGCTGCATCTCTCTCCATCCATAGCTCCTGCAGGCCCCACCCCTTCCACAACCCTAACATGCCTTAAGTCTCTAAGCTGTGCTTCCTGCCCATGCCCCCCCTCCCCCACCCCTCCTACCCCCCACCTCCAAGCTTGGGGTGAGTAAAGGCTTCCTGGAGGCACTCTCCTACTGGAATCATTAACCCTGGCCACACCTCTACACTAGAGTCCCCACCAATCTATCCACAAAGACTTTTAAAAAAGTTTTTATTTATTTATTTATTTATTTTTAGAGGAGAAAGAGAGGGAGAGAGACATCAATGTGTGGTTGCCTCTTGTGTGCCCCCTACTGGGGGCCTGGTCCACAACCCAGGCATGTGCTCCGACTGGGAATCGAACCGGTGACCCTTTGGTTCACAGGCTGGCACTGAATCCACTGAGCCACACCAGCCAGAGGTATTCACAAAGCCTTTGACTGTCATCTGTTCCTACCAGAACAATGGCTGATTCAAACTCTAAACATGAAAAGTGGTCGCTAATGGGAAGACAGGTCATTCAATTTGGCAATGAGATCATTACTGATGTTTAGAAGAGCAGTTTCAGGAGCGCAGAGGGGCAGAGAGCCAGAAGCATCTACTGAAGGAGGCACTGGGGAATGAGGCAGGAAAGGTGAGGCAGCAAGCAGGTCTGGCAGGAAAGGAGTGGTGTTCCGGAGCTTCAGGAAAATGTGTGCAGGTGAAGGGTTTGGGGGAGATGAAGAACCTGGGTGCTTTGTAAGCTGAAGAAGTCACTAAAGACAAAGAAACGGAAGAAAAAACAGAAAGAAGACATGACTGATGGGACTAGGACATACGGGAGACAGAGAGAGACAGGATGAAAAAGGGCTAAACTGAGAAAGTCTGAAAAAGAGGCATGTATTATGACATTGGTGGGAATGATAAGGGCAGGTCTAATTGTGTTTTCTTTCACATAACCTATGAAATCTATCTAAAATTGCCATATACACCCTATACTGTACACAGACTTCTCATTCCTTCTTCCCGCTCTCCACTCTCCAAACCCTCCAACACCACAGATGTTTTCTTTCTCTCCAAATCTAGGTTTGTCATTTTGTGATTCAAATACAGATTCCTTTGGGGGAAACCATTCAACATCTTGGTTTCATGGACACACCCTCATATGCCATTGGTGGCAGTATTAATTAGCCCAACTATTCAGTAAGGCAATTGGGCAATGTAATCAATCCTTAAAATTTCATTTGATACAACTGATCATGAGCTGATGACTCTTCTGCCAAGCCAGCTGCTCCCCTGGTATCCTCCAGCTCAGGGAATGAACTATGTTTACCTAGTTATTCATACTATAAATTAGATAAAAGTCAAATACCCCTGGCTGGTGTAGCTCAGTGGATTGAGCATGGGCTGTGAACCAAAGGGTCGCCGGTTCAATTCCCAGTCAGGGCATAAGCCTGGGTTGTGGGCCAGGTCCCCAGTGGGGGCCACGTGAGAGGAAGCCACACATTGAAGTTTCTCTCCCTCTCTTTCTCCCTCCCTTCCCTTCTGTCTAAAAATAAATAAAATCTTAAAAAAAAAGTCAAATACCTCACTTGTCCTCACAAACTAAAAAAAATCAAATATCTTGAATTCCTCTATCTTCCCCCATCTCATCTGCCATCACGCTGGCCAAGCTACCATCCTCTTCATTGAGGGCTGTGAAAATCATTTCTATCTCTTCTCTCTTTCTCCAATCTTGTCCCACTCCAATATCTCCTATACTCAGCAGCCAGAGTGATGTTTTAAAAATGGAACTTAGATCATACTACCTCCTGCTTAAAATTCTTCAATGGACTGACCCACTTCTGGGCTGATGAGAAATTAGGAGCCACTGAAATAGACTCCAAGATGCGTTCTTTAATGCATTGCTATCTCACAAAGTGTTGGCAATGTTTCCAGGGACCTAATTCTGGGGAATGTTCCGTGTGCACTGGAGAAAAATGTGTATTCTGCCAATGGGGGGTGGAGTTAGGTTCAGTTACGTTCAGTTTGTCTATAATGTGCAGGTCATTTGTAGTCTTGTTGACCTTCTGCCTGGTGTTTTATCCTTCACTTAAAGTGGGATATTGAAATCTCTTGTATTATTGTAGAGCTGCTTATTTCTTCCTTCAATTCTATCAATGTTTGCTTCATTTATTTAGAAGCTCTGATGTTTAATTTAGTGTATACAGTTGACCCTTGACCAATGTCGGGCTTCGAGGTGCTGATCACAGGCACAGTAAAAAATCTGCATATAACTTAAGTCAACCTTCTACAGTGTATGAGGATTCCCAACTATGGGGTCAAGTCTTGAACAACATGGATTTGAACTGCAGGTCAACAGAACTGCGGTCAAGCAAAAAAATCCACGAATAAGTGGACCTGTGCAGTTCAAAGCCGTGTTGTTCAAGAATCAAATCTATTTATAATTATTCTATGTTCTTGGTGAATTCACCCTTTTATTATTGCTACAAAAGACAAAGAAGGACATTATGTTATCACTATATAGTATCCTTCTTTGCTTCTTGTAACACTTTTTTTTTTTTTTTACTTTAAGTCTATTTTTGTCTGATATTAGTATAGCCACCTTCCTCTCTTTTGGTTACTAACTGCATATAAAATCTTTTTCCATTCTTTTACTTTCAACTTGTGTGTCCTCAAATCAAGAGTGAGTCTTTTGTAGATAACATATAGTTGGATCCTGCTTTTTATCCATTCTGCCGATCTATGTCTTTTGATAGGGAGTTTAATCCATTTACATATTTATACATTATTTGCTCAATAACATTTGTCTTTCAAATCACGTAGAAAATAAAAACGGGAGTTACAAACCAAAGACACAATCATTGTGTTTACACTGACACATCACTATCACCCAAAGCCCGTAGTTGACTTTGGGGTTCACTCTGGGTGTTGCACTTTCTACAGTTTTGACAAATCTGAAATGACATGTAGCCACCATTGCAGTATCATACAGAACAGTTTTACTGCCCTAAACATCCTCGGTACTCCACCTCTTCATCCTCCCTTCCCACTAACTTCTAGCAACTACTGATCTTTTTATGATCTTCACAGTTTTGCCCTTTCTAGCATGTCATACACTTGGAATCACACAGTATGTAGTTTTTTCAGATGGGCATCTCTCACATGGTAATATGCATTTAAGTTTCTCCCACATCTTTTCATGGCTTGATAGCTCATTTCTTTTCAGCAATGAGTAACATTCCATTGTCTGGAGGTCCAGCAGTTCATTCATCCATGCATCTACTGAAGGGCGTCTTAGTTGCTTCCAAGTTTTGACAATTACAGACAAAATTGCTACAACCATCCGTGTGCAGGTTTTTGTGTGGACGTAAGTTTTCAACTCATTTGTGTAACTATCTAGGAGCATGATCACTGGGTCGTATGGCAAGAGCACGTTTAGTTTCATCATCTACCGCCAAACAGCCTCCCAAAGTGGCTGCACCGCTTTCCATTCCCACCAACAGTACACGAGAGTTCGCCCCGTTGGGCCACATCTTCACCAGCACCTGGTGTTGTCAGAATTGTGGGTTTCCACCATTGTAATAGGAGTTTGGTGGTATCGTTATTGTTTTAATTTCAATTCCTTTATAGCATCTGATGTGGAGCATCTTTTCATAGGCTTATTTGTTATTTGTAGATCTTCTGTGGTGAGGCATCTGTACAGTTCTTTTGCTCATATTTTAATTGGGCTGTTGTCTATTCTCTTGTTAAGCTTTAAGAATTCTTTGCATATTTTAGATAATTCTTTATCAGATATGTCTTCTACAAATATTTTCTCCCAGTCTTTGCTTTGTCTTCTGATTCTCTCAACAGTGTCTTTCACAGAGCAGTTTTTAATTCAACGAAGTCCAGATTACCAATTATTTTTTTCATGGATTGTGCCTTTGATGGTGTATCTAAACAGAAGGTCATCTAGATTTTACTCTGTTATCTTCTAGGAGTTTTCTAGTTTTGCACTTTACTTTTAGGTCTATGATCATTTGAGTTAATTTTTGTACGAAGTGTAAGGACTACACCTAGCTTCATCTTTTTGCGTGTGCATATCCAGTTGTTCCAACACCATTTGTTGAAAACACTATCTTTTCTCCATTGTGTTGCCTTTGTTCCTCTGTCAAAGATAAGTTCCATTGATAAATTCTCTATTCTGTTCCATTGATCTATTTGCCTATTCTCCTTACGATACCATAGGGTCTTAATTACTGTAGCTTTATAGTAGGTCTTGAAGTTGAATAGTATCACTCCTCTGACTCCATTTTTCTCCTTTAATATTGTATTGGATATTCTACATCTTTTGTCTCTCCGTATAAACTTTAGAATCAGTTTGTTAATATATGCACAATATTTTGCTGAGATTTCTATTGGGATTGTCCTGAATCTATAGATCAAGTTGAGAAGAACTGACATCTTGTCATGATGCACGAGGCTTCCTATTCATGAACATGGACTATCTCTTCATTTGTTTAGTTTTTCTTTGATATCTTTCATCACAGCTTTTTAGTTTTCCTCATGTAGATCTTATACATATTTTGTTGGGTTTCTATTTAAGTATTTCATGTTAGGGGTACTAATGTAAATGGTATTGTGTTTTTAATTTCAAATTCCAGTTGTTAATGCTGGTATAGAGTTAAGAAATTGACTTAAAAGCACCAGGACGAGGGATCGAACCTGCAACCTGAGTATGTGCCCTGATTTGGAATTGGACCTGCAAGCCTTCAGTTACAGGATGATGGTCTAATCAACTGAGCCACGCTGTCCAGGGCAATTGACTTTTGTATATTAACCTTGTTACTATATCCTGAAACCTTACTATAATCACCGGTTCTAGGGTTTACTTGTTTTTTTGGCAATTTTTTGGGACTTTCTACATGGACAATCATTTTGTCTGCAAACAAACAATGATAGTTTTATTTCCTTTTTACCGATTTTGTACCTTGTATTTCCTTTTTTTTTTTGTCTTATTGCATTAGCTGTGTCTTCCAATATAATGTTTAAAAGGAGTGGCGAGAGAGGATATTCTTACCTTGTTCCTGATCTTAATGGGAAAGCTTTGAGTTTCTCACCATTAAGTATGATGTTAGCTATATGTTTTTGTAGCTGTTCTTTATTAAGTTGAGGAAATTCTCTATTGCTAGTTTGCTGAAATTTTTAAAATCACGAATGAGTGTTGAATTTTGTAAAATGCTTTTTCTTTGTCTATTGATATGGTAATGTGATTTTGCTTCTTTAGCCTGCGGTAGTTTTTAGTGTAATTTCTTCCTTTAATGTTTGGTAGAATTCACCAGTGAACCCCTAAGAGCCTTGTGCTTTCTATTTTGCCAGGTTATTTATTCTTAATTCAACTTCTTTAATACACAGAGGGCTATTCAGACCGTGTTTCCTCCTGTGTGAGTTTTGGCAGGTGGTGTCTGCGGCGCTCCCAGCCCGTGACAGTGATGCTCTCATGGAGGAATGCCCGGGGCACTCCTCGAAGCCCACCGTGCTCATAATAGGCCCCCACAAACATTTCTCGCGCCAGGACCAAGGTTGGGGCTGGACTGGCCCTTGTGGTCTTACCATGGTCACAGCATGCAGTTCAGCAGAAACCAACCAGGGACTTTAAGAAATAAGAGTTTTTACTCACAATTCCTGGAGTGTGTATTCCATACCCAAAGGCCACATAGCAAGGTCACAGGTAAAGAGAGAGCATGGACCCGGGGCTCTCTCAGGAACCTTTACCAGGTTCCAAAGGTGGGGTATCACCTAGGGGTCAGTGGCGCCAGCCACATTGTTGGGCAGGGCAACAGGGGTACACCATATGAACTGTGAGTGATGACATTTCAGAAGCATTTTGACATCTGTGCTGCCAGCCGAGGGCTGCACATCGGAGTGATATCCAAGGAGTTCCAGGAGCAGGATGTCCAAAGTCCAAGATACCAGAGCAGTCACCCGTCCTGCAGAACCCGTTCCCCCTGCCTCGCCCCTTCATCAGCCTCACCTGCATGCTTCTGAAATACCTGCCTTGTCTTGTCTTCTTGAAGAGCCATCTGTGTGTGCCCTGTGGGGTCTCAGCCTCACCTGGGGCTACACCCCCACTGAGTTCACACCTGGCTCCTGCCACTGAGGCTCCCACAGTCATCCCAGGAGGCAGGCCTGAGTCTGTGCCTCACTTCCGCGTCTTTGGTGCAGGAAATGTTGCATGCAAAGCAGATGCAGTTGTTATCTCCATGCTCAGTCTCTGAAGAACACTCACCCGCAGGGGGTGTGTCCCACAGCACTGCTGCTGTCCTTGACTAGGCTTCGCCTGCGCCACCCGTCACACCACACATTAGCGCTCCGGGGAAGATGGCTTCAGCGGCCCTCTGGGACCTCTGCTCTGCTCATTTCTCTTACCTGTCCCCCTGACACAGCCGAGCTGCACCCCTGCAGGTCCATGCTTCTTCTCAGGCCAGGGTATCATCGGGAATGGCCTTCCTGTACACTTCTCCACTGACCTCTAACCCCCACAAATCCAGCCCACATGCCTCTCCCGAGAGGCCTTGCAGACCACAGTCAGCATTTAACTCCTCCTGCCTGCTCCCTGGCTCTCCCGACCTACCCCATTTTGACTTCTGAGCCTCTTCTACACCATTTGTTTATCTGTCCACTGCACAAGACCATGGGTTCCTAGAGGCAGTAACTGTCTTCTTCACTTCCACACACACCTCACCTCTGCTTTGCATAGAAGATGCATTAATGTTTGGCTTTAAATCTGTTGCTTAAACAAAGGCAAGTTTCTTTCTTTTTTTCTTTAAGATTTTATTTATTTATTTTTAGACAGCGGGGAAGGGAGGGAGAAAGAGAGGGAGAGAAACAGCAATGTATGGTTGCCTCTCACATGGCCCTCACTGGGGACCCAGCCTGCAACCCAGGCATGTGCCCTGACTGGGAATCGAACCGGGACCACCTGGTTCCCAGCCCGCGCTCAAGCCACTGAGCTACACCAGCCAGGCCACAAGTTTCTTTCTTAACTGACCTCACATGAAAGATTTGCTGTAATAGCTGATACTCACATCTTCATCTTCTACTGTGTAATTATGTAGCTCTCTGGTCTTTGACAGTCTCCTTTTGGATTCCTTTAGGCCCAAATAAAATTCCCTAACATACTTATTGTGATGCTTTAAGCTGTGTGAACTGAGGGAGCTGGTTCACTGCAAGCCTGCTCTTTGTACCCTCAGCAAAGCTTTAGGACACCAAGGAAGAGGGTGGACCTACCTATCAGAAGTTTAGGAGGCAGGATTTGCAGATCCATAAGACAAGGACCACCACACGTGGGTGCCCACAGGTGGAAGCATGTGTGACACGTGTGGGGGCGTGCGGCGGGAAGAGCTGGGGGTATGGGTGGTTGTGGAAGTTTCAGATTAGAGCTCCAGCTGTGACACCCGCCCACCCAGATGAAGTGGGGGACACCTGGCACAAGGCACTCACGGTAAGCCAGTGTTGCTCAGGTTTTTGTTGGTGCTGAGGTGGTCAGCACATCCTCCTCCCAATCTGTCACCAAAATTCCTAGGATTGGAAGCTCATTCTCCAAGCAAGTCCATCTCGTGGGAATGAACTCAAACCTTTGGACACCAATTTTTAAAATCAAGGTGACAATGACATTCCTGGGCTGGTCACATTTTCCCCCTGGCAGACATATCTGTAATAGGAGTCACCCTGCCCATTCTAGCCACACACTCACATCACACAGCACATGCGCACAGGGAAAAAGACGACAGGAGGCAGGCCTGTGGGGGTGGGGGACGGTTCAAACAGATCCGGTGCTGGTACCTGGGAGGCGGGTGGTCTGCAGCACCCAGGTGAAGGGTTTGAAGGGATGGAGATGAGTGCTGTGAGCCTTCGGCAAGTCTGGACCAGGAGGGGAGAGTGAGGCCGGGTTGAGAGGGGCTGTGTGAGTTCGGTCTGGGGCAGACTGGAGCAAGTTCACAGACACATAAGACACACGGAGGTGCAGAGGAAGACACTGCTCAGTCCCAGGTGAAGAGGCGAAGTCCTGGGGATGGAGGAGGGTGGGCCTAGCTGGGTGGAAAAAGGAGGGTGGCCTCAGGTAGGCACTGAGGAGGGAGGGTGGGATCTGGTGGGGGTGGGGGGTGGGCACAGTGGGGCGAAAGTGGAACTGCCCATGGCTTCAAGGTGTCCCGATGATCCAGGACTCTCCAAGAAGCAGTGTCCACAGGCAGCGGTCTTCTAAAGGCATTTCCTCTTGTCATTAAGTGCGTATCTTTATTCACTTGATTCTCACAGAGTAATTTGACCTCCACGTTTTGTTGACAATTTGATGTCAGCGCACAGAATAGGTCTTACTCAGTTCAACCACATGTAATGAGTTTCTGGCTCTTTTGTGGGTGCTGGAGATGCAACACAAAATAAAATGCATCCCCGAGGCCGTCCATGTGTTGTGTTACAGGGGACAGGGAGGCCTCGGCACCGCCCGATGAGCCAGCCGAGCCCGGGGCGCCCAGCGCGCTGCTGCGTGTGGGCACCGATGGTTTGAAGGGAATGGCACCAGGCCATCTGCATAATTTAGAAATGAATAAAAACAATGTTATTTTCTAAAAATAAGCACATTTATATCATTTTTCCATTGACTCACTTCAGATTAGATGTAATTTAGTAATTTACTTCATTTTAAAGTGTTTTAATTTATATTACTGCAATCCACAATTCATATCAGCAACACACAATTACACCTAACATGTCTGTCCAAGTATTTTGATCAAATTTTTAGGCTCTTAAAGCCAATGTTTATAGGAAAACTCTGGCTTAAAGTACCCCTGAGGGAAATCTTTGTAAGGATCAGATCTTCATCCGTGTGGTTTTCTAAAATGGGGCACATTATCACAAAAATACCCTTTTAAAATTAAAAGTTAAGACTTAGGCTTTGCAAAAAGCACTGCATTAATTTGGTCTCTTGGAGAATAGTGTGGTAGTATACAAATTACTTAAACAAAAAAAAAATTTGATAAGTATTAGTAAAACAAAAATCTTACTTAAAATATTTTTACCCTGGCCGGGTTACTTTGAGCATCATCCTGTACGCTGAAAGGCTGCAGGTTCGATCCCTGGTCAGTGCACACACCTAGGCTGCAGGTTCCATCCCTGGCTGGGGTGTATATGGAAGGCAACCCATCAATGTTTCTCTCTCATATAGATGCTTTTTTCTGTCTCTCTCTCTCCTTTCCCCTCTCTCTAAGATCAATAAACATATCCTCAGGTAAGGATTAAAACTATATAATTTTTTCAATAAGCTTCAGTTATATTCTTATCATAAAGAATTTTTATTAAAAATGCGAAAACCAAATATTTTAAAAGAATTATTTACCTAATAAAATTGACATGAAAGTGTTTTATTTATAATTGTTATAATAAAAAACAAATAGACATTTAGAAGGTATTTATCTCATTTTAGAAAACATCGGCTTTAAGGATTAAAAGTAATTTTACAAACTCATTGCAAGAATTAAAATTTCATATCACAAAAATGTTTAACAAATATCAACCAAGAGATAACACACTAAAGTTGTACAATAAATAAAAAAGCTTTCTAACTATTTTTACCAAAAAATCATGAACTGATGAAAGAACCATAGAAAGTTAACATTAATTTCAGAAGAAAAGGCACGTCCAGGCAAAACAGTCAAGGCGATTTGTAAAATGCAGCGTGACGTTCACACTGTGAGTGACCAGCTGGATGCGATACGTTTGCTGGAAGATCCCGAACATGGCAGTAAGTTTGTAAAGACGGATGAATGAGACACCCCCTGCCGAACAGAGTACTTTGCTCCCCGAAGGGCAGTCATAGAACTGTCCGAAATGGCTGCTTTCCTGCACACGGGTTTGCTTTGCGAGTTGCTGCTCATGTTGGTGCCTTCAGAGACTTGACCGCCGGTCTGGTCGTGGCACACACTTGGTAATTGCGGCTTTCCACAGCACCGGGGCCAGTAAAAGACTGAGTGTGGTCACACTCAGGATGAGGAGGTACACCTGCAACAGGTAAAACTAAGTGTCATCTCAGGATTAGCGAGGGCACATGCTCATTTTTTCCATCGTAGGTAAGTCTGGGGATCATCTCAGGATCACTAGCCCACTTCAAACCACAGGTACACTCTTAGGTGCACCCCAGACAGACACAGGCACCTCGACTTCTGGATGTGAGGTGGACCGAGATTTGACCGTCACTGGAAACTGCCATCAGACCTTTGCATCACTGGCTCACACAGTGCAGTCTGTGCAATCCAGGGTCACCACTTGGGCTCGCTGGGCAGTCGGACGGACCCCTTGGGGTCACTTAAGCGAGGGGACAGCCTCAGGGGAGGTGTCAGATGGAGCTCTACACAAATTCCATTCTTCGGCATTGTTTTAATGTAAAACTGCTCTGGAATATCAAGACTTACCTTCCTCACACTGGTGGATGCCCGGAGACGACCATTTAATTTTGAATGCTTACCAGCATTTCACAAGTACCGATAACAACTTTTCTATTCATTCAATTCAGCTTTATTAGGGAGCGGTATGCAGGACCTAATATTCAAAGTGCCACTTGGCAGGGCAGAATGTACTGACATCACCACTTAGGGAGGGAGGGGTGCCATTAGGGGCGGCAGTCAGGCGGCCCTCCCTTGTGGTCCCTGCCCCGTGGAGGGGAATGAGAACGGGGCGAAGCGCTGCCCTGGCCCCGACGTTCACCTGTGCTCACGTAGACATCAAAGGGGCCAAAGCGAAGCACAGACTGCAGACGAGGGCTGCAGGAAGTTACGATCCAGGAACTTGTGTGTCTGCAGGTCTATGATCTAAAAACACCCTGAAGTTCACTGCTTCTTCCCTGGGGAATACACAGTTTACCAGTCCACAAAGAACACACAGTTTTCTAACCCAGCACACGTGCTGTTTCTCAGTGAACCAACAGTTCAAAGCAGGGAGTTCGGATTTCTATACTAGGACCCAACATTTTATGCATTTAACAACAAAAAAGCTCCCTTTAGTCTTGATTTCACCGAAATAGTAATGCTCTAATTTTAGTTACCAAATGCTTTTCTTAGTTCAAGCGTCGATTTGTCCTTAGATCGTCCAGGGCTAATCGTCAACTCAGTTACCTGGTTCTGGAAGAAACTGAGGTTTCAAATACTGAGCTTCTAACACTGCGGAGCAACAGACTGGCACATTTACCCTTGGCGTTGGGAGTCCTTTTTTCACTTTAAAGCCACACCCTGCATCCCACAGCCAAGCACAAAATCCCCTTCATACCAAATTTAGTGACAATCAGCCCTGGCTGGTGTAGCTCAGTGGACGGAGTGCCAACCTGTGAACCAAAGGGTCGCTGGTTTGATTCCCAGGCAGGACACACGCCTGGGTTGCGGCCAGGTCACCAATAGGGAACGCGTGAGAGGCAACCACATACTGATGCTTCTCTCCCTTTCCTTCTCCTTCCCTTCCCCTCTAAAAATAAAGAAATAAAATCTTTAAAGAAAATTTAGTGACAGGCCCTGGCTGGTGTAGCTCAGCGGATTGAGCGCGGACTGTGAACCAAAGGGTCGCCAGTTCGATTCCCAGTCAGGGCACATGCCTTGGTTGCAAGCCAGGTCCCCAGTAGGGGGCGTGTGAGAGGCAACCACACATTGATGTTTCTCTCCCTCTCTTTCTATCTCCATTCCTTTCTGTCTAAAAACAAATAAATAAAATGTAAAAAAAAAAAAAATTTAGTGACAGTCACAAGTCATCAAATGATATTCATCAAGTTCTAGTTCACAGCCACTTAAAAAAGGGAAAATAATAATGTTAATAGAAGTAGAAATGGGGAAAACTGCAGAAGAAAAATATAAGTGCAAAACGGAAGGCAGACACATACTCCACTGCACATACACAACAAACACACTCAATTGCACACTCACAACTGCACGTGCTGCTCAAACATCAGCAAGAGCAGCACGAAACAGGACAGTGACAAAGCATGTACCTGATCGGGAACACTCACAGGAAGTGGGTGGACACTCACCTCCCGAGAGATGATGCCGGCTCTGCGCGCTCTGCTGCCCAGGACGAAAGAGAACTCGCTGACCTGCGCCAGCCCCGCGGCCACGATCCACTTGATGTACTGGCTGGTTTTCGGCAAGAGGAGCGACAAGACCAGCGCTGCCAGAACAAACTGCGAGAGCGCCCCCGCGTCACCGCTTACCCAGAGCCCGACGGCCCAGCCCACAGAGGACAGAGAGGACACGGAGACACCGGGACAGCCCTCACGTAACACACAGGGGGAACATACAGAGAGGCACTTCTACGCAGAAGGCACCAAATAAACACAAAATGTCTGAAATAAAACCACAGAGAACACCAAGGCAAAATGAAGGGTTTAGGTTCACCTGCAGAAAACAAGGCTTTCCCCCTCAAGCTGAATTGACAGCATTAAATGTCATATAGTGTTCAAGTGAAAATGCTATCTTTAATAAGAGAGAAATGTATCTCTCTCCTGTAAACAGCATCCAGAGGGGTGAGCAGCCTGGAGCTGGAGGGGCAGCTAGACAATCGTCAGGGATTCTGGCTCCTTCACGTGGAAATATTTTAAGTCAATTTTTATAATCCACAAAGCCAGACAGCTACAGGACAGGTTAAGACATTAAAAGTTAACACAGGCACCTCAGTAATTTGCCATCGCAGAGAACAATTGGAAAGTGGCAAAATAATTCTCAGTGACTGTGAAAATGTATGTCTGCAGGCATCACAAGAATAAGGTTCTGTGGTTCTTCAGACTCATTTAGCATTAAAGTCAAATTACGTGAAGGGATGCCACTCAGGGTCCAGAAAGCTGCTTCTCCCATTCCACATTTTTAACTCCCAATTTTAAACACGCTCAATGCTGAGGCAATTAAACTCAGACCTGTCCCAGGCGGTGCCAGGTGCCAGGAGATGGGGCGCCAGGGAAGGGGTGTTGCCGGGGGCCCACGGACTCGGCACGGCCGGGGTGGGAAGTTCAGCCCAGGAGGAGGTCATGTACACTGTGTGACACACACACCCAAAACAGAGAGTTTCACCCGTCACAAGTCACGGAAAGGACCAATACCTTCATGACGACCACCGACAGAGTGAGGACCATCAGGATGGTGAGCTCGTACACCACAAACGTGGGAAACACGTGAAGGCCTGTTGGGAAGAGGACAGACACGTCATTCCTTCAGGATCACACAGGCCTCCCAGCACATTCACGCCTGTTTGTCAGTGACAAGTCTCCCCGCACTCGTGTTCCTCACGCTTGTTGCAATAGAAGGATGCAATTCTCGTAAGCACAATATTGCTGTTCACTTAAGCGCATGTCCAGGCCTTTGCTGTGGGCAGCTCCTGAGCCAGCTTCTCCAGGGAAAGCAGCCCGGGCCCTGGGCTCTGTGGGCCTGGGTGCTGTGTGCGATCCTCCGCCAGATTTCAAGCCCCGGATGCTGCGAAGCATGACGACAAGCAGCTGCGAAATCTGACTTTCCTTTATGAAAATATTCTGACCAAGATGCAAATGGCTCGCGGGCTCTGAAGACAAGGAAGTGCACCACAGGAGGGGAAGGCTGACTGTCCGCATCTCCAGGCTGAGAAGCCCAGTAGCTCGCCAACTCCAGAGTCTGGCTGGGTCTCCCCGGCATGCTCTCATGCCCCATATGAACAGCACTGTGGAGTGGACGTGGTCACTCGGTCCCGCATGGTCACGGCAAGTGCCTGGCCCAGAGCCACGAGTGGGACACTCGGCACACAGGCCAGATGCCAGAGGCTTCTGCTCTGCGGCTGGAGGTGAGCAGAGCACGTGACGCCCGGTCCTGAGCAGCGTACTGGGCACCGCGCGGTGACGACGCCAAACGACAGGAGCCAGTGCTGAGCAACAGTAACAAAACAGATAAATCCGCGGCACCGTGTCTTTGCCGTGCAGCAGAACTTGGGTAGGAGGGCAAACGAGCTGTGTTATGGTTTTCCTACTTAAAGCCGTTCATTCTTGCAAGAAATACCACATGTATATTTGGGGTAGAATGACAGTCACTAGTGCAGGTTCGGGGCTAAAGTCGCAGGTCTCCCACCAACCAGCTGTGGACACTGCCTGCCTCCTGGCCTCTCTCTGCCTCAGTGTCCTCATCTGCAGTCATGGGTTTGGGGGGTGAGGGGACACAGCACGACACAGGCAGGTCCCTGGCCCGGCAGCAACTGTGTTGACAGACACTTGCTCTCGTGGTCACTGTGCACATGCACGAGGCCCACAGACAAAATGGCGAGCAAGGACCCAGGGCTGCGAGGTTCTAGGTAATACCTGCCGTGTGACGGCTCCCTCCAGGGCACCTCCAAGAGGGACAGCTGGCGGTGCTCTCTTCCAGCACGGAAAGCCCTCCTTCACTCTGGGCCTAAAAACTGCCCTTCATTGCGATGTTCGAAGGCGGCATCTCCTCGGGAGCACAGCCTCAGTCCCTCTGCACACCCGCCAGTTGGTGGCGGTGACCCCAGGACCCTCTCTTCTCCCAGAACCGACTGGGCCCATGGGCCCTGGAAGCAGCAGCTGGGTCCAGGCCACCTTTGTGGCTCTGACAGGGCCTGGCCCAGGGCGGGAGGCCAACGCACGTTTGTTAAAGAGAGGGACCCCGTCCCGTATTTACATGTCACAGAGGTCCACATATGCAGAAAAGCAAAGATGTCTTCTTAAACAGATGCCATTAACCTGTTGCTTAGAAACCTGGAACAAAAAAATTGCGTCCCTTACCAGTTAGAGAATAGAAACCTAACTGTATACACACTTCTCAGCTGGCAGGGCAATGAACTTGAATTCCCTTTGAAATACTGAGTGTAAATAACCAAAGCAAAAACATGGACAATTATTATTCTTAGAAAGCATGGTTCTTAATAAATTGAGAATCCTAATTTGAGAAATATTAAAGCTAATATGTCTTTTAAATAACATTTTTATGGCATTTTCGTTTTTTAAGACGCGAACATCCCATGAAGCCCTAGCAGGCAGGACACGGAGTGACACACACCAGTCAGAGTGACCTGGGATCGCAAGAATGGAACACAGGACTGGAATGTGGTAAGAATAGGGTTACAATTTAATCGATTTTATTAGACCTTGTCTAGAAAAGAGCTGACAGAAAAGAAGTGACTCATCAACCAGGAATGGAAGTTCAAGGCATCAGAATTGGCAGAGCTTATTTAGCACTTTGAGGGGTGTTACCAGCAGTGGAGGTGGGGAGGAAGGGGCAGGAGAGAGGGCAAGGGGAGAAGGGGGACAGAGAGAGACACACACGCAGGTGACGGGAGACGGTGAGGGGAGGGGGGACCAAGAGGAAGAGGCAAATATATGTCAACAGGGGCTCTCTCTCGGACACAAGACGTCTGGTTGCTAAAGCTGCACACAAATGATCTCATTTCACGTAAAATACAACTTCCCACTTTGTGGTCCTCTTTGAGAACTGCCTTGGCTGCCCAGGGCCTCTCACGTATCCACTTAAATCTGAGAATCTGCTTTTCCATGCCCTCAGCCTCCTGCTGGGCTCACACAGAACCCGCCGGCCAGTGCAGAGCGCGCAGGCCATCCAGGCGGTGAGGAGGCGCGGACCAGGAGGCACCCGGGGAGGCGCTGGAACCGACAGTGGCTGTGGTCCTGCCGCCACCGTGCCTCTCTAGGACTGGCCACAGAAGATGCCCTGACCCAGGGAGGTCTCCAGAGCAGCAAGCGACACGGTCAGTTTACTCTTTTTGTATCAAAATTAGTATCTCCTCTCCAACTTCCCATTCTGATGCACTGACGTTAAGCTGCTACCTTCTGAGCACTGGAGGCTTTCCCTGTGGTGTCAAAGCGAGAGGCGCACTCCCCGAGGGTGTCTGAGCCTTTTCGATGCCCTACGTGTGCATCTCAGAAGTGACAGAGCATGATGACCCACTGACGAGTTAATGTCTCTTTGTTCAAACTTCCTTTTTATTTACTTATTTTTTTATGTTTTTTAATCCTTACCTGAGGATATGCTTATTGACCTCAGAGAGAAATGGGAAGGGAGGGAAAAGAGAGAGAGTGAGACAGAGAGAGACAGAGAGAGAGAGGAACATCCACCAGTTGTCCCCATATGTGCCCTGATCAGGGATGGAACCCGCACCCTTTTGGTGTACAGGACGATGCTCCAAAACAGCTGAATAGGGTCAAATCTTCCCTATTTTTTATTAAGATTTCTCCTCAGGCACTAATTTTTATGGGAACTGTTTTCACTCTAAACTGTATAAATAAAAATATGTATATAGAGAGATTAGAGGAGTGATCTGCCAGTGTTTAGCAAATACAATTCAAACATTATGACGTAAAGAAAAAAGTTACCTATGGATGCGAAAAAGATGATTGCCAGGAAGTCGCGGATAGGCTCGATGTAAGACACGATCTCCTCGGTGACCATGTGGCCTTGGGAAGAGATGAGCGCCCCGGCCAGGAAGCAGCCCAGCTCCATGGAGACGTCTAGCAGCTCTGTGACCTGCGGGAGAGAGAGGACCACCTGCTGCACACACTGGGCTGTCCGTCACCGACAGCTTCTGCCCAAGTAGGGTTCACACCCAGAGACAGCCTGTTAGACCCAGCAGAGCCATCGCCATAAAACTGTGAAAACCAGATCTCACTGCACGTCCGTGACGTCCCCAGTGGGGCCTCTGAGGGGGTGATCTGAGAGACAACACGTGGAAGCTAAGATCAGGGGAACTAACCACACAGGGAGAAAGACATTGATTTAAAATATTTGAAACAATAATTCATGCAGACTGCTACAAAAAGTTGGAATGAATATTCTCCAAATTTTATTTTAAATATTTGTGATATGTTTTCTTTATCTTGAAACAATGAACGGCCTGGCTGTGGCTTAAAAAATATGCTGTATAAAAAAATTATCCCATCACCAACTCAAACCACTTAGAGAAAGCAGACACAGCTGATGAGCAATCACCTGGAGACGGCAGGAAGCCAGAGGGAGGTACCGAGAAATCTGGAAATGACTACACTCAATATGCTAGATTCAGATAGAGTGATTACGGCTTATTAGGTTTCTGGCTGTATACTTCTGTTAAGTGCGAAGCTTCAGACTTCTTGATGCAACATTACTGATGCAAAACAGCTGGAAAGAAGTAGATTTTTAATTTGAGATGGTAAAACTACAGACAATAGCAGCAGAAGACAAGCAGAAAAAAATGAACATTTGAAGAAATACCATTTACAGTAGCTTCACAACTCACTGAATGCCCAGGAAGAAATACCAAAAGAAGCGCCTGACCTTCACACCAAACGCTACCAAACACTGCTGAGGAACACGAGTGAGCACCTCAGCAAACAGAGAGTGCAGGCGACACCCAGGGAAGGAGGCTTGGAATCACGGAAGTGTCAGCTTTCCTTCAACTGGCCTACAGAGTCACTGGAATTGCAACCAAACTGTCCTGTGTATGAAAACTGACAAGTTGAACCTAAAAACTTAACGTGGACACTGGAAAGACCACAAATATAGCCAAGACAACCGGCCCTGACAGAGAGGAAGTTGGGCACTACACTGCCAAACGTAAGGGCGGTGGGCTGGCCAAGGGAGCAGAGTGCAGGGTCAGAAAACACGCCCTCACACAAGCACTCACACGGTGGCCCTGCACAACCGTGGGAGACAGCACGCGGAGCAGGGACAGCACGTGAAAGAATGAGTTCTGTCCACTTCCTTACGCATGTGCTAGGCTCACCTCCAGATGGACTGTGGATCTAAACAAGAAAAGTAGAACACTGACATTTCTGGAGGACCGTAGGGAGCATCTTCATGATCCAGGGGTAAACAAAGATCTTTTACACAGAATATAAAAAGTGCTGACCATAAAAAATGGATAACTTGACTACATTAAAATTAAGAACTGCTGTTCATCAAAAAATGCCGTTAAGCAAGTGAAAATGCAAGTCACAAACTGGAAGATATTAGCAAAAATACAGCTGACACAGAGTATTATTCAGCCATAAAATGGAATGAAGTACTGAAACATGCTACAGCATGGATGAACCTGTGAAACATGCAAAGTGGAAAAAAGAAGGCAGACACAAAAGGCCACATGTTACATGATCCCATTTATGTAAGACATCCAGAGAGGCAAATCTGTAGGGACAGAAAGTAGCCTGCTGGCTGCCAGGGGGTGAGGGACAGACAGAACTGGAAGACAAGGGGCTTCTTTTGGGTGATAAAAACTGGTTCTGAAACTGGACAGTGGCGATGGTTGTATAGCATTGTGAATATGCTGAAAACCACTGAATGGTGCACTTTAATTCAGTAAAAGAAATCTAACAAAAAATTTGCCAGGAAAAAAACTCCTAGAAATAAAACAACCAGCCGAATAGGAAAATAACGTCAAGACTTTAACAAGCATGCCCCTAAGGAGATGTCCACCTGGCTAACAAGCGCACAGCAAGGCACTCACACTACCAGTCACCAAGGAAGTAAAATCAAAACACCGAGGAGACACTGCTCCCCCGGCAGAATGGGTACAATTACCAAGACGGACAACACAAGCGGTGGGGCGGACACAGAGAGAGCGAACCCTTACGAAACACGGGTGAGGGCGTGAACCAGGAAGAGTGCTCGGGGGGAACTAGCGTGGAAAATCGCTGAAGTTAAACCCGCGCACACCCTGTGACCCAGCGGCCTCACTCCCAGGTATATACTCATCAAAAATGAAATCACATGTCCATCAAACAACACGTATGAGAATGTGTCTGGCAGCTCTATTTATAACAGAAACCAACGGAAACAAACCCTGACAGCTACCCATGGAAAGCGCTGATTGTAAAATACATGGTGGACTATCCCACAGCTGTTGGAAAGGTGAAGACAGAGTAACACGGTTTGACACTGGCAGTGGTTCATTCCCGCCGTAGATTCGTTTCCTAATGCAGCACAAATACCATTTTAGTGACGTGCTTAAGAGTATGAATTGAAACACGTTTAGCTAGTATCAATATTAATGTGTAGCATCATAAGTGTGCATAAAATAAAAATTCAAATAAGTGTTTAAATATTTTTAACTATTATTAAAATATAAAGAGAAAGAACTGATCGCAAGCTTTCAGTGAATAGATTATAAATCAGATTATAGAATAACAAATATTTTGAGAATTACCGTTAACATTAAAAAGATGAAAGCAGAGACCCCTAAGATAAGGATTTCTTTGTTCCCTTTGCTTTCCAGGTGCAGCTTTCGATAATACGGTCCTATGAGGTAAGTCTTTATAACAAGACATAACAGAAAAACAGCAGCCAGTGAAAAAAGAATCTGACCAATCAAAGCCAGTATTCGTAGTATTTCCATGAAAATGCTAGGAAAGAAGAAAAAAAAAGACATGTTATTTCACCTCCAAACAGAATTCTCTAAAACCCAATAAAATTATCTTCACTCTGTTTGTTTAACATGTTGTAAAATAAATGACCCAACTCACATACATTTTTATGTCCAAATATTAACATAAAACCTATCAATCATATTAATCTCAGAAATTTTTACTTAAATCAAATACATAAGCTGGATTATTTTTCCAATGAATACTTTAGAGCAAATACACTTTATAGGATGCAATGACTCCTGACTGACAACGTGCCTATCTCAGTAAATGACAAATAATGAAATTCCTTCTCAGCAACTAACCCCCATTTGAAATTCTCCTAAGGCAATAGTCACCTGTCATATTACACACTGCAGGCTCACCATCAGAAGATAACTAAAGAATTCCGGTGACCTTCAGCAAAGGGTTTCCTTATCCCAAGCCAGAACTCTGAATTTTATGTCTATTATTTAAGTCATAATGAAAAGGATTCTGTACTAAGCTCTTTGTATAATATGTTATTCCAGAGATTTTCAACCTTTTTCATCTCACAGCACACAAAAACGAATTACTAAAATCCTGCATCACACCAAAATACATTCTTTCTTTGCCAATCTGACCCAAAAAATGGGTATAATTTTGATTCATTCATATTGGACGGCTACGGCGTTGGCTGTTGTCATATTTTTACTCAACAATCTAAGGGAAAGCGGTCAGTGCCCCTCACTGAACAGTCGGCATTACGTGTTTCACGGATGCAGGCGACACGCCAGTTGAAAGTCGCTGTGCGATGTGACTAAGACCTCAAATATATCGCTAAGATCTCAGACTAAAAACTTTCGCAAGAAAGGCATGATTATGTATTTGTAGCATTTACAATAACATACGTATTTTCTTAAACTCAGCTCTCCACCATATTTAGCAAACCATTCAGTCCAAAACTCTGGTTTAAAAGTCCTCGTTGCAGAACACAAAACTGCCTTTGGTGCCCCCCACCCCATGGTTTCACTCTTCCCGTCTCAGTTACCCACGGTCAACGACAGCCCGAAAACATGACACAGAAAATTCCAAGAACAACCAATTCCTAAGTTTTAAACTGTGCACTGTCCCGAGGAGCATTAAGAAGTCTCGCGCTGTCCCTCTCTGCCCCGCCTGGTGCGCGAGTCACCCCTTTGTCAATGTCCCCACACTGTACGTGCTGCCTGTCAGACACGTAGTAGCTGTCTTGGTTATCAGATTCACTGTCTCAGGATTTCAGTGCTTGTTTCAAATAGCCCTTATTTTATTTAATCATGGCCTCAAAGCACAAGAGTAGTGATGCTGGCAATTCAGATATGCCAAAGAGAAGCTGTAAAGTGCTTCCTTTAAGTAAAAAGATTGTATGTAGCAAAAAATACAGCACACAGAGTTAGGTACTGTCTGTGTTCTCTGGCACCCACTGAGGGTCTTGGAATGTATCCCCAACAGATAAAGAGGAACTGCTGTACTAAGAGATAATTCACCACTGCAGTCAGGCTTAAAATAGCAGCACAGGACACAAATCTCAAGTTGCGCATGATTACTTAGGGGAATTAGAACAGAGCTGGGCTTGCAGCAAAGCAGCAAAGTCATTGTGAATGCCTCCACGTCGGTTAATGAAGTTGGGATTCCAGTGTGAGAAAACAGGGTCTGCAGCCCGGGCAGAAGTAGAAATGTGCTCACTGCAACAAAATAAAGTAGGCTGGGTCTGCCTCAAATTTCTGAGCTGTAGCAGACCACTGGACTAACTGCTCACCCCACACTGCAACACATCACAAGGAAGCCCCGCACGATCCAGCCTGGCCCTGCCCAGAACCGGGGTACCCCTTCCCTAGGCGCCATCATCTCCCTGCAGAACTGTGGTAACCTCCTAACTTAACTCATTCACAGTCCATGGAGGCCAAAGCAACATGCTGGGAACATCAATCAGATCTCCAAAGCTCCGGTGACATTCAGACGAGCCCAGACTTCTTCACCCAGCTGCACCTTCCACTCTCCCTCACCTGCAAAGTGGCCTACACCAGCCTTTGCTCAACTGGCCATACTCCCTCCAGCTACAGGGCCAGCGCGCCCCACCCCCACAGCGGACAGGCTCAGCTGTTTCCTTCATAGTTCAGCCTCAAAGTCAACGACTCAGAGGCCCTGCAAATCTGAAGAGGTCATTGGTTGTTCGCTGACTCATCACCCCATTGTAATTCTCTGCACAGCAGGTACCTATACTAAGCATTTTCTTGTCCTTCGCTCACTTATTCATTGTGCATTCATTATCTTTTCCAGACACCACGGCAACTCCCTGCGAGTGGGACATCCTCCCCTGTGCATGGCATGCTACAAGTGTTCAAGTGTTCTAGTCTCGGTCCAGTTTTATTTAGCTGATAAAGAGATTGCAGCCACTTAAGACTTTCATTTCTCATGACAATCCTGACAGAGCAGCCCGACCAGACAAGTGCTGTCTCCAGCCCCATCTTACAGACAAGAAAGTGGAGGCAAAGGCCAGCCCACCATTCCAGGTCACGTGCCCTGCGTCTGGCTCCCGAACCTGGGCTCCGAGTTGCTCCATGCCCAGGGCTTGGATTCAAGTCTACCTCCCAATTGTCTATTAAATGCCTGTGGTGAGGATACAATAGTGAAACGGCTCAGAAAGGTATTAGTCTGCATCTTCATTTCCCCATTTACCATGTTTTGGCAAAGTTTCTGTCACTCATGCCAACAGCTGAGTGAGTGTCCCATCACGTGTCTGTGCCATCATTTTCCCGGGCAGACACTTGGACTGTTCTACGTGCTTGGTGTGCTGGACGGTGAGCGTCTGTGAGCAGGCTGGAGGGCTGCAGTCTGCACTTGACCGACACTGCCCAGTGGGCTGCCGGGAAGGCTGCCCCATCCCCAGCCCTGCCACCATCCCCCTGGTAAAGGTTCGCAATCGGACAGGTGAAAGAGCCACTGCTTCTCCATTGTGAGGGGGGACACCTTCCAATCACTCATTTCTACAGGAGCTGCTCGTATTGCTCACCTGTTGTTTTAATTGGGTTATTCAAATTTTAATTTGTAGGAGATTTTGATGAAATAAGAAACCCCTCTTTCTTTAATATGTGTACAAACATCTTTTTCCCTTTGTATGGCCTGCTAACCAAATGAGTACAGGTACGTATGTGTGTATATATGTATGTGTACATGTTTATGTATATGTGTGTTATTTATTTATTTTTAAAGGTAGAATTCTTAATTTTCTTTTTTTTCCTAATAAATATTTTGATTATTTATTTTTTAGAGAAGGGAGAGAGAGAGACATCGATGTGCGAGAGAAACATTGATCAGCTGCCTCGTGCAGGCCCCCAACCAGGGGACCTGGCCCACACCCCAGGCGTGTGCCCTGACCGGGAATCGAACCAGTGGCAAAGCCCAACTCACTGATCCATACCAGTCAGGGCTGTATGGGCATGTATTTAAACATTCAAGGTATGAAACTTTAATGCAGTAATAATTATCACTTTTCTTTTCATTTTTAGCTTCTAGAATTTGTGTTCTGCTTGAAGCAGAAAGACCCTCCCACCTTCTATATTATAAATTCATCCATGCTTTCTTCTAGAACTTTCATGGTTTTGCAAGATTTTAATTCTAATCATTCAAATCACTTTATTTTTTTAAAAGTATTCTTTATCATAGTCTCTGTGTTTTGTTCATTGCCTGTGAAATATTGGCAGGGGGGGGGCGATTAATTCTTTCCTTTAGGAAAATCAAGATTAATTCTAAATAAAGCTTACCAAAGAGACAAAGTTTATATTAACATTACAACTAATGTTATTTAATTTTACTATAAATTTCCTCTTGTTATCAAAATTGGAAAAGAGGCTTTCCCAAATCATACGAAAATGTATATATAGTAGATAATTAAAGTACCATAATCTATTTCCCTAATTATAGAAAATCATTAATACCTTGTAATATACTTGTTATATACACACACACACACACATAGAAGTGGGCAAAAGTAGCTTTACAGTTGTGAGTTTATTCTTGGATTATTACTTATTAGTAATAATCACAACCTACATGTCTTTTTCCATACAAACAAATGTTAACCTACTTTTTCCACTCCTGTATGCATCTATGTCCTGTCTCTCTATTCCTTTTCTTTATGTAGTCGAGACAACACTGTATAAGATTTTAACAGCTATGAGATACAACTCTCATTCCCTGCAAATCACCCATTTAAAGTACACGATTCCATGGCTTTCCATTATAGTCACAAAGCTGTGCAACCACCACCACAGTCAATTTAGAACCTGTTTACCACCTGAAAAGAAACTGTACCCATGAGCACTCACTCCCCATTCTCCTGTCTCCCAGCGCTGGGCAACCACTACTGTCCTGTCTGTCCCCACGGATTCGCCTGTTCTGGACGTTTCATATGAACGGAATCACACAATATGTGCCTTCTGTGACAGGCCGCTTTCACTCAGCATAACGTCTTCAAGGTCTACCCATGCGGTCCCCGAGTCGGCACTTCACTTCTTTCTAGGACTGAGCAATACGCAATTGTATGGTCACAGCATGTTTCGTTGTCCATTCCCTTAGCGAATGGGCGTTTGAGTTGTTCCCACTTTTTAGCTGTTATGACTAATGGCGCCACGAACAGTTATCCACGAGTGCTTACTGCAATAAAGTATTCAGAACGTAAAATCTGCCACGTTTAAAGTGTGTAAGTCCCGGCATTAAGGACTTGCACACTCTTGTGCTAGCATGACCCCATGCATGGGTTTTTATGTTGCACAGCCGAGTCACACGGCAATTCCATTTAACCTTTTGAGAAATATCGTATATGATTTTGGCTCTTCTTTACAACTTAACAAAATATAGAGCATTCCCCCATGTCATTAAAACTGTTGGTAAACATGATATTTCATGACTGAATTGGAACAATATCAATGGGACTAACAGCTGTACTGAATAAATGGTTTTAATAGGGAACATTTTTAAAAAGCTTTTACAGTTTTGTGATTGAGAGCATGTCATACAGCAACAGTTTCATCTATCTGTAGCTGACAGGAAGTTTGGTAATATGAGTGTCACATTTGTGCTTTATAAATGCTCTGTGACTCCTTGCTGAGGTTCTACTTCCTGTTTGGTGAGGAGATACTGAACTTTACAGGTAATAATTTATTGTACACTTCTTGAACAGAACTCAAATTGTTTTCAGATAAAGTTACAAATCTTCCTTTTGCTGTCCAAATTTTTGTTCAGTTACTTATCTTGAAAATCTGTAGCGCCTTGTATGGTGTGGCTCAGTGGGGGGGCAACTTCCCCCAAATCAAAAGGTCACTGGTTCACTTACTGGTCAGGGCACATGCCTGGGTTGTGGGCCAGGTCCCTGGCTGGGGGTGCGAGAGGCAGCTAATAGATGTTTCTCTCACAAATCAGAGTTTCTCTCCCTCTTTCTCCCTCCCACCCACTCTCTCTAAAAAGAAATAAATAAAATATATATTTTTTTAAAGAAAGAAAATCTGTAGCCAGATGAATAAGAACTGACTTTGATTAAGGTTATGACTGAAAGTTTTGCTGTTTTGATTGTTACCAAAAATTTGGATCAAGGGAAAATGACCTTCTCAATAAGTTACCTTTAACAGTTATACATGCCAGGGACTGGCCTAACTGCTCTATTTGACCCTCTCCTGCAAGCCTTACACAGTGCATGAGGTAGGTCCTATTTCCACATTGTCCCCATTTTACAGGTGAGAAAACTGAAGCCCAAAGAGGTTCAGTAAGTTGCCAGAGCTGGTGAAGGGCCAAGCTAGAGCTCCAGGACCTGAGCCTTAACCTCTGAAAATCTCAGCTAAGAAGGCTGAGATTCATTTTTAACATACTGAGTTATCCAGGAGCAGAGCAGAGATCTTAATCACCCTGGGACTGCTGAAACTTGATATAACATCTGGCAAAGGTAAATACTAAAAAGCACAAAATACTTCCACCCCACCAGTCTGCAACGAGGTGGGTCTGGCCATGCTCCACTGGGGGCGGGAGGGGGGGGGGAGGCAGGGCCAGTAGGGTGGTGAACACACACGTGCACACACAGTCACACGCTCTTTAACGGGGACTCCTTGTTTTAAAAAAAATATGGTCAATAGAATACAGACACTCGTAATACACGAATGTCCAGGATACAACTGAAAATCACTTAGCACACCAACAGTCAAGGAAAAACCACAACCTGAATGAGGAGACAATAAGCAGACTCCAACATCAAGACAAATCACTGTTAGAATTATCTGACAGTTTAAAGTGGCCATCATAAAGTTGATTCACAGTATCAAAAATTCTCTTGAAACAAATGAAGAAACAGAAAATCTCAGAAAAGAAATAGAAGTTATTAGAGGAGCCAAATGGAAATTATACAACTAAACAATATAATAACCCAAATACAAATCTTGCTGGTTAAGCTAAATAGTAGAGTCAAGATGAGAGAGGACAGAATCAGTGAACTGAGGACAGGTCAAAAAACTTGTGCCCCGACCAGTATGGCTCAGTTGGTTGGGCATCACCCCACAGAACAAAAGGGTGCTGGGTGGATTCCTGGTCAGGGCACGTGCCTGAGATGTGTGTTCAGTCCCCTGGTCAGGGCGTGTACAAGAGGCAACCGACTGATGTTTCTGTCTCACATCAATGTTTCTCTCGAAACATCTGCTCTCTTTCTTCCTCCCCTCCATTCTCTCTTAAAATAAATATGATCTTTAAAAAAATTTAAAATTAAAGTACAGAGAAAAAATAGACTGAAAAACAAGAAAAAAGAAAGTCTCCGAGACCTGAGGGGCAATAACAAGAGACATCTGTATCACTGGAGTCCCAGAAAGAGAGAGCAAATGGGACTGAAAAGTTATGCGGAATAATGACAGAATTCCTAGATTAGGCAAGACACATAAATCCAGGGATTCAAGCAGCTTAGCGAACACCAAATATGATAAACCCAAAGAGTACTGCGGACTGAATGTTGGTGTCCCTCCAAATTCATACACTGACCCCCAATGTGACAGTGTTTGGGGGTGGGCCTGTGGGAGGTGACACAGCTTAGAACAGAAGAAAAAGTAAATGAGACAGATCTTAGCATTTCAAAGTGGTTCCAAAAGAAATTTCAGAGTCGGCTCAATTTTGACCAATAGTATCATTACCATAAGAGAGAGAAGAAATATACCTTCTGGAAACATTTGAAACGCAATATTTATATGTACATAGTGTATTTGCTTAAAACAAGTTCAAGTTTATAATCCCTACCCACGTGCAATGTACCTTTAAATTTTATAGGGCACCCTATACTTTGGCACCTATACTTATTTTCTGGCGGGTATTCTTGTAATATATTGTACATGCAACCCAACCTATAGCTTTCTGGGTAAATTTATTTTACCCATTTGGCTTTTTTCACCATATGAACCTAAGCAAGTGCACTTTAAGTTCTGGTATTATTTTGTTAGGAGAATGGAAAAAAGAATCAGGGAAGATGGTAATGACGATGACATTGACCATGATAATCACCAATGATAGTGTACACACACACACATTCACTGTTACAGGCATTTTATCTTAGCTCATTTAATCCTAACTACTCTAGTAGGTAAGGGCTGATATTACCCCACGTTATGGATGACAACACTGAGCAAGAGTGAGGTTCAGTCACTTGCCCGGCCAAGACCCACAGAGCTAGAGGTCGAGCCCAGGCGGCGCTACTCCAGAGCCTGCACTCTGAAGCCTGTGCTGCATGAGTTCCGAACGTGTCTTTGTAAAAGGTATCAAATAGTGTTTTTATAAACAAATGATTTGGAAGTAGAAAAACTGAAGTAAAGTAAAATCAAATCTCACCTAGCGTGGGTGCTGGCTCCCGCTTGGATGAGAGTTGGCATGACAGCTATGAACAGCCCCAGCTGGACATCCTGCATCACCAGCATCCCGAGCAGCACAGCGCTGTAGTCCAGGTCGCCTGCCCGAGGGAAACATGATTGAAAACAAAGGTTTACAGTGTTTTAAAGTGTCCAAGTCAAAATAAGGCGTCATGTATATTTCTAAAATAATTCAAAAAAATGTGATACTTTAAATGAGAATACAGACTTTAAATTTTCTTTGAGAGCAAACACTGTAACATTTTAAAGGTTGAAAAGCTTCTGTAAAAAAATCTCCCAAATATTTCCACTAGTTAGTTGTTACTTATATAATTACGGAAAAGTGGCATTATGGTAAGATGGCATGGCAAACAGCATGATAGGCCTGGATAATCATACCAATTTCACTGTGTCCCGAGACACATGATACAGCAATCTCCATCATCAACCTCTATCTCTTCCCTAAGCCACTCAAGAGCCCTGGCCACATCCCCTTCCAGCCACATCTGCGCCCCACAGCCTGGCTGCACCGGTCACTTTCCCTCAAACCTGGGGTCCCCACCACACTGAAGATCCCTTCCCTTTGAGACAAATGCGGATTTGACATAGAAACACGACTCGTGGACACAGCAGAAAAGCAGTGACCAGCACTGGCTGAAGGCACTACACAACTTCTCTGGAAAGAAGAAAATGAGACATTTTGTGAACACAATACTTCACAAAGACCTCCACATGTCTCCAATTTCAACCAACAGCTCTCAGCTTTGGTCCTTTTAAATGTGCTTCTAAACACTAAATTGTCATGTTCTCCCTCTGCCCCCTGCATTCCCAAATAATCTTTTCTTCTTTAAAAAAAGCTATTATTGCCCTGGCTGGTGTGGCTCAGTGGATTGAGTGCCGGACTGCAAAGGAAGTCTGATTCCTAGTTAGGGCACCTGCCTGGGTTGCGGGCCAAGTCCCCAGTAGGGGGCGCGCGAGAGGCAACCACACACTGATGTTTCTCTCCCCCTTTCCCTCTCTCTAAAAATAAATAAATACAATCTTTTTAAAAAATAAAAAAGCTATTATTGACAGTAACATATATTTAAAGATCAAACTGATAGTCTTATTTATATAAAAGCAGAAAAACAAAACCAAACAAAATCAAAATCCCTCATCACCAGCAAAAAATCACACTTTAATTAGAAGTTCAGGTAATCCTCTTAGAAGTTTTGTTTTACTGTACAGAGTTACATTTTTGGTGAATGAAATATCTGGATGTAAAATTTTAAAACATTCTAAATGGATAATCACATTAGGTTGTTGTTACAGCTTTGTATCTTTAGGGTTATACCATTTAATAGAGAGTAAAGAATAATTTCCTTGTAAGAAATACTGAATATTTTGGGTACTACAAAAATCTACTATTTTCAGTATACACCTTGATGGGCTCATGATAACTGTGACTCTTGATCTTGGGAAATTGGCTAGGTAGTAAGCTCTCAATCACACCATGGCCATCCCCCCACTCCTTACACCAAATTAATGTGTTCAGACTGTACCATTACTGTACCTCTTCCTGACTTAGAGGAAATACAAAATCTCTAGTTACATCTTGCTTTTTAGAAATAGCATTTGATATACTGCCAGCATTTTATAAATGCTTTAAAATTTTGTCCTAGCCCTGTCTGGTGTGGCTCAGTGGGTTGAGTGCTGGCCTGCGAACCAAAAGGTCACAGGTTTGATTCCCAGTCAGGGCACATGCCTGGGTTGCAGGCCAGGTCCTCAAGTGGGGGCATGTGAGAGGCAACCTATCGGTGTATTTCTTGCATATCAATGTTTCTCTCCCTCTCTTTCTCCCCCGCCTTCCCCTCTCTAAAAATACTACATTATTTAAAAAATAATAAAATTTGCCCAGCTGGTGTAGCTCAGTGGATTGAGCGTGGGCTGGGAACCAGAGGGTCCCGGTTCGATTCCCAGTTGGGGCACATGCCTGGGTTAAGGGCCAGGTCCCCAATGAGGACCATGTGAGAGGCAACCATACATTGCTCTTTCTCCCTCCCTTCTCCTCTCTCTGAAAATAAATAAATAAAATCTTTAAAAAATAATAATAATAAAATTTGTATTCTATCCTTTGCACCTGTTCTATTCTTTTGCAAAAGAATAGAACAAAATACCTATCGAATTCAGTAGGTATTCAATTATCCACCACCAAACCACAGGCACCACGGGGCAGAGCCAAGGCACCCTCACTGCGGGCCCTGGTGGAGGACCCCTGCCGCTCTCAGGAGTGTCTGCCCATGAGAGGAGACAGACAAACGCTTATAGTTGTGATAAGCATAAAATGTAAACAGTGCAGTCAAGACAAAGGTGAAAGTAACGATTTATATCGAATTATGAACATTAGAGACACCGCTTCTAATATTTCTCACCTGTGTGCATTTTGTATTGTTTAATTTTTGTGCTTATTACTACAATAAGTATTTTATTTTGCCTATTTTCCATTTCTCTTATTAAGTACTTTAAATGTACAGAGAATAAAGAATATAACAAATGCCCACATGTGCACTACTGAATGTTGCTAAATCTTAAAACTTCTGACACACTGGCTTCAGAGTCTTGAAAAGATACTGCCGCTGAGCCCTCAACCACCTGCTGCCGCACCCACTCCCTCCGGCCACACCCCTGCGGCGGCCACACCCACTCCCTCCGGCCACACCCCTGCCGCGGCCACACCCACTCCCTCCGGCCACACCCCCGCCGCAACCCAGTTTTCAACGTGGATCATCCCCGTGGGTGCTCTGCGCTAACATGACAGCATCTCTGTGTTTGGGAACAACGCCGAGCTTATTATTTTGTAATTTTAAACTTTATGTAATCCATATTTCTGCAACTTGCTTTTTCTGCTCACCGTTATGTCTGAGTTATCCACACTAAGCTATGATTCATTTTTTAAAGTGCTGTAGAATACACCACAATTTACCCACTCCCCAGTGGATGGGACTTGGGCCTTCAAACTTCCCACCATCACAAACATGCTGTAACGAACATTCCAATACACTTACTAGGAACAACCCCTTCCCTTGTTTGTGTGTTTCTAAGATGTCCCCCAACCACTCCTGGGCTTATGCCCTGCCTGCCTGCACAGCTCCGACAGAGGTCAGGGTGCTCCACCCGGGCTTGCATAGCAGCCCCCTTCCGCTGTGAGCAGTGGCCCATTTGAGGTGACGGGTGAGGTGTCTGGCATGCCCGGGTTTCCCAGGGTCAGCCCCCAGGGGCGGCCTGTGGGGGTCCATGCTGCATGGAGCTGCTGGCAGGTCTCATTCTGGGCTTCGGTCTCAGAAGCTCATGGTTGCCATACCTTCACTGCCTTTCATCACAATCCACGGCTGCTGTGACCTCCAACTGCTTGACCCCGGGGTTCCCAGCACAGGCATGGAAGAGTAAAGCTATTTACTGGCCTCTTTTGTGAGTTTAGACCCCCAACATCTCCAATATCTGAAATACAGGCTGGAAATCTTGAAAAATAGAAAAGGAACAGACTTGGGTGGCAACAACTAACGAAAATCCAAACATGAAGAGTTATAAAGGCATTATTCTCTGGCATCTGCTCATGCTTCAGTGGACAAGTCTGTGGGTATATAGCTTTGCATGACTTCAAACTTTATGTAAATATATCAGATCAGATGTCTTCTGTATCTTGTACTTTCCCCCTCAATACTGCAGATTAATCCATTTTTATTTCCGTAGTATTTCAGTATATGAATATACCATAATTTTACCATTGGTTGTATTACTTAATACTCAGATTACTTGTAATTTTTGCTATTAAAAATTGTTTTGAATATTCTGTCACATTTGCAAGTTTTCTAGGATATGGTTCTAGAAATGGAAATTTCTGTTTGAGAGATTGTTCTCCAATGTAGCTAAACCAATTCACAATCCCACTGACAGTGCTTAAGTTGGGGACTCTAGACACGGCATGTCAGTTGAAAACTTTCTGCCAGCTCACTAAAGTGAAATGACATCTTAGTGGGCTTCACCTGTATTTCCCTAATTACAAGTGAGGTTCAGCATCTTTTCACACATATTGGTCATTCAGTTTTCCTCCTCTGTTACGTTTTCATTAAGATGTTTTGCCTATTTTCCACTTGAGCTTCCTTGTTTTGATTTATTGAAGTTCTTGATATGTTCTAAATATTACTTCTGCACACATTTTATTCATATATATGTGAGTATATATGAATATATATGGCAAATGTGTTCTCCCAGTCTGTGACCTATAAAAATAACTTTTTAATAAAAGTTACAAAGTTTGTGTTCAAATACATCAATTTTTTCTCTTTCAGATTCTGTGTTTTACATCTTAAGAAATTCTCTTTACCATAAGGTCATAAGGGTATTTTCCCATATTTTCCTCTAATAGCTCTAAAGTTTTGTTCTTTACATTTAGGTGTTTAATCCATGTAGAATTTACTTTTGTGTATAGTTCAAGGTAGGGCTCTACATTTTCCTCCATGTGGGTAACCAGTTCTCATTCCCCGACCAGCCCACTTTCTCCCACTTCTGTGCAGTGTCTGAGCTGCCCGCTCTGCAGAGAGGGCGCGTCGCCTGGGCAACGCCACGCCGCCCCGAGCACGCCGACACTGCGGTGTGTCTTACTATCTTTCCTCAGATTCGTGTGGGCTACTCCGAGCCTTTGTTCTTAAATAACGTTTAGGATTAGTCTGCAAGTTTTCATGAAAAAATCTTGCCGGATTTGTTACTGGGATAGCTGTGAGTTTATAAATTTAGGGCGTGACATCATCTTTATGTATTGAGTCTTTCCATCCCTGGGCTCTCTCTTCAATAACATTTTGGAATTTATCCTTAAAGATCATACATATCTTCTCAGAGATTTATTCCTTAGTACCTTGTACTTTTTATGGCTATTATAAATTGAAGGCTTTTTAAAAAATTAGGTTTTCTAACTGTGCTGCGGGTACATTTTAACATATATTTAATTATACATTTTTTTATTAAAGTGTAAGTCCTTCAGTGTGTCTACTCACCTCCCAAACATGCGATCCATTAAATAACTCCTCCAATCTTGTTATAGTCTAGAGTTTCAGCTTGGTCTTTTTTAAAAATGCAAAAAAAACATCCTTTTCTAACAGTCCATAGTTAATTAAATCTACCAACTTAAAAAAAAAATCTCACTCCGTGTGCCTGTTTTCACATGCCATGCTCTCTTTTTTCTTCCGTTTCTTCCTGCTTAGCCCATCCACTCCCGGTGCTTTGGTGTGGGACTGGGTAAGCAATCCATGCTCTGAAGCCCGTGTGTGTCTGAAAATGCCTTTATTTCATCTGCACTCTTCAATAACAGCTTCGCCGGGCGTGGCTGCCTTATCTGGTCCTGCATGCAGAACGTATGACTCCACCGTCACGTACCACTCCGTGCTGCTGCGAAGGTGCATGCTACTCCTTTGGGATCACCTGTCCCTCTTCACAGGTGTCTAGATTTTCCCTCTGCCCTTGAAGTGCTGCTGTTCTACTGGGACATGTGGAGAGTGAATTTATTTTCCCTTTTCCTGCTCAGTTTTGGAGATGTACATTCAATCTAAGGGCTCACGTCTTTCTCCAATTCTGAAAAATACCAGTGCTTTCCCCACTCTCCTCGCAGGACTTCTACAGCATGTATATTGAGCTTCTCGTCTCTTCTCCATGTTTCTTGAAGTTCTTTCCCATTTCTTCTGTCTATACTGTGTTCCTAGTGTCTAATGTAGACATGACATCGTCATTTATGTCTGAGTGTTTCAAACATGACTATTTTTAAGTCTTTATTAGACTTTTCCACGAATGAGGAGAGTTTATATGCTGACAGTTGAGTTTGTTAGCTACCTTTTGCAGCCACTGATTTTTTCATAGGTACTGGTATTACAGTGATAGGTTATGTTAGGAGTTGTTCTTACTTTCCTCCATCATTCCCGGTGCCCTCCTTCATCTCCCTCTGTCACTTGGTCTTGTGAGGGAAGGTCCTAAGCTCCAGGCCGCAGAGACCATGGGAATGAACGAGACCACCAGGATGGTGGCAGCTAGTGCAGTTGCTAGCAGGAAGGCTGCACCCATGGCCCACAGATCAGCAGAAGGGACCAGCTATTTTGGTTTTTCCAGCTTCCTCTCACCAGTGGGAAGCCCCTGATGTCTGGCAGTGAATGTGGTCCCTGTGGTCTCCTATGACTCGAGAAGCCTCCAGGCTCTCAGCCAGTCCTGCTCAAGTCAAGGTCAGTGTTACTGGAGAGGCTGACCACACCACTGGGGTGTTCTCTCCACGGTCCCCTCTCATTACCGTGTTGATGCAGGGCGAAAATCACTGTAAAGGTACTATGATGTTTCAACCCTGCTTTTTACTGACTTTTACAAAATAAGAACAAAACAGTGAAAATTACCATAATGAATAAACATGGTGTAAAAAATGGCAATGCTATCGAAGCTTAACTGCGTATGAAAGACAGTGCCACCAAGCAACATTCCTAAGCTTCTGATGAAGTCTGATTTCACTACACACAGTAATGACTTAGAGATGCCAGTGTTTCACATACAAAGATGAAACTAACATCAAAGTTTAAGAGGTGAAAATACCTTTAATTACCAAAGTACCTCACATATTTTATGGAAGGTATCAAAAGTATGTCAATTCCCAATACTTGCCAGAATCTAAGCAGTGCACATTAAGCTTTTTCTTTTGTTCTTTTTTGAGGCTGCATATGACAATGCCAGCTGACAGCAGTGTAGGCAATAAATCTTCCATGAGCAGAATTCTGGAACTGGGAAGTTTCAGGTTTGGTACAGCACATTACTCTCTTAAACCCACCCATCCTAAGTACATTTTTCTTTTCTTTTTTTATCCTCACCCGAGGACATTTTTTTCATTGCTTCTAGAGAGATAGGAAGGGAGAGAGACAAAAACATCGATGCAAGAGAGAAGCACTGACTGGCTGCCTCCTGTATGCGCCCAGACTATAGAGATCACACGTGTCTGGATCAGGGATCGAACCTGCAACCTAGGTACGTGCTCTGACCAGGAATCAAACACACAGCCTTTCAGTTACAAGACAATACTCCAACCAACTGAGCCACACTGGCCAGGCCCCCTCAGTACATTTATCAATGTAGGTTCATTTCTTTTAAACATGGTCCTCTAACTGTTTTAAATTTATAAGCATATAAAAAGGTATTTTTCTTAATCAAGTGGAGGTTTGGAGAAGCTGAACTTACAGAGACATCAGTTCCTAAGGGAAAACCCACAATTGTTAGGAAAGCCCGAAGAAGGAAGTAGAGTTGCCATTTTTTCTAGTTAATTAAATATATAATACTTCAACATGTATTTAGAAGACATCACCACCTACCTTCTTTGTCACCCCGGGCACTGCCCACGAGGAATCTGGACACTAAGGGTGTGCTTGATAAGGACAAGCAAGTAGAGATAAAAACGCTCTGAGTGGGTCTGATCTGTAAAAGGTGTCCCCATAACAAGCCAAATGCAATCATTAGCAGTGTCATGTAACATGGTCCTTGTAGGGATATCTTCCACACCTTAAAGAGAACACAGTCATTTACACACGTCTCAGTGACGACAGACCACCTCACGGTAGGGGACGGGCCTGGATCTTTGAGGAACATTGATCCTAACCTTCTGCGGTTTTCAATCTAGTCGAACAGACAACATCATAAAAGCTGTTGATATTTATACAAATATGAGTATTACATATTAACAAAAAAAATTTAACCTCAAACTCATCCTAGTCTATGTTAAAGCACTTGTTCATTTTCTCCTCACTGCACCCTCCCAATCAAAACTGATTCCCTCCCCCAGGCCCTCTACCGAAGAGCTCCTGGGGGCCCAGAGAAGGGGGCAGGAGATGCAGAACTCAGCACAGCTCCGGGGTAGTGAAGTCAAAGGCAAACGTTCAGAGGCCCCACCAGCTGGCCAGCCTCATCTGTGCCTCAACACACCCACTCACCTTCGGGTGCTCTAGAGGATGTGAGCTTTTCCCTCCCCTGCTCTGGTTCTTGGTAAAAAGCAACACTTCTTGCGAAACCAATGACATTTTCTTTGGGAATCAGGACAGCTGGGAGGTTCTCCCTAAGGCTGGTCTTGATTTCCTACTGTGGCAAACGAGCAGAGGCACACCCTGGGCCTCCCTAGCGCTATGACCAGCTGCCAGCCTGCTGGTCTACCACGGAATTTTCTAACTTCCAGAAATGAATTACAGGAGCCTCCCAATGCCATAAAGTCCCAACTGGTGGGAGACTAAAAGAGGTAATTGAACTGAGTGTTTGGCCCTCAATAGAGCCAAATCTGTCTTCTGCCCTGTGACACTGGCCAACTCAGGCCCCACTCTCTCCTTCCTGAAGGGCAGAGGTTAGCTCCCAATGGCTGCTCCTCAGGAGTTCAAATTCATGTCTCAACTTCATATATTTGGCAGTGATGTTATCACACAGCGTATCTCTTCCTAATCATTCTTCCTCTTCCTGTATAGATGAGCTAACAAGTGATGAAAGACCAGAGAAGACCCACACATCCAGCTGCAACAACTAAGGAGGACAGGCATGCTGGATTTTAGGGTTCACAGATATATTAGGTAGTCCCTTCTGTAAGTAGTGTTAGCTCCCAAATAGCATATTCCTACCTACAAGGGACACCTGGAGTTCAGGCTTGAACCTGTTACTAGCTGGCTGTGTACCTTGGGTAGGTAACAATTTCTTCTTTAGTTTCCATATCTGTGGAGAAAGGTGAGACTAAAATGATTTTTGAGGTCATTACCAGAGCCTTTTATGAGCCTTTGACTTTATTATCTGGTGTCCCGCTACACCTTGGTCTGAAGGACGGGAATTCTTTGAGCCTGAGAAGCAAGAAGTGGAGGGCATGACAAGAAAGACCCCAGGGAGTGCCCTTTAGAAACTTCCTGTTCGGTGTGGGGCCCTGGACCAGAGCATCTCACCCTCAGATGCAGGCCCTCGGGCTGCCCCCAGTAGTCGCTCCAGTTCAGCAGGAGCCCCAGACAATTCCTCAGACACGAGAGTCTAGGAAGCACTGACCGGAGAATCCCCTCGGCCCAGGCCCTGCCCCCTGTACCCTGGACTGCGTACTCAGATGCACACATGAGCACTTGCATATCCTCTTGAGTTCTATTTTCCTCTTTCTTTTCCTAGGATTTCTGTTCACGACTCCCACACTTCCTTCTAAAGCCCCCAAATATAAGCCCAAAAGGGCAGGGACCATGTTCACTGAATACACTGCCTTCCACTGAGAAGCTACCAGTGCCTGGAACATCGTACTCAACAAATGTTTGTTGAGAGAACAAATAAGGAATAAAAGAGAAGAAAATACAACTTTTGCCTCCGATTATTTTATATCTACTTAGAGAGACAAGCGCGGATGGACTATTATGGTATGAAACCAGGAGAACAGGTTCAGTGAGGCTAGAAGAACGAAGCAAGGCAGTGGGTGATGACGCACAAAGAAATGACTTCGACCGTCAATGGTGCCGTGGGCAGAACAGAGAGAACACCTTCCTTAGTGTCAAGGAAGAAGTCGTTTTTAGACTTCGGTGTTTTTAATAGTTTCTAGTCAGACCTTTAGAATATTTCAGAGAAGAGCTAAGCGGGGCCTTCCAGCAATTACTAACATTTCAAAAGCCCTATTCATTGGTTTTCTGCCGTGACAGGAACACTTGGGCCACCAACCCAGACAGCAGGAGAACAGTTACACTAGTCGCTCCAGGGGCTCCACAGTTTTGCCAGTTACTTATGTCTGAGAATTTTTTTTTTAAATGCGTTAGTAACGTAGTTGATTAGGAGATACAAATCTTCTGCAGTTCAAGCCCATGGGCCTAGCAAGGAATAGGATGCATTCCTGGTGCATGGCAAGTTTCAGGGCTGCCACAAGGGGGCAGCAGCCAAGGGCCCCTGCACTGGGGAACTGGGCAGTGAGCATCCACGCCAGAGCTGAATGGAAATTACAGACCTCAGCTTGCCCCACACAAGACATAACGAACACGCCCAAAGTCACTGAGGATGTGCCCTTTCCGCTTATCAGACAGCACGACACTTACCAGGCTTGCACAATGCAACCCTTCCTTCCTGAGCCCTCCCGAAGGCTGCGTCACGAAGTGCAAACTGATAAAGGTACACAGCTTTTATACTGAAAATGATGTTAACAGTATGTTGGATATCATTATTTTCCTGTTTAACACTGAATACCATAGTGGAGAAAATATAAGTTATGAAAACTTAAAGCTGGAAGAAACTTTAATTTTCTAAATCCATCACTGACGTCCAAGACGCGAGGCACCTTGCTAAGACGGTGATGCTGGCTGATGGAGAGCCAGGACTCTGCCCCGCTTTGCTCCAACCACAAGGGAGCTGTTGCCATTTGCCGTGAACTTCTCGAAACCAAACACACGTGCGAACCCAGATGAGGCCCTGCATGTTCCCGGAGCCGCACCAACACGGTTGTCCTGCTCGGGCTCCCCCTCCTTTGGAGACCCCGGAGGTCCTCATCGCCCACACTGCTTTCCTTCTGCCCACCCACCACACGCCTCAACAGAATCAACAGGAAGAACGCGGCCACTTTTCTTCACGACCCAGGAAAGTGGCCAATTTTCTTTAGACTTTGGATTCAGATATTAATATATATGGAGGTTATCACGCCAGAACCTTGTAAAAAGGATATAAAAGTACCCAGAGAAAATGCTGCAGTAATTCAGAAAGCTTTATGAAAAGGCATACCTTGAGAAGTACTTAAAGGAAGTGAGAGTAATCAGTAGATGGACAAATGGAGCAAAGAAAACAAGGTCAAAGAATAACAGGATGAACAAGGACACACTGGGAAAAGGGGTCAGCAAAATTATTCCAGTTACTCCTTGAAAGCAAACAAGACTTTAAACGAAAAGCTTATTTTTCCTTATTATAAAAAGTATATATGGGTTATTATAGGAAATTTGCAAAATATGGAGAAGGAAAAAGGAAGCCATCCATGGTTACTTGATACTCTGTTTCCTGCTGGTTTTTCCTGTGCATTTGGGCTCCTCTGTGATTACCATGTCATGCTATATGCTCACTTTTTTCTTTTTAAGTGTACCATTTTAACACATTATTCTTTGTTACTACATGTTCTTATATTTTTAATGGCTACATAATATTCCATCAAGTAGTTATATCATCGTTTAACCATCAGATACTCAGGTTGCTTCTAATCTTTTATAAAAATGCTGTAATGAGGAGCTGAAAACCTTTTGTTGGTTAATTTTTTTTAAAAAACTTATATTTGGCCCGGCTGGTGTAGCTCAGTGGATTGAGCGCGGGCTGGGAACCAGAGGGTCCCAGTTCAATTCCCAGTCGGGGCACATGCCTCAGTTGCGGGCCAGGTCCCCAGTGAGGGCCATGTGAGTGGCAACCATACATTGCTCTTTCTCCCTCCCTTCTCCTCCCTCTGAAAATAAATAAATTTAAAAAATCTTTAGACAGGGAAGAGGGGGGAGGGGACAATGGGGAGAAGAGTTTTCAGGAATCACTGTAGAGGACACATGGACAGAACTAAGGGGGAGGAGGGAGGCTGGGGGGGTGGGACGGGAGGGGAAGGGAGGAGGAGGGGAGAGGCTGCAAATAACTGTAATTAAACAAAAAAATTAATTAAAAAAATAAAATAAAATAAATCTTTAAAAAAAAAAACAAAAAAACCCTTATATTTGATTCTTTCCTTTGTATAGAAACCCAGGAGTAGAACTATTAGGTTAAAAGATATGAACAGATTAAGGCTCTTAAGTCAGACGGCTAGACTGCTCTCCAAAAAGGGTGTTCCAAGTTGTAACTTTCATTACCCTGGTGCAAGAATGCATATTTATTACCCCTTACAGTAATTTAAAAACCCTCTGCTCACTTGATTGTAGCATTCTAGCTAATTCTGGCAGGCAAGTGGTACCTGGTTTTTCCTGACACTTTTTGGTAACCAGTAGTGTCCCTGTATTTCCCTCGCCTCCCGCCAGCTTGTTAGTCTGCTATTTGCTCTTCTGTGGTGTTTGTTCCAACTCAACTCAATTTCCATCCTGGAATACTTCAGCATTCAAAGTAATAATTCTAAAAGCAAACAAATTTATAAAAGGCCACTGTTGCTGCCATTACTTTAATATCTATTCAAATACATGGTCCTGTTATTAATCTTTCAAATATTTTCATTTAACAGTGACAGAACAATAAAATAAACATTTGCCACTTATTTAGGATTAGTAAATTTTTTCTAGAGTAACACACTGAATATTCAATACCTATGATATTTCAGTCTCTAACAATTTTGGACCTTGGAGGGACCCGCATATTAAAGTTCAAGCATATTACTTCTCAGACCTTTTCTGGAATTAGCCATGTAAAAGCTAATTCCATTTATTCACTGAATTTTCACTTTTTCTAACATTTTTAATCTTTTAAAATTTATATTCCAAAGGTAGTATCAAACTGAAACATCATATTCTATTCTAAAAATATTTAATTTGATCACCAAGTCATGCACAAGTGTTAAAAGTGAACGCACCAAAACCACGCTACGTTACCCCAGGGCAACAACACAGACGGATATCCTTACCTTTCTCAGCTTTTCTGGGGAAAATTCTAAGCCAACAAGAAAAAGAGTGAAGAACACACCAAATTCTCCTAATGTCTCCACTTGTACAATAGACTGAAAAACAAGAAAATTTTAGAACCATGTAATTTAATACATTTAACATATTAAGTATACTTAACCTAACAATCTTGTACTAATATACTCAGTGGGACTATCCCCCCAAAAGCACAGTATATTTTTAAAACATGTAATTCTTTGAACTTCCTCTATATTTGAGATAATCGGGACTTCCTGATTATAGTGGGGTTTTTTTCTCTTTTTTAACTGGAGAAATAATTGTTTTATTTTCTAAGAACTAGCTCATGAATTCACCTGTTTTCAAGTTCATTCATGCTACTCTGTTATCTTCATGAGTTCCTTTTCTTAGCCTTCTTTGGGGGGATAGAGAGGCATCAACCCTCAGTTTAATGATGCACTAATTTAGAGTGGGTCACTCTCGTTTGTGTTTCAGTATGACTGGCTGTGCAAACTTTCTCCTGAGCACCACATTTGGTCACATTCCCCAGATCCTGATATACAATGCTCTTATGTTCTCTATTTGCCTTGGTCCTTCGTTTGCTATTTACTTATTTATTTTTTGTTTGTTAGTTTATTCTGTTCATTAGATTCCATATCTAAGTGAAATCATATGGTATTTGTCTTTCTCTCCCTGGCTCATTTCACTCAGCACACACGATACTCTCTCTAGGTCCATCCACGCCTTCACAGCTTTTTTATCCACTCATCTACTCAGAACTTGGGCTGCTTCCAAATCTCGGCTATTGTAAATAATGCTGCAGTGAATGTAGGGTGCATATATTCTTTTGAATTAGTGTTTTGGGTTTCTTCAGACAAATTCCCAGAGATGGAATCACGGGATCATGAGGCAGTTCCATTTTTAATTTTTTGAAGTATCTCCATACTGCTTTCCACAGAGGCTGCACCAGGCTGCACTCCCACCAACAGTGCACTAGGGTTCCCTTTTCTCCACAGCCTCGCCAGCACTTGTTGTTTGTTGATTTTTTTGATAACAGCCATTCTGACAGGTATGAGGCGATACCTCAATGTGGCGTTTGCTATTTATTTTTAATGTTATTACACTACAGTGGAGAATTTTTTATACTACTATATTTGGTATTATTTATATTATTTAGAGTTGAGGCTCCCATTGTGGCCACTAACTGTTCAATTGTTGTCAACGTTCCCTGAACATCTGAAAATAAAACACAGGCTCTCGTGTACCCGTGTGCTGTCCTGGCCCCCGCATACTTTCTCGGTTTGTCAGCTACGAACATTATGAATCCTGCCCTCTTTTTATTGCAGCTTTTCTCCTTTCACTCTCAGTCTTCCTTAGTTGCTTTATTGTTACTTAATCTGTACTGTACTCCTCCCATACCATCTGCAAACCTGTACCCTTTAATAGAAAGGTTTATTCCACTTACATTCATTGTTATAGGAGATACTTGTTCTTCTTTTATTTTACGTCTTCTGGTTTTTATGCTTCCTTACTGCTTTTATTTTTTCTTTTACTTTTCTTCCATTTTAAAAATCAGGCTGTAACCTATGACTTCAAAGTAACATACTTAAAGCTACACTTCCCAACTCAATAAATAAAAGCCTATCAACTTCCTCCTGGGAAAAGATAAACATTTTGGTACAATTATACTTCCTCCATTACCTCCCTCCCATTTTTGGCTGGTGTATCCTTGCATTTTTATATTAATCAACTGTAATTACATTATTTTTTTCTATGGTATAGCTGATTTATTAAGAATTATAATATTTAGCCCCGACTGGTGGGGCTCAGTTGGTTGGGGCATCGTTCTGTGAACCGAAAGGGTGCAAGTTCAATTCCCAGTCAGGACATATGCCTGGACTGCAGGTTCAGTCCATGCAAGAGGCAGCTGATCAGTGTTTCTATCCCTCTCTCTCTCCCTCCTTCCCCTCTGTCTAAAATCAACAGGAATGTCCTTGGGTGAAGATAAAAAAAAAAGAACTGTAATACTTATAGTATCTAATTGTATCTATTACCTAGCTATTTAGCCTTAATTCTTTGCTTGTGAGGTATTTTTACTGCTAAGAAAAAAAGAAAACTGAGAAAACACCTGCATTTGCTATTGCTTGTCAATACTCTGGAAAGGAGAGACAGGACATGAACAGGAATAGATTTTTCAGTTACAGTTTTTATTGTTTTCAATCATTGAACATTACCTGTTCAAAAATTAAATTACAACCACTCTTCCCACAGGCCACCCTGCCCAGTTGAGCCCAGACCCCAGTCCGTGAGGGCACTCCCACGTGGGTTAGGTATTCTACCACTCACTGAGGTTCCAGGCTTTTAGCCTGAAATGGCTGAGCCCAACTTCTCACCTGGCTAATCTTGCCTACTGTTCAGCTTGGTGTGATGATCTCTTCCCACCCTCTCCTGCCGCTTTCCAGTCTGGGGCAGTCACAGAGGGCCTCCTGAGCCGGTGCAGGTGTGTCAATCAGCAATAAGGAAACGAGGCTGCGAGCGGTACCCTCCACAACTCTCCCCCGCTTGCCTTTTCCTGCTCCATCCAACTGCAAACCGTCAGTGAGGTCTGCAAATCTGTGGCTTATTTCTCCATCATCCTACATTGTTCCTTCTGTGTGGGCTCGTGACGGTTATTTTTGGCATTCTTTTCCTATTTGTATAAATTGCGTATATTTAAATGAGAAATTCTGAGGCCGAAAAAATGCTGGGAAGTCTTCCTTACCTCAAAAAGTGTTGTCAGTGTAAAATGACAGTGCTTTTCAGTTTGTTCGGCAAACAGCCTTCAGCCAAAGCAGCCCTGGTGCCCCGTTGTCTCTTGGGGTTCTCACAACACCCTACGTTTAGGCTTGATGATCCTTCACTACTTTATTAGTCTTTCATTGTATTAAGAATTTTTTTCAAATATTTTTAAAGTTTTTATGTATTTATTTTCAGGTAAAGGAGGGAGGAAGAGAGGGAGAGAAACATCAATGTGTGAGAGAAACATTAATCGGTTGCCTCTCAGGCAACCCCAGCCCGGGGACCTGGCCTGCGACCGGGGAATCGAACCAGTGACCTTTCAGTTCACAGGCCAGTGCTCAATCCACTGAGCCACACCAGCCAGGGCTGTACTAAGAATTTTTATAAAAATATATTTAATCAAGCATTTTTAGTTCCTTCCAGTCTCTGAATAATCTAGTCTGTCATATCACTGGAAATAGAATTTTTAAAGCTAACATAATTTAAAGACATGATCAGGGTTATTTGATCTAGTCAAGTCACCCATCCATTAATGAATAAACTGACTTTCTTAGAGCTTAGAGATTTCTCACAAAACTTTAAAGGACATCTTCTTTAAAATGGCTTAGAAGCAACTGTTATCTTCATCAATTCAAGTTTAAAACTTTTTTGTCTTCGTAAACATTTCTTTTGCATTCTGTCAAAGGGATACTAAAATAATTAAGTTTTGCTCTTACCTTAATACTATTCAGTCCTGAAGGCCCCAGCAGCACGCCACAAATGATGTAACCAAACATCGTGGGCAACCCTATGGTCGTGCAGAGCCAGCCGCAAGGCAAAGACAACATCCCTATGGTAACAATGTCCTAACACAAGAAAAAAACAGGAAACACAGAAGTGCAAGATAACAGTTGGCAAGAAAGGGCTAGTTGATGGAAAAAGCAGGACAGGACAATGCCCTGATTTCACTGAAGGGGAGTAAAGAACACAGAGTGAAACTAAGGAAGGGAATTTTTACTACTGCTGTGTACCACAGAGAAGTTGAAAACACTCAGAATATGTCTGGGAGCAGAGGAAGTTAGCTCCTAAGGGTCTACCAAATTCAGCAAATGTTGTCTTTTGCTTGACCCCCGTGATAATAGGCTGAGAATTCCGAGCACTCGGACTCCATTTAGCCATCTGCTCCGGGAAGTCGTTAGAGCTGGTGTCCTAGCTGAACTTCTGACCTTCTACATTGGTTTTCCCTCCACGCAAAATCAATATAACCGCCACAGTCCTAATTGATGCAGGCAAGAATCATCATGGGTGCTACCACTGCTGGTGAAAGTTTGACAAAGAGCAGGATATTCATACAGTGTCAAATATTTCCCCAGAAATCATGTATTAATTACAAAGGTAAAAGAAAAGGAGAGAGACTTACAGTGGAGACCCCACCCACGTGGAGGGCACTAACGGGTTCATTTTGCAGACTCAGCCCCTCCCAGGCGCCATTCCAGCCATAACTGAGGAAGGCAACTCGTCTGCTGAGCTTCATGTGTTGATTCGAGAATACTGCCATGCGGACCAGCCCCCCTCAGTCGCCCTCGGGCCTGTCTGTGCTGGCACCATCTCTAAGAGGGGGTCTCCTGAGTTCCTTCTCCTGTACACATCCCAGTGTCAGAGAGCTCCGTAAGAGGTCTGACGATTTATCTGGAACCCGACAGCCTTCCCCAAGCAGGCTGGACCCTGTCACTCAGTCTATTCCTCATTTCCACCCACACCCAAACAGTGACCTTGAACCCTAATACCATCAACTTCAAGCTCTTAAATAATTTTATATCCCCGTACTAGAATGGTTTCCTTAGAATCCACAGATGCGCATCCAACGCAGTCTGGAACAGCAGTCCCCGCTGGAGGAGACGGTTCCCACACTGCACCCACCCCACGCCCCGTGTCAAAATCCAGCCACACGTGATACCTTAGCCAAAGCTTCTCTGCCTCAGGAGAATGTTTCATTTTAGTGAAAACAGGTTTAGATAGCTGAAGCTTTACTTCCATCATATTACCCAAAAGTCTTCCAAACTCTCAAAAGCAAAATTAACTTTCATTTTAAATATTAAAATGCTTTATTCTTATGGGGAAAAGACTAGAAATTAAGAGACAAGGTTTTAAGTCACAGAAAGTGTAAGGCATTCTAGTAGAATCTGTTAGGAGGAAGGCTGCAGACCCTAACATAATGTTCAGCAAACAGAGCTCGACCTTACTTGACCCGTACACCAGGAGACACCAGGAGACGGAGGGGAGTTAGTGGGAGTGAGCCCAGCACAGGACCCCGAGGACAGCGAGCAGACAGCCTACCTTTATGAAGTGGTGATCCGCGCGCGGGATCGTTGCATCTCTGGGCTTGGTCAAAATGTACTTGTTGTTCTGCGAGTCGATCAGCATGCTAAGACCTAAGTCGTCCTCCACGTCCCGTTTTGTGAGGTTCTGCTTGGGATTGGCCTCTTCTTCCTCCACCCGCAGCACCGCCTCAAAATTGACCCCTCTGACCTGTGAGAGTAACCAGTGCTACGTAATTAGAACCAATCAAATGTTTTCCAGTTCAATTTTTAGAGAGTACATTCTATACAGAAGAAGATAGGGATGTTCTCAGTATTCTGTCAAGTGTGAGGAAAGATCAATAAATATTTGTTAGCATGAATTTAAAAAAAATTTCCAATTAAAAAAGTGATTTTAAGGAAGGCAGTGTTTAAAATTTCGATTACTTCTAAATACCTACTTTACCTAATTCAGGGCGTGACACTGTGATGCACACTAATAAATATATATTTGTTTTCACTCCCTTTTCTGGCTCACAACTCCCAAAACCCATGTAATTTCCTAAGTGATAATCAGCAATGGGAACATCTTTTGTTATATTTGGCCTTTTGTCCTTGGTTCCTGAAGTAGAGCGACAGAGGTGAAAGAAGTATCTTGTCATTAATAAGAAGCCCTCGGCCACCTCAGCGGAGTTTATATTGTGAGGTGGTTTTCCGAAAGCGCTGAGATAACCACAGGACAGGACTGGCCGTCAGAGGAACTGTGCCTGTGACCAGAGGGCTGACCTATCAGCCCCGCCGAGGCCTCCAGCGGGGGAAAGGGACTGGAGACTGAGTTCATCACAAATCTACATCATGAAGCTTCCATGAAAACCCTTCAAGTACGAGGTTCACAGAGGGCATGGGGGCCCTACAGCTGTTCCTCACACCTTGCCCCATGCATGGCTCCCATGTGGCTCTTCCTGAGCCGTATCCTTTAGCTGGCACTCTAGAAAGTAAACTGCTTTCCCGAGTTCTGTGAGCCGCTCTAGCAAATTATGGAGCCCAAGGAGGGGAGCTGTGGGGTCCTCCAGGGTGACAACCTGGGACTTGGGATTGGTGTCTTACATGGAGAGGACAGTCCTGGACTGCACCCTTACCTGTGGGATCTACGCTAGCCCCCGGGGCACTCAGAACTGCACTGAGCTGTCGGACACCCCGCCAGTGTCACAGAGAACTAGGGGCTGTTTGGCAAGGGAATGCCCTGGTGCCCTAGGAGTACAGAAGTGTCCAGGGAGCTGTGAATAAAGGGCATGACTATTTGACTTCCAAGGGCATATTCTTTCAAAGATTCGTAGCCCTTGAGATACTTAGGAGCTGTCTTCCATCCCATAATTAGGAAGTTTTAAAAACACCCCATTCCGTTCACTCAATTTTCATTCTCCCTCCTCTCTCACCTGATCTCACTCTAATCTGTTTTTATTACCGAACCCATTTCTGCGTCCATTCCAAGACTCACAATTTTCAGCACTAATCTCACTTCTTCCCAAAAGAATCCTGATCAAGGACCAGTGAACAGTCCGGAATCCTACTTCGGCTATGAAGACCATCTCCGAGAAGGAGGGTATGGCTCCCTGGCCAATCAGCATGGAAACCCAACTGTCCAGGGCAAGTGTTCTTGAAACTGGAGTCCCAGCCCTCCTGAGGGCACGGCTGGGAGAGAAAGATGACCCACTGGGGGGGACTGACAAACCATGAGGAGAAAACACAGGGTAACTAGTATACGTCTGCGGGACCAAACCGAATTATTTTTATGGCCCCAAGGTGTTTTAGTTTTGTCTTTGTTTTCAAACTACACTAAAAATACACATGTAAACAATTTCAACAACACATCCTTTCAATCAGTAGCTCCGCAGATGAAGACAAACTTGTTCTGGAAGGCTACTTACTGATTTATTGTCATCAAAAGCATGCTCTTCTATTTCCTCCTCTAAACGATCAGCTGCCTTTCTTACATCTTCAAGAATTTCGTCAAGCATGGATAAACTTTTGTTTTGATGTTGCATATTTTTCAGGGCTTCAACTTGATGTTTTTCTGCTGCCAGAAGTTCCACATACTCTGTCTCTTCCTATTCATTTGTAAGAAATAAAGAGTGGAGTTTATTAAAAAATAAACCAGGGTATCACTTCCATTCAGGTACCTGGCCCAACCACACCCACAAACACTCTCTCTATCCAATACCCCTGCTCATAAATGAGTAACTCTAGCTCTAGTCAATCAGGAAAAGTCAAGGACCACCACCCTATATCCAGTCCACCGCTGACTGGAACGTTGTTCTGTGGCGTACGTACCCAAAGTGCCGTACTTTGGTAAGAAAGCTTAGTGAGTCTATGTCCTTCACATTTAATAATACCATAGCCTTCCTATGAAGATAAAGTTATATTTTATATAGTTAAAGTGCCTGGCACTGTAAATGATGGCTTTAAAGTTATATACATAATATCATATCTGATATGGTCATAGTTTATTCTCATTTTAAAAATATACTTCATCAAAATCCTTAATTCAAAGATATACATATATTTGCCCGGCTGGTGTAGCTCAGTGGATTGAGCGCGGGCTGGGAACCAGAAGGTCCCGGTTCGATTCCCAGTCGGGGCACATGCCTGGGTTGCGGGCCAGGTCCCCAAAGAGGGCCATGTGAGAGGCAACCATATATTGCTCTTTCTCTCTCCCTTCTCCTCTCTCTGAAAATAAATAAATCTTTAAAAAAAAAAAAAAAAGGTATACATATATTTGTTTAAAGCCAATTTTAATACTTTTGTTTTCAATAACGACGTTGAAGCAAGTCAACATTCACACACAGAAAGTAATTCTTGTTACAAACTCAAAATGTTGATTGCAGTTACAAATATACTGATTTCTATATCAGCTTATTGGGATAACTTCAGTAATTATTTTAATAACCCAGGTATTTTGCAATGCAGAAAAGCATCAGAGAATGACTTCTAGAATGATACAATGTAACTACACTAAGATATTATGCAAAGAGAAAGGACGCTCCTGCACATCGGGGATTTTCCCTGTGTGTCTGATCACTGTGAACAGATGCTGCTGACGGACCACCCCTGCCAACGCGTTCGCACCACCTGCGCTTCCTCGTCCCCCTCCTTTCCAGCCCTGGGTGTGGGTGCGAGATGACCGACCTTTATGGCAGCCTCTCTCAAGGCCTCCAGGCGCTGCCTGCTGCTCTCTTTCATGTTCACCACATCTTTGTAGTCCCCCTGCAGGGCTCTCTGGAGTCCATAGATGGCCTGGAAGACGGAATTTTCGCTTTCATTCAGCTCTTTTTGGAAAATTTCGAAGGTGTGCACCTGAAACAGCTTCTCTTCATCTGACAGGCCGCTGTCTTTTTCCACTGCTCGGATTGCACTTTTCAGTTTGTTAAGAACCACCGCCTTTTGGCGAAGAAGGCCGGAGAGCTTTCTGCAGCTGTCGAGGACCCACTGCTTCCTCTGCGTGATAGTCGCCCCCTTGCCGCGGTGTAACTTGATGGCATGTTTTGCTACCTCTTCATGTTCCGCAGCATTCACTAGCAAATGAACCAACGGAAGCAACATCCAGAAGTGATTTTTTGTCAACACCTTCATGATCCAATTTTAGAGGACGGGGCAAGGCAGTCCAAAAATTTCTGCTAAGCTGAGCTTGCATTTTAGACAAACATTTTCAGCTGGAAAAAAGGTTTATTGTCACAATGATGATTCATTACAATTGAAATCAGAGTTAAAGTATTACATAGCTACATCCAGAAAACTATTGCTATTCTGAAGAAAATGGGATTTTTTTTCTACATTAATATTAACATCCGAACTATTTATTGCACCTGAGTTAAAATCAAATATGTGCCTGGTAAGACGTGAGACTAAAGGTTATGTTTGAATTTAAAGGAAATATTTTTCAAGAAAAACTTAGCCTCATGCACCTACTAAATCTATGAAATGCAAAAGACAAAATCAATTTTATTTAAGAGGGGCCATGTATCAAAGGCCAGAAAATTGACAGATCAGTGAACCACCTGCGGGAAACATGCTCCAAATCGTTCCACAAATGATATCTTTTGAGGTATGAATAGCTGGTTTGTCATATCGTTTGCTTTCCAAAATCATCTGGAATTTTGCTAAATTTCCAGTCAGTCTATAGTTAAGTACCAATAAGGTAGCAAAGATAGAAAAAAATCTCCACATATAAACACATCTGGATCTCTAGAGCTTTAAAATCTTTCACACATTTTTGACCATCCAATTTCAGGCTCCATCTCTCTCCCTCTTCAGGAAGGCCTCAGGCAGTATGTATGAACTGCCCCCGGCAACCTGGACGTGAGGAGCTGAAGGCTTCGGTACAGGCAGCAGTGGCAGCTGCAGCCGTGGTGTCCAGACTACTACAGGCAGAGGGCAGGGCAGTGTCCCCCAGAGGACAGCATTATCAAGGAGTGGGAGGCAGCTGTGGCAGCAACGTCACTAAGAAAGAATGACCTGAGAGGCAGTAAAATAGACTACAGAGGGAAGGAGTAACAAATGCAAGGGAGGCCAGTAAGATACACCCTAAAAAATGTGCACTGAACCTCGGAGCAGGAGGAGCTCCTTGTGCCCAAGCAGGTAGGCCAGAAAAGAAAACATGATTTTCCATAGGACTTATAGTTTATAGGAAACAAAACATTCATATACACCATCTAATCATTCCAAGAAATGACAGCCAATAGAGAGAGGAGACAAAGCAGAGCCTAGGAAAAGTAAATACAAGAAGTCACCAAAGACTAGCAGCCCAGGCCGAGCTGTTCCGTGCACCCCGGCAGATTCTATACAAATACTACTTTGGGGGCCAGAAGAGCCACCAATGTTGAGAATGACAATCAAAAGTCACCAAGAAAAGACTATACTCTGGTTAAAAAAGTCAGGAAACTGTTCAATTTCAATACATTTTTAGCGACTTTGGCTCCTAATTTTACAAGAATTCACTTACCTAGCACAGCTCTATTCTTAACAAGGTAGGATAAATGAGAACTTGTCGTTTTAGTTTTAATACAACTTTAAGTAAATGTTCCCACCTCAAAAACAAATAATCGGTTAACCAATCACAGCAATACCTAGCAATGCAGTTCCGTTAACGACTAATTTAATTGCTAAGCTTCTATTATTCCAAAAGAGAAAGAACTGAATTGCCACTTCAGAAGCGCACACTCTCAGTGCATTTCAGCACCAGCAGAGAAATTCCAGCTGCTTCATCAATGCCTCCCATGTCCCCCACCAAAGTGATTATTTTATGGATTGCAAACCTCAGAAAAATAACCTACTGCACAGTTTGTATGTCAGTAATGCCCCTTTGTTCATTTCTGGTTCCTTCCTCCAACAAGTTTCTGAAATTAAGTAGCTATCCCTCTAAAACTATTAATTTTTATGAGAAATCTTTGAGAATTGTAGTTGTAGTCAAACTACCATTTCCACTGAAAGAAGCTGACGTCATCAACTTAAACTGAACTTATTTACAGACCCTTAACATACGAACCACTCTTTTTTCACACACTCATTTCATTTTTCCTTCATACTTGGCTGGCTACCACATCCCATGGACTACTAAATCGCAACATGCTTTTTCTTGAGTAAATAGTAAACATCTTTAGTTTCAGTGTTATTTTGCTATTGTTATATATCATTATTAAAAAACACTTTGGATTTGTTGTATTTTTATAATGAATTCTTAAAGCTGCTCTGTCTTGAGCTACTGATTCATACAAACTGGAGTCGGCCTCCAGGCTGAGGGAGGGGAGCCGACACGCACACTGTGCGGGTCCATCCCCACAACGCGCTTGGGACGACGCACTGCGGGGGTGGGGAGCAGATCGCCGTTGTCAGGGGTCAGGGAAGGGCTAGGAGGTGGCTGTGACTACAGCAAGGTAGTGGGAGGGAGGGACCCTGTGGGACAGAAACGTTCTGTGTCTTGACTGTGGTGTGGGCACACAAATCTACATGTGCAATAGCAGTTGTACAGACCGTGACATACATACACACGCACAAATGCAGGAAATACTGGTGCAGTCTGAATAAGGCGGGTGGACTGTAGCAATGCGATTTCCTGCTTGTACTATGGAAGGACTCCCACTGGGGAAAACGGGGTGAAGGGTCTAGCGGGGGTGCCCAACCTGCAGCCTGCGGCCACATGCGGCCCAGGATGGCTTTGAATGCTGCCCAACACAAAATCGTAAATTTACTGAAATAATTATGAGATTTCTTCTGTGATTACACGTTGCAGTGTATTTAATGTGCGGCCCAAGACAACTCTTCTTCTTGCGGTGTGGCCCAGAGACGCCCAAAGGCTGGACACCACTGGTTCAGGATTTCTCTGCATCCTTTCTTACAACTGCATGTGAATCTATAATCATCTCAAAACAAACTTTTAAATAGTATATAGAAAGGTTAACTGTTTCCCACTAAATCTTTATTATGTGTAATGATCACGATTTACAGTGCAGAGCGGTGACATTTTTTATATTTTTAGAAAACTAGAGAATGTCCCACATCAGAGCCGAAGGTTCTCAGGCTGGCTCAGCTGCAGTGAAATCCAGTCACTTTCCACTCAGAGCAACAGCAAAATCAATGCTTTGAGCACGAGCCCTCCCCCACAGTTTCTACTTGAAAAAGTTCCTTTTTCAACATTAATTAAAAATATCTCTCTAATTTATCAAATTTCAAACAGGTTTTTATAAATGCAGAGCAGGAATCTCAAAACTTATTTTAAAATTGATGAGATTATTTGATTAAGAAGAAAAATATTTGTAATAAATGTCTTAGTAGATTTAGAATAAGAGGGCAAATGGGTTCATCATTAAGCCTATTCAAAAAAAGTCTACTACTTTTAATTCATTGTCATTTTACAAGAAATCACATTACTCTTATTATTCTATAGAGAATTTTTAGCAATTCAGAAATGTCACATTATAATTTATTAAATAAAAAGCTCAGAAGCAGAGCATAATAATGTCATCTCAGATCAGGCTTTTTCAAAGCAAAATCACTGAAGTGAAAGACTTCTCCCACACACCTTTAACTGGGAGCTCCGTCCCGACTGCAGGGTCCGTGAGGAAACTATCTCCTTAGGCATCTGCTGTTAGGCCCCACAGAACCCAGAGCACGAGGGTTATAGAGTCGCTCAGTGAAAGGGAAGGTCAGGCAGTGGAAGAGAATTGAAGCAGCTATTCCTGTTTTCAATGATTGATAATGGACTAAAATCTGAAAACCGTGCAGCTCTGCTGCCCAGCCTCCTGCTCCCATGCAGCCACAGGACCCTCTGTCACCTCTCTTCCTCAGGACCTTCCAGACCCACTGCCTCGTCTCTGCTAGACCAAACTGCTGAGAAAGAATCTCCAGTAGTGTATTCACTGCCTGGCAGAGGCCGCCTGGGCTGGGCTCCGACTTTGTCAGTGAAGCTGGGGAAGCTGCCCAAGTCAGCAAGTAAACAGCTGGGTGGGTTTATAGACCTTCAGCCAAGGTGCGTTCTAACTTAGGTGCCAAGGTCTTGTTGCTGTAGCCAATCAAATAAACAGGGTCCCACAGAGGACCTAACACCCTCAGCTGCCTGACAACCCAAGCCAGGATGCCAGCCCCATTCACCCAGCTGAACCTGGGCCCCAGGTGTGGGGGCACTGACCTGGTGCTTGGGCTGTGTGCAGGAAATCCGGGCAAGCCGTGTGGGTGTGGCAAGAACAGGAAAGTTCAGTACCAGTTATTTAGCTTCCTCTGAAAAATGAAAATATAAGGATTATTTCTATTGCACAGTTGAAAATTAGAATTTCTTCGTGATACCAATACTCCTAGATTCAACAAAAACCAATAATTTAACAGGCAACAAAGGAGGAGCTGATGGAATGGTCTAATGAGGAAACTCCCCAACACAAATAATCTACCTCAATCTAATCTGTGAAGGATTTATTTTAACAAGCATATTTTAAGTTTTAACAAATTAAATGATGTAAAGTATATTTATTAAAAAATAAAGCACTTACTATCTTGTAAATACAATTTATGCTTATTCACATCTAATTAGTAAAAGAACTGGAGAATGAAAGAAAGGGAGAGAGGAAGGAAAGAGAAAATTCTTATTGACATTAAAAATATTTAAGGCATTTAACTGTTCATTAAATTCTACAAAAAACAAATATTCCATTGAGGAATACAATCACTGAGACACTAGTTTTTAAAAATAAGAGACACTAGTTTTTTAAAATAAGAGACACTAGTTTTTAATATTATAAGAGAAATGTGGAACCACTAAGATGCTCTGATCAATAGAATAATCAGAAAAATGCATAAATATGAAAATGCTGAGCTACCTTATACCTAGATCATTACACGATCTAATAATATGTGAAGGTCAGAGCTTGTAATCCGAAGGGGTGTTGAAAATAGCCATTACATTAATTCAGGTGCTATCCGATAAGACCCCAAAAGAACTGAGACACAGGGCCTACGAAGAAGGTTGGAGGTCAGCGACCTGCGTTCGTTCTTTCGTTAAAGCAGGAAAGCGGATGTAGGGGAATAAGAAAGGAACTGCAACGGAGAGTCCTTTTGGGGAAGGAGTAAGGGATCCACACTGGCACCTCCCGGGTTACGGTGCGTGAAAATGAGCCGGGTGTCCTGTCTTTTCTGGGAGATGGCCAAGAACAGACAGTCCGCAGAAGGCGTTAGGTCTTCCGTGGGACCCTGTTTATTTGACTACAGCAACAAGCCCTCGATACCTAAGTTAGAACGCACCCTGGCTGAAGGTCTGTAAACCCACCCAGCTGTTTAAGCGCTGACGCGGGAGGCTTCCCCAGCTTTACCAATACAGACTGCACTTCCCAACCCTGCCCCATCACACTCTCCTAAACACAGTCCTGGGGTCCACTGCCAGGTCCATCTGTCTGTACGAGAAGTTGTGAGAAAAGCTGAACCATCATCCTCACATACCGCAGGGCCAGACGCGCAGGAGCAAAGAAGAAGAGCGGGGCTCTAGGAACCGAAAGGCCCGTGTCTGGGAGGAGAAAAAGAGAGACCTCCGGGAGGGGTATACCCAGCCCAGAAGGAAGCCCCGGGAAGGGAAGATTCCAGGGAGACCCAGGGAGGGAGCCCCAAAGGTCCGAACTTCAGGCAGGACCCGAGGCTCAGCGCCTCTAGCCCGAACCCCGCACAGCGCTCACCGGGATATTCCGGACGCCGCGCGTCCTGGGTCCAGCTCTCTGGCGCCGGAAGGCCAAGGGTGGACAGGTAAGCGGCTGTCCCGCATCCCTTTGCAGGCGACGGGACCGCCCTTCGGGCAGGAACAGGGATCGGGTGGGGTGTGGTGACACCCGGAGCCGCCCGACGCCTCTCCCCAACGCTGTCTCGGCAGACGCGGCCAAGAGGCGTAGCGGCCCCCTTAAGAGGGTGGGCAAGCGTTCTGTCGGCTCCCGGGTGGCGCGGTGCTCGTTGGGATTTGTAGGAGAGAGCTGGGACCCCGGTACCTTGGGCCCAGAGTTGCGCGGTGCACGCCGGAGTCGGAGTCAGCGGGCCCGGGGCGCGCCGGGGCGGGGCGGGGCGGGGCGCGCGGGTCCCGCCGGCCCCAGTGAGCGCTAGAGCGTTGGCAATGAGAAGGGGCGGGGCCGCGGCCTGGTAAGCTCCCGGGAGAGTCGGGGCACGCCGGGAGTTGGAGTTCTGTGGGCCGGACCTGTCCCCGCCTCCCCGGCGCGTCTCCCCTGTGCCCCTCCCCTGGGCCCCTCCCCGGGCGAGTGTCCCGGGAGCGAGGACTAGGACCCAGTGGCTGGAGCAGAGCTGGAGGCGGCCGGGGCTCCTGCGTAGACGGCTGGGCCGGTGAGAAGCGGGGAGCGACGGGGAGAATGGTAGGTGATTCGCCTTCCGCCCTGCCCCTCCTGCGCACCCTGGGCTGGGGAAGCTCCGGGATCGGGGGCCGGAGCCGGAGCTGGGGGAGCGCGGGGCGCGAAGGTCACCGGAGCGGCGGGTCGCGGCCCGCCCTTCTTTGCTGTGCGCGCCGCTGGAGGTGGGGAGGCACGCAGGTGGGAACCTGCACGGCCCAGGGCGAGACCTGCGCGGTGACCTAAGTGCAGCGCTGTGGTTTGACGGGATGGAGGCACCGGGCAGGTAGTCATGGGGACTCCGACCAGTGCTCCGCCGAAGCACCAGCAGCAGGGTGAACTAGAAGGGAGGGACGTTTCGAGCAGACGCAGCATCCTGTCAGAGGTGAAATGGACAAGCTAGTGTCTTTGAAAATTCCAGTAATTCAGTGTGGCTTGGACGCGGAGTTCAGGGTCCACAATGGCAGGACTACACAGCAGGGCCTTGTGTTAGATGCTGAGTGTTGAGTTTATCTAGGATGTAACGGGAACCAAAGAAGGTTTTTAAGAAGTGGGGTTGTGCGTGAGTTGATCTTGTTTGTATTTTGTAAAAAAGCCTTTTGCAAAGAGAATAGAAATTAGATCGGAAGGGGTCGGGATTGCAGGGGGACCAGCTAGGAAACTGTTGTAATAATTTAGGGAAGAAGAGGTAAGGACTTGAGCCAAAGATTGTCTGCAGGAAAAGGGAGGATGAGAGGAGGGAGGGGTGAGACTTACAGAACTATTCAGAAAGGGAGACCAAAGGAAAGAAAGGATTCAGCAGTTTCTGGCATGGACGTCTGAGCAGATGGTGATGTTATTAACCAAAATGGGGAACATAGAGGGAACAGCAGATTTGTGCGGGAAGATGATATAGTAATGAGGGGGAAATAGAGGGATCATATAGTTGGTAGGAGATATAGATCTGGACCTCAGAAAAGACTTTTCGAGAAATATGCAATAACTTTGCAATGTAGTGGAAACCATGTAGTTGATGGGTTTCATCATTCATTCAGTAAATTCAGATGTTTCTCTGTGCAAGGAAGGTAGTGTACAAGAGGTAGTGTGCTGGAGGTATTCATGGAGCTGATGTCCTAGCAGGAGAGACAAGCACTAAACACACAACTATTTTGTTACAGTTGTGATAAGTGCTAGGGAGTGGCACAGGTTCCAGGAACCCAGGTAGTGGGGTGGGTTAGTGGTGTCAGATGCTGAGGGAATGAAGGCTTAGCCAAAGTAATATATGTGAGCTGAACTCTCAAGAAGGGGTGAGGTGAGAGGGGCAGCCAGGTGTGTGCAGTACTCTGGGTGGAAAATACAGAGTAGGTGGTGGGAGATGGCATGCTCTGGGGGTTGGAAAATTGCCTGTCTACAAGCACAGAGAGCCAGGGAAAAGTGCCACAGTAGGAAGTTTGTAAAGGGACTGGAACCAGATTGTGCAGTCTTCTAGGGCACAGGAAGAAAATATTAGTCTTTGTCCTGATGGTACTGGGAGGCCAGTGAGAGGGGCCATGAGGAACGTGTAGGGGAAAGAGTAGAGGCCTGAGGACGGAACTTCGGGGCGGGAAGATTTGCCAAGAGGGAGATGAGGAAGGACGTGTCAGAGAAACAAGGTTAGAGAGAGTGGTCGTAGAAACCAGCAGCGCAGCCCCAAGGCACTTGATGACTTAGCGGGGCAGCTGCACTGCCCAGGCAGGATGTGCCTGGCCACCTCAGCAGGCAGAGAGCCCCATCTCCAGCTCTTCCGGGGAAGGGGCCAGGCAGGCAGGAGCTTAACTGGAGGAAGAGGACCGTGCAACTCCTGCAGAGGTTGGAGATCCACGAGTGTGAAAGGAAACACTTGAGTGGAACACCACCACCACCCCACCCCCGCCTGAAATAGAGTCACAGTGACCAAGTTTATATAATTAATTTGGTAATTATGGATGCCCTAGCAGCCCCTGGTAAGTTGATCCTGAGAGAAGATTTGTATTAAGTGGAAGGGCATTGTAAGAATAGCTTTTTTTTCATGTTATGCGCGGTCAGTCTTGGTGCCCAGATTATGTAAGCCACTTTAATAAGGTCACAGTTAAAATATCTGAGACTTTTTCCATAGGTTACAGATTTTATCTTTCTCCTGGATTATCCAGATTTTTATTTCTGTAATTTTGTACATTTTAACCGAATAAAACAATGAAACATAGAAAATGCCCTTCCCCCTACCCCTTAAAAGCTGCCATTAATAATTTAATTGTCTTGGCATGGTAAGTCTCAGTGAAGGCCATCAGAGCTTGAAGGCTAGGCCCTGGTCCTGCCAATTCATGGACCTTTATTAATTTTACATGGATTTCATCTTGTCTAAATAGACCAGAGCTTTCTCCTTTCCCCTATAATTTTTTCATTTATGAGGTTTTTCTTCTAGAGAGCTTTATGCCAGTTCCCTTTCTTACCAATTGCAACTTGTAGTTTGCGAATATAACACAGAGTCTCTAGACTTAGCTTAATGATGATTGTTTTAATCACTGTTATTTTAAGGAGAAACTCGTAACAGGAAACATCAAATTGGTGCAGCTTTAATGATGGTGCCCTTCCTTTTCATTCCAGCCAGAGACCTGTTATGTGTTAAGTGTAGGCCCATCGCTACTCTGGCTCATTCAGAACCAGCGCCTCTATACCACTTATAGGTTCAAGGTTGCAGGATCTGTCTTATGACATATCAGGGACTTGGAGTAGATAAAAGAGGGATCTATTTATTTCTCTGTCCGTAGGTCTGCCCACTTTGTAACCTAACATAGTAACAATTCAGAGTACTTTGTGTGGCCTGCATGGATGTACTCCTGCACCTCCTCCGTTAAGAGTTTTCAGGAAGCATTCCCCTTCATGCTGTTGGTACAGCTTTTTGTCACATGTTAGGAAAGCCTTCGAGAGGTTATTACCAAGAACAGTGCCTCGAGATTAGGCATCATCATGTCTTCCAGCTGTCCGTCAACACTTACTTGCTGTGGACCTATCCGTTGTATAAAGCTGGTTAAATAATTACGTAAGTTACCTGACAGTTCATTATTCTGTGGATTAATGGTGGAGGTGCCAAGGGTGCTACGTTGGCTTTCCTTTGAGGTGGAATCTGTATAACATAAAATTATTAGAAATTGTGCCGTTCCTTTGCATTTAGTACATTCGCAACGTTGTGCTACTACCACCTAGACCCAAACATTTTCATCGCCCCCAAGAAAACCCCGTGCCCATTAGCACCCAGCTCCTGACAGCCACCGTCTGCTTCCGTCTCTGTGGACTGGCCTTATGGAATCATGCGGCAGGACCTTTTGTGTGTGACCTCTTTCACTCATCATGTTTGCGAGGTTCATCTGCACCACAGCGCCAGTCCTGTATTCCTTTTTGTGACTGAATTTCATTGTATATCTGTACCAAACAGTGTTGTACAACCATGACAAAGTTTTAGAATCTAGCATGGCCGGCAATTTCCATAATAAATATATCATAGTTATTTTTAATGATGTACCATTTTGAGGCTGAACATCTGTTTCTATCTTAAGCTTTCTGAGGTAACCCTTGGCTTTGCCCACCCTCCCTTGGGGAAGCTGTCAGCTTCATAAAAATACGCTGGCTTTATTTTTGTCGGCTTACTGTCAAAACTTAAGGGATCTGCCCTAATTTAGCTGAATTTGATCTTACCAGAGAATATTGCTTGAACTCTTTCTCTAGTTCTTTTCAAAGGCTCAATTTCAGGAAATAATGTGTAGACTATACATGAGTATTCCATGTATTCCCCTAGAATATAGCTTGGGGTTGTAACCCACAGACCACAGTCTAGCTGCCTGTATTTGTAAATAAAGTTTTATTGAGGCACAGCATGCCCACTGACTTGCATGTTTTCTATGGCCACTTTCACTGCAATGGCAGCATTTAGTAGCTGCCACAGAGACCATGGCTTCTGAGCGAGCTCATCAGTTCTTAATTACAGTTCCGCCTTCCCCGTCCTCTGAGGAACCAATAGATGGGCTTAAACATTCTGTGAAAAGCCTGAAATTTTATGCAGAACTACATGTACATCTGTGTACCACACGTTTTCCTGGAGGGAGAATATGTGACTTTTATCAAATTACAGAAGGGACCCAAGCCCCCAAATGACCAACTTTGTTCTAAGTAGCCAAAATGTTAATTTTCTGTGTTACTGTAGATCAGCAGTTCTCGCACTTTTTAGTCCCAGTTCCCCTATACACTTTAAATAATTATTGGGACCCCAAAGAGCTCGTGTTTATATAGCCATTGGTGGGTACCATATTAGAAATTGAAATGGAAAGTTTAAGAATATTTATGTACTTAAAAATAAGACTAAACCCACTACATATTTACATTACATTGCATCTTTGCAGATACCATTAATGTGTGGCTTAATAAAAGATGTGTTCTCAAATGCTCTGCGTTCAGTCTGTTGTGATATCACAAGCTGTACGGCCTCTGGCAGCCTCTGCTGTCCACCAGTGAGAGTGAGAAAGGCAGAGAGTGGCTGGGAATCATTAGGAAGACCATTTTGTCATCATGCAGCCCCTGGAAGGTCTCAGGACGCTGGGGTCCCTGGTCCATACTGTATTTGGACTGCATTAGCTGTGCTCCTGCTGAATTACACTGTGCTATTTTGGTATCAGCTTGCATGGAGGGACGCCTTAAGAAAAAGCTCTGGGAGCCTAGCTCTGCTGCTTATTGTTGGCGTTTGGGTGAGCAGTCGGTGTGGTACCAGGGGGACATTGACATTGCCTTGTCATGAGCGGCCGGAGGAGACAATTCCTTCGGGTTTCAGTGCCAGGAGGAGCTGGGCCACTTCTGGGCCACTGGTAGGTTTTAAAATCTTATACAAGCATATTTTCCAAACTAGTCTTATTTTCTTCCCTGCTTCGGCAACTGGGAAACCCAGAGCCTAATTTTTAGCTTTCAGCTCTTGTATATGGTATGGGTGTCTGTATTTTATCCCTGGCTGGCTAATTTTACTTTTTCCCTCCTCTCAATTTTTTCATCTATATCTTGTCCTCTGTTTACATATTTTGTTAATTATATTTCATTTTGGGTTTCTGTACCTTTTCTCATCTTTTTATTTTTAACAAGATTGAGTATAAATTCTTATAAGTAAAATTTCCTCCATACATTATGAAGCCTTAGCATCTAATAGATTGAGTCCATTTTGATTTATAGAAATTAGTGAATCACTTTAATTTATTTCTAGTGTCATTTTCATCAAGTTACCTTAGATAAATAGAGACTTTACCATCCTATATCTGGAAGTTAAGATGTATTTTGTTTCATTGTATACTATATATAGTACAGTTACTTGGCAGTTTTGTTATTTACTACCTACCCACAGCCTCTGCCCTATTTTCTTATTTTATTTCTGTCTCATGTACACAGACATTCTTGCTATTAGTATCATATTCATTTAGTTGTAACAGGCTTCTTGTGCCTGCTTTTGAAACCTTTGTAAGTTATTTTTAACACTGTGCTTAATTATATGTGCATGTTTTCATCAGTGTGATTCTGCTGATTTTAAACTGGGAAAAACTTTAAAAGATGCTTCTAAACTGGGGAGACTTCCTCCTGTTCATTAGAGCCTGAAATTAATGGAAGCCAAAAAGAACCGCACAGATGCGCAGCGGTGATGTGGTCAGACCTTGGGACACATACCTGGCCTTATTTCACCAGGGGGCTACATGTGTGTATAAAGAGGGATTTTATGGAGACTTAGAAAAAAAATGTGCTTAATGCAAATTGAACTGAGTACAGATGAAAATGTGTTTTGTATAAAATACTGATTCTCATATTTTTTTGAAGATTAGCCTTTGCATATTTGTTGCTATATAGATGCTGTCGTTTCAATTTTCAGAAGACTGTGCAGTCTTTTTAACTGATGAAGAACAAGCCTTTTCCTGTAATTCTGAAGTGAAGTTGAGTCACCCAACAAGAGAAAAACTAAGTCCTGTTAAAATATAGGCATTAGTAATAGAATGCTGAAACAAACCTCTGGATTGGCTTCATTGGCTTTCCTGCTTCTTTTGCATCCCAAAGCATAAGCTTAAATCATCTCAGAAGGACAAGGTCCGCCAGTTTATGGCATTTACTCAGGCTGGCGAAAGAACTGCCATCTACTGCTTAACACAGAATGAGTGGAAACTAGACGTGGCCACCGACAACTTCTTCCAAAACCCGGACTCGTTCCACAAGGAATCCATGAGAAACACAGTGGACAAGAAGAAGCTGGAGCAGCTGTATAACAGGTACAAAGGTAAGGGTGACAGTGCTGACCAGGACAGGTGGTAGGAACTCGCTTCCATCTCTAGGGAACAGAATGATTGTACATTTCTTGAATTTCTGATGCTTTGTTCAAAAGACCTCCAAGACACTGTTCCTACTCTTCCTGATATTCGGTCACAAAATCCAATCACTTTAATTGGAACCATGACTATTAATCGATACAGAGGAGGGCTGGGGTGAGAAGAGAGGCGTCTTCAGATGGGTGGGCAGCCAGCTCTGCTTGCTGGGGTCACGGGTGGCAGGAGAGCCACCTGTGGTGCAGCGCCACGGCCAGGTGGCTGCACCTGTAAATACAGTGTTTTGTTTTTCCAAGTATTTCCATCAAGGCTATGATATTGGTAGTGAGAAAGTTGTTTAAAAACAGTGCCAAATCATAAAAAATATGTCTGACATGTCAGTAAAAGTCGTCCCTCTGTTATGAGAGTGCCGTGGCGTTTTAACACTGAAACAGCTTCAGTTCTTGCGTGAGCTTTGGGACAAGCTCTCACTAAAGAGAACTTGTATTGGAGATTGGGGAGAGCTGTTATTTTTATTGAAATGAGCACCTAGAATGGAGCTTTCCATATCAAAATACGGTCATACTGCAAAAATAAGTCGGCATGATGGAGGTGTACAGATTCAAACCACTCAGCAGGTTTTCACATTTGATATCAAATGTCAAATCAGTGCTATAATGGGAGAGGCAGCAAGATTTAAGAGTTGACTGAGTTATTTTTTTCTAGAAGTTTCTAAGGCTAATCTTTATATTTCCAAAACTTAAAAAAATACTGATTTAAATATTAAACAGAATAACTCCCTTAGATTTAAATTCTTGTTTATTATTTTCATGTTTTACTTTTTTAATCTGTCTTTTTAGATCTGAAGAATAGATTGAAATTAGTGTTCTTTTTATTTAAAAAAATTTGGTTCAGAAACATAGTCTGTGGTTAAAAAAAGATATGTACTTTTAGTTCTCAAAAAAGTGAACATTATTTTTAATTAAGCTTTAGTGTGTTTTAAATTTTTTGGCTAAGTTAATTGTTGAGCTAATTTTGTAAGTCAGATGGTATGGTATGCAGATTTTTAAAATTATTCAAATATGTGCAGCTGCCTTTGAAAAAAATACTTTTATATAAGTGAAAATTGTCACTTTTTTTAGTTTAAACTTCATCCCTTCATTATTTAGTGTTATCCATGGAATTCTAGTCAGTTAAAGTAGATATATGGTACAATTGTTTTGCATTCTAAAAATAAGTATATAGTTCAAAGACTATTCACAAATATAATGTTGGTTATTGCATTAACAAATGAATGCTTCCAAAATTACTTTAAAACATCTAATATTACTGTTTATGAAATTTATCAAGATTGATTATTAGATGAGAGCATTGTAGACCAACTTTTTTATTATCCTAAAAGTCTGCACTGTTCAGGGTATAGAACTGGCTAGAAAGACAAGTGACAGTGTCTTACAGAACCTCGGTTCTGTGCGCCACGCCTGCAGTTCTCCCACTGGTGCTTTTAAAGGGGTGGTAGTAGAACAGGCGGATAGACCGCTGCGGTTTCATTCATTTCCTCGTCGGTCTCTCTTTGATTTGTACGTATTTTATATCGATATTTATATACTATATACTTAGATATAGCATATATTTTGATTTATTTATATATATTGTTATATATAAAACTTAAATGACCAAAATTAAAATTTGTATGACAGAAGAAAAGTTTATCATATTTCATCTTTATTTAAGCAAAGGAACTACAGATTTTCTCTTTGCACCTTCTAAACTGACAGAATGAACACCTGTGCTGTGATAATATATCATGATGCGCACAATCTGTCTGAAATTACTAGATCTAGTTTGGTGAAGTCTTGCTGGGATTCTTCTTTTAATAGATTTTACTGTTTGATTTTCTGATGGGGAAATGCTAAGTTTCTTAATTTTATTTATAAACCAGAAAGGAAGGGTGGGAGAAGCCTGAATTTCTAAACTGTTAAACATGGATGCATAAGAGTGATTAGAAAATAAGTATTGTAAAGTTGCATTAGAACTATAGCAAATGAAATCACTTTTAAAAGAAAAACATCAATCTTTTGGTGGGGTTGTGATAAAAACTTAAAATATTATAAATGCTTCACCAATGCAGTATTTTCGTAACAATTTGCCTCTGGGCAAACTAAAATTTTGTAAACTTGAATTTTATTTTACTTTAGGGACATTAAATTTTTTCTTAATGATGAAAAGAAGATCTTTGAGATGAAACTTCTCAAAGAAGTTGCAGTGATTTTCTTCCACTAATGCCCAGAAATTATTATTTGTTGCTACCTTTCACATGTAGTAGAGAATTGCAGCGTGTCAATCGATGTATTTGAAACACTCTTGCTAGAAGTATATAGTAGATGTATGATTCTAATAACCCATTTTAGTAACACTTTTCAAAATGGTAAAACTTCTTTTTTTTCTTAATTTTAACTATAGACCCACAAGATGAAAATAAAATTGGAATTGATGGGATTCAACAGTTTTGTGATGATTTAAGCCTCGATCCTGCCAGTATCAGCGTTTTGGTTATAGCATGGAAATTCAGGGCAGCGACTCAATGTGAATTTAGCAAAAAGGAATTTGTAGATGGCATGACAGAGCTGGGGTAAGTAAACTGGCCTCAGTTTAAATCATTTTCAGAAAGAAAGATACTTTCAACATTAATTCTTTTTCGGTCTATAAATATTAATCTTATATCAACTTATTTTTGTTGTGTATCTTATAAGTTTTTTATGCATCTGCATATGTTAAGCCTTTGATTTCCCTTTGCATTCCTATTTAAGTTTTATTTAATAATTTTATTCAGAATAATCCCTTATGTACCTTATTCTCTACTTTAAATTTTTTTTTCATTTTAAATGGACAGTAAACATCTGGATGTTTTTGTTTGTTCTCAGCTATTTAGTTTATTTCATAATACCGTACATGTGTCATTTAGTGTGTTGCTATATTAAACATTAACAAAATGTCATTTTCAGTTTTGCTTGTAATATTTCTCTGTTCTACCTACAGAGCTGGGATAAAAGCTTCATTAGTAACTTAAGATGTTTCTCATTTGTCAGATAAGTCAAAGAAGTAAATGAAAGCATATAGCATCAATGTCTTTTAATCATTGAGCTTATTGAACTATTTCATGAGGTTGTGGAAAAGCCAAGTTGCTTGACTTGCTGATATTCTGATATTTCAGTGTTGACACCTTAAACTAGCTTTCCTTAGTGCTTAAGGAGTTTGAAAGCCTAAGGTAACATGTTCTTAAGGCATGTGCTTACAGTATTTGGAGGGGGTGGGCAGGGCATTTGTTATTTCCATTAAACTGATGAATCTGTTATATCTGTCAGCCTTGTGGTAGGGGTGTCCAACCTTTTGGCGTCTCTGGGCCACACTGGAAGAAGAGTTATCTTGGGCCACACATTAAATATATTGAGACACATAATCACAAAACCATTTCATAAGACTTTAAATAAATTTACGATTTTGTGTTGGGCCACATTCACAGCCCTCCTGGGCTTCAGGCTGGACACCCCAATAGAGGATAAACGCTACAAGACTTTCATTTCTAGTGTTCTCTTACCATATTCCTGTGGTTTTATAAAACCAACTAAACAAAAGAGTACATAATGACAATGGTGTACTGGTGTATTTCATGTGCTTTGTACTAGGAAAGCCCAGTAGTTTTAGAATGGAAAACAACCCATTAAAAGGAGTGTTCCATGCGCATAATACTAAACACTACCCATCTGTTAAAGTCTCCCCAAAATGGGAGATTTGGAAATAACTGCTTCTTATAGAAGTACTTACTGGCCTTTCTAAGGCACTGTTTTCAAATATGTTGTACAAGTAAAATTTTTAAATTCCTGACTATTAATCCTGTTAAGGGTCATAACTCAAAAACCATACTTGAAAGATTTTGAGTGTGATCCTCTGTGAAATGTGCTAGCTAGTTTCATGCCCTTTTTTTTTTAAACTTTTTGATTTTTTTTTTAATATTTTATTTATTTATTTTCAGAGAGAGGAGAAGGGAGGGAGAAAGAGCAATGTATGGTTGCCTCTCACATGGCCCTCATTGGGGACCTGGCCCGCAACCCAGGCATGTGCCCCGACTGGGAATCGAACCGGGACCCTCTGGTTCCCAGCCCGCACTCAATCCACTGAGCTACACCAGCCGGGCTCATGCCCTTTCATATGGAGCATACAGAATGTAATTGAAGGTTAAGATTAAGTTAATGATTGTTGATGGTACTGCTGTCCACATCTCACAGAGTGGTTAAAGGTTAAAGCATTTCGTAAATGTTAAAAATGCTACATACTAAGTGAAACTATTATTCATGTATTAGTAAAATAGACTGTAAAGACAACCTCAGTGCTTTTAGGGATGCAAAGGACTGTTGCCTTCTAGTTTAAATAGCGCTAAGCTTTAAAATATACTTTGGCTTTTGTGTCTGCTCTGTTATTTTTTTTACACTTTTTTCCTGGCTATTAATTGTTGACTTTGGCTAAAGTACCTGCTTTTAACAGTTATCTTACATCCTTTCATTGGGGGCTTGAGGATTCTTAAGTAGACTGAGTAAACTTTATGAAATACTTTGACATCTTTGTAAAAACAAAAAATTGACTGATGTGTTACTCTATTTCTGGGTTCTCTGTTGTATTCCATGGGTCTGTTTATCTGTCCTTACGCTCTAAGTTTAACCAGACTGCAGGACACAAGGCCAGCAAACAAAAAGTGATGTTATTTCAAAATACTGAATGCAACAGTGCAACAAAACAAAGTGAATTTTAAATACATGCCATTTCCAGTAACATCAAAAATACAGAACACCTAGGATAAGTGTCATTAAATATGCATACCACCTCCATAGAGAAAACAACTCACTGGAAACCTGGATGGAGAAATAGACCTCATTTTTAGGTTGGAATACTTGGTGTTTGATCCCAAGTTTTTCTGTACATTTTATCTGATCTCAGCCAAAACCCTAATAAGTAGTAGGTTTATGTATGTGTAATTTGACATGCTGACTTTAAATTTATATGAATATGCACTATCAAGAATAGCCAACAATTCTTTTTTTTTTTTTAAGATTTTATTTATTTTTAAAGAGAGGGGAAGGGAGGGAGAAAGAGAGGAAGAGAAACAGCAATGTATGGTTGCCTCTCACATGGCCCTCACCGGGGACCTGGCCTGCAACCCAGGCATGTGCCCTGACTGGGAATTGAACCGGGACCTTTTGGTTCCCAGCCCGTGCTCAATCCACTGAGCTACACCAGCCAGGGCAAGAATAGCCAACAATTCTTAAAGAAAAAAGAATGAGGTGAGAAGATTTGCTCTACTGGATAATCAGGACTTTTCAAACTATAGTAACTAAGACTATATTGAGTATCAGAATCGGTAAATAGACCGGAGAACAGAATGGAGGCCCAGAAACAAACCCATGTATTTGGGTACATTTGATTTATGGCAAAGGCAGCACTTCAGGAAAGTAGAGGAAGGACATCTTTTCAGTAAATGATCCTGGAAGAATGGCACATGGGAAAAACTCGCATCTTGACCCCTGTCTCACACCGTACACACAGATCAGTTCCAAGTGGATTGTAGAGCTGCATGTGAAAGGCCGAAGGCAGAAGCCTCTAGAAAATAATGTAGAATACCTTTATGTTCACGCAGTAGGGAAGGTTTTAAAATATCACCAAGAAAACACTTAAAGAAGATTGATAGAGTGTACTGTGCTAAAAAATTATAGGTCATTAAGAAACACCATCAAGGAAGTGAAAAGGCAGCTCATATTCCGAAGTGCTTTAAAAATACTTAAATAACAAAGGCTTATTTCCTTAAGATATAAAAATGTCCACTTCTGGCCAAGATGAAAGCATAGGTAGACACACTGTGCCTCCTCTCACAAACAAAACAAGGACAACAAAATATTTATGAACAAAACAACAACCAGAACTGACATAAAATCAAACTGTATGGAAGTCCAACAGCCAAGGAGTTAAAGAAGAAACATTCATCCAGACTGGTAGGCAGGGCAGAGAGGACTCATGGCAAGGCAGCGGCTGGCAGACTGGGTGGTCCCACATTCGCGTGCAGATAAACCAGGAGGAACAACTGGGGAGCAAGACAGACCACACAATCCAGGGTCCCAGCTTGGGGAAATAAAGCCTCAAAACCACTGACTGAAAACACCTGTGGGGGTTGAGGCAGCAGGAGAAACTCCCATCCTCACAGGAGAGTTTGTTGGAGAGACCCACAGGGTCCTAGAATGTGTACAAGCCCACCCACCTGGGAATCAGCACCAGAAGGGCCCAATTTGCTTGTGGGAGTGACAGAAGTGACTGAAATCCAGCAGAGAGTGGAGCAAGTAGCACTGTTCCCTCTTGGACCCCTCCCCCACATACAGTGTCACAACGCAGTGACGTGGGTTGCCTCAGCCTGGTGAACACCTAAGGCTCCGCCCCTTACTACATAACAGGTGTGCTGAGACAAAAAAAAAATGGCTCAAATGAAAGAACAGTTCAAAGCTTCAGAAAAAATACAACTAAGCGACAAAGAGATAGCCAACCTATCACATGCACAGTTCAAAACACTGGTTATCAGGATGCTCCAGGAACTCACTGGGTGCTTCAACAGCGTAAAAAAGACTCAGGCAACAATGAAGGTCGCATTATGTGAAATAAAGAAAAATCTGCAGGGAACCAGCAGTGACAGGAAGAAAACCAGGACTCAAATCAACGGTTTGGAGCAGAAGGAAAAAATAAACATTCAAACAGAACAGAATGAAGAAACAAGAATTCAAAAAAATGAGGAGAGGCTTAGGAACCTCCAGGACATCTTTAAACATTCCAACATCCGATTCATAGGGGTGCAAGAAGGAGAAGAGGAAGACCAAGAAATTGAAAACTTATTTGAAAAAATAATGAAGGAGAACTTCCCCAATCTGGCAAAGGAAATAGACTTTCAGGAAGTCCAGGAAGCCCAGAGAGTCCCAAAGAAGTTGGACCCAAGGAGGAACACACCAAGGCATATCATAATTATATTACCCAAGATCAAAGATAAGGAGAGAATCTTAAAAGCAGCAAGAGGAAAGGAGAGAGTTACCTACAAAGAAGTTCCCATTAGACTGTCAGCTGATTTCTCAAAAGAAACCTTGCAGGCAAGAAGGGGCTGGAAAGAAGTATTCAAAGTCATGAAAGGCAAGAACCTACATCCAAGATTACTCTATCCAGAAAAGCTATCATTTATAATAGAAAGGCAGATAAAATGCTTCCTAGATAAGGTCAAGTTAAAGGAGTTCATCACACCCAGCCCTTATATGAAATGTTAAAATGACTTATCTAAGAAAAAGAAGATAAAAAATATGAGCACTAAAATGATAACAAACTCTCAGCTATTAACAACTCAACCTAAAAAAAAAACAAACAAAATCCTAAGCAAACAACTAGAACAGGAACAGAATCACAGAAATGGAGATCACATGGAGAGTTATCAGTGGGGGAGTGGGACGGGAAGGGGAGGGAAGGTACAGAGAATAAGTAGCATAAATGGTAGGTAGAAAATAGACAAGGAGAGGTTAAGAATAGTATAGGAAATATAGAAGCCAAAGAACTTATATGTACAACCCATGGACATGAACTAAAGCAGGGGGATGCGGGTGGGAGGGAGTGTGCAGGGTGAAGGAGAATAAAGGGGGGGAAATGGGACAACTGTAATAGCATAATCAATAAAATATATTTTTAAAAAAATTTCGTATAAAACAATAAGGAAAAGATAGCCTAATTGAAAATGGGCAAGAGACTTGAACAGGCACTTCACAAAAGAGAATTTCTAAATGGCCAGTGAAAATAAAAGAATGTACGTACTTATTCATTGGGAAAGTGCACATTAAAACTACAATGAAATAGAAGCTCACAACCCACTCTCTAGAATGGCTAAGTAAGACACAGTCACAAACACAGGTGAAAGTGTGAGGCAACAAGAAATCTAGTGTACTGCTGGTGGGAGTGTGAAGTGGGACAATCACATTGGAATACTGATGCTACTTACTTAAACTGAAGTTGTTCAGCCCCTGTTACCCAACTGTTCTACTCTTGAGTGTGCCTAACACAACACATGCATGTATGTACCAGGGTACATGTACAGAAACATTTTTAACAACATTCTTTGTAACCAGAAAACTAGAAACAGCCAAAATACTTCTCATCAGTAGAATACATAAATTATAAAAAATGAATATAATGAAATGCTATAAGGCAATGAAAATGAACCAATCACAGCCACACATATCAACATAAATGAACCTCACAGATATAATGTTGGCACAGGAAGCCAGACACTAATAATACACATCCTAAATTCCCATTTAAAAAGTTCAGAAACAGCCCTGGCTGGTGTGGCTCAGTGGATTGAGCACCAGCCTGCAAACCAAAGGGTCACCGATTTGATTCCCAGTCAGGGCACATGCCTGGGTTGCGGGCCAGGTCCCCAGTAGGGGGCACACAAGAGGCAACCGCACATTGACGTTTCTCTTCCTCTCTTTCTCCTTCTTTCCCCTCTGTCTAAATAAATAAATAAAATATTTAAAAAATTTTTTTAAAGTTCAGAAACAGGAATAACTAACACTATCAACTCGAGCCTGTAAGAGTGAGGAAGGCATAAAGAAGAGCAAGGAAGTGACCACGTGGAGGAAGAGGTTGTGGTGGGGCAGGGCATGCGGCCACTCCCCGGGGGCTGCTGCCTGCCAGTTCTCGATGTGGGTGGGCTGCACTCAGGAGCACCCATGATGGTCCTGGAAGTTGTACATTTGTGCTTCTTGGTGTGTTCATGGACTTGGTGGCCTGCAGTGGGTTCCAGCCGCTCCAGGACTTTCTCTGTTGCCTCTTCTCAGCCCTGCTCTACTTGGATGCCTGGATAAATGAAGTGCTGCTTTTGTTCTCTTACGTGCTGTACAGTCAGAATAAAAACGACAAATTTTATGTTTTGCTCTTCTTTTTTTAAGATTTTACTTAATTAGTTTTAGAGAGAGGGTAAAGGTTGGAGAAGGAGAGGGAGAGAAACATCGATGTGTGAGAGATGCATTGATGGGTTACTTCTTGCACACCCCCAGCTGGGGACCTGGCCAGCAGCCCAGACATGTGCCCTGACTGGGAATCAAACCGGTGACCTTTCAGTTCGAAAACTGGCACTCAGTCCACTGGACCACACCAGCCAGAGCTAGATTTTGCTTCAAAGGCTTTTTAATATTTTTAAGTGTTACTGACTTTGGAGGACAATTCAATTTTAAAACAATAGAGTTGTATTTTATTATACTTGGATATTTTACGTCTAACCCTCTGTAATGAAGAAACCCCTAGACACAGTAGCCTAAGGCTGCAGGTTCATTTGGCTGCAGCACAGGACGGGTAGCAGTGGTATGGCTGGCAGAGTAACAGTTCTATGAGGTCAGTGAGGCAACAGGGTCTTGTCATTCTGTCACCTCAGGTCATCGGCCTCTGTGCTCTCAAGGCCACAGAGTTAAACCATGTTCATATTGCAGGCCACACAGAGGAGGGCAAACAATTTTGGTTTTTATTTTTTTCTATTAATGACAGCTTTATTAAGATATAATGTACATGCCACACAATTCACCCATTTATGGTGTAAAAATTAGTGAGTTTCGTGTCTTCACAGAGCTGTGTAGCTATCACCCCTGTCAGTTTTAGAGCATTTCAAGGTTTTTTAGCTAGAAAAAGGGGCCCACGAGAATTCCACCTCTCCACCCACTTAGACCCAAGCATCAGGCCGCACCAAACCGCAGTGGAGCTGAGAACCGCTGGGGACGGGGCAGGCCTGTCTGCTGCCCGTAACAAAGCACTATCTCTGTCTCTCGTCACAGGTGTGACAGCACAGAAAAGCTGAAAGCTCTCCTGCCACGGCTGGAACAAGAGCTTAAGGACACAGTGAAGTTTAAGGATTTCTATCAGTTTACGTTTACCTTTGCTAAGAACCCTGGGCAAAAAGGTTTAGGTGAGTATAAAATCCAAACTTGCAAGAAGCCACAACTTACGACACTGTGAGTGGGCGTGACCTACGAGACCCCAGTCCCGCCTTCTGTGGTTCCCTGTCTGAGTGCTTCATTTCCCATCCGCCGACTGGCTCCGTGTGCAGGTGCGACAGTTTGTAGTGCCGTGTACCTCAACACCTCAACCAGCACCACTCTCAGGTTTGGGTTTAAATATCTAAATGTTAAAATGTGAATGAACTTGCAAATGCTCTGTGTGCTCTCATATTGATATGTAACTGACTAAGGAGGTAGGTCAACAATTGGCATGCTTGTCCCGGCTAGGTGTGTGATCCCGCCGGTGGTGTTGCTAAGATCACCAGGCGGCATTAGTCTTGTCCCGATGGGGAGGTTTAAAGGTAACCTGCTGGAAACCAGTTCTGATGTGCATGGGTGACTGTGTACAGGCAGACCTCGTTTACTGTGCGTCACAAATACTGTGTTTTCGTCAGCACTGAGGCAGGACCCTCCACCAGCAGAAAGATTACAACGCGCTGAAGGCTCGGCTGATAGTCAGCATTTTTAAAGTACATATATTGTTTTTTTAGACATAGTGCTACTGTACACTTAATAGACTATACTATAGTGTGAACATGAATTTTATATGCCCTGGAATACCGAACGTTTGCACGACTCATTTCATTGTGATACCTGCTTTTTTGTGGTGGTCTGCAGCTGAGCCCGCAGTGCCTCCGAGGGGTGCCTGAGCTGCTTTCAGAGCTGTGTGATTTTGTTGTGTGACTTGTGTATTACTGTGTATGGGACATTTGGAAAGTTTTTACCTTAAAATTTTAGTTTGAATTTTTGTTTTATATGAGGGTTTTAGTTTGCTTATTTCATTTGTTTTGCCCCTAAGTACTGTATAGTTTATTGTTGTCTTATCTCTTTGTAAAAATAAATCACTTTTGACCTCCATTTGTTGCCTAATGTAACAGATTTATTTATGTTTAGTGCACTAAAGTCTCTTACAAGTTTGGAGGGGGACTTACGTAGTCTTTTTTATAGGAATTAAGTGGGTATACTAGGAAGTACATTTTGAAGAAAAGTTCTTATAAATGAAAGTAATATTATAAGATGACCAAAATTAGTTAGGAAACCTGAAAGGAGCTTGAAAATTCATAGACAGAAAAATCCGCAGCAAGCATTTGGATTCAGACCCTGATTTCACTCCTGCACGTTTGCAGGAGTGTGTGTGCAGTAGACATTCTCATCCCTCTGTCTTTCTGGCTTCCTTTCTTTCCTTCCTCCAGCAACAGGTCAAAGGCAGGTTCAGACTGAGGCCCCAGGCACTCTGTCCCCACGTCAGGAGGTGGGCAGCAGGCACTTCTGCCGCAGTTCAGGACAGCAGGCAGCCGTCTTTTCCTAAGCACCGTTTCCTACTTCCATGGCAGGGATTGTTTTGTTTTTCTGTTTTTCTCCAGTGTTGTGCGCTGCTCGTTTTTTCTGTTGCTGCGTCGCACTGTGATGAGTCTCTGGTCAGAGTCCCTCTCTTGGGGCTGGTCCGCCACGTGAATGGGTTTCCTGCCCTGCATGCCACCTCACAGGTCATGCACCTGCCACCTCAGGAGCGGAAAAAGGCCTCTATCACAAGGGACCTGTTCAGGAACTTACTTGAATGGATCTGCTTTTAAAACTTCAGGAGGTGGAAATGGGAGAATCACTGGGACAATAGGAATGCAGTTTTTCCTACTGGAGGAAGCGAGTGAGCAAACAGAGGCTGTCAGCGGCCTAAAGGTGCAGCAGCAAGGTGTTTCCGACCTCACAGGGCTGCACACACCCCCTTGCCACGAGTCAGAGCACCGCTGTCATGGAAGGTATTTGTGGGACCCGTGGGAAGAGATGGTTCTGACACATTTCTCTGTGAAGAAAAGGACCGATTTCCTGTTTGGCCTGATGTCAGTGAAGGATCTGTTTTCAGAACCAAGTGCACGAAGTGAGAGGAAAGGGGAGTCCGTGGCAGCAGCAGGGTGACGGCTGAGCCTGCCAGGGAGAAGCAGCAGAAGCTGGATCCTGTCTGTTCTCACCCCGTCACAGAGACCGACACATGGTGACCGGCTGAGATGAGGGGGCCGAGGGGCCAGTGCAGGCACCAGCCCTGATTTGCCCCTGGGCTCTCTGTGGCTCGGCGGGGTGTCGCCTGGAGAAGAGTTCGCCAGACGCTTCCAGAAGGACCGCAAGGAGGCAGGGCTCTGAGGCATTGGTAGCAAGGACCTGGTTAAATTGGAATTCCAGATAATTCCAGTTGTATTAGTGCAGAGGGGAGAGTTGGACTCGTGGGCCTGTGCTCTTGGGAAAATTAAAATACTTGGCACGCTAAAAAGAAACGGCTCATACAGTGAGGGTGAAACTGAGTGGAATGATAGCAGTCACCCCAGCGGTGCTGCCTTGGCCCTGGGCACACGGATCTCTGTGCCTTCTCTGCCACTCAGATGTCCAGGTCCAGGACTGGCAGTCAGTGTGGCTTCTGTCTGGCGGTGGTGGCTTTTACCTGCTACCTTGTTACTGGAAAGGAAGGCAGGAACTAGCATTTACAAAGCACATACAGCAGCCTGGTGCCTTCATCTGGCTCACGTGCAGCCTTACCCCCACTTTATAAACAGGGAAACTGAGGCCCAGGCACAGAATGCCATGTTGGAGGAAGGAGCACAGGCTGTGACAGCAGGGTTTGGAGCCCACCCTCACGGTCCCGTGTGTTCACGCCTCCCTCACTGGCCACCTGACGTGTGCTGAGAGCAGAAACCGAGGCCTGGGCGCGCTGGAAGTCTGCGGGTGCAGGGGGGCAGCGGCACCGCGCCCAGTCCCACCGTCCCACTGTTGGGCCTGTAGGGAAAGGTTGAGATCAAAGCAGGATCGGGTCTGTCGTGGCCCATCCGTCCCCTCTGGTCACTGCCTGCCTTCCAGGGCTTTCTCCTCTGAGTTTGGCCGTTTCTGCCACCTGTCCCCTCGCATTCTCAGATCACTCCAAGATTCACCTTTAAGTAGTCTCTGTGCCAAGGTATTTCCCATTCTACCCACATGTTGTATTTTATATGATTTGGTTTTAATTTACTTGTTTTATACCATGCATATATATTAAATGAGCAAAATATATTACAATTTTAAAACTCCTAAAATGTTCACAGTTCTGTTTTAGCACAAATGACTTCATGTCAGTTTTCAGAACAAACATTGCCCAAAAAAGCACAGTGATCTCTTCCTGTGTCTTGCTTTGTCTGGTTATATCAAAGTTGGAGCCACAGAGAAGTGATGGGCTGCGTCACTCACTCCTGCACATGGACAGAAAAAGCTTTCTTACTCTCTGAGAGCTGCTGCAGCATGTCCTGACTGAGGATGTGTCACCTGGTGTGTGAGCTGCAGCGTGTCCCGACCGAGGACGTGCCACCTGGTGGGTGAGCTGCAGCGTGTCCCGACTGAGGACGTGCCACGTGGTGGGTGAGCTGCAGCGTGTCTCGACCGAGGACGTGTCACCTGGTGTGTGAGCTGCAGCATGTCCCTACCGAGGACGTGTCACCTGATGGGTGAACTGCAGTGTGTTCCGACCGAGGACGTGTCACCTGGTGGGTGAGCTGCCGCATGTCCCGACCGAGGACGTGTCACCTGGTGTGTGAGCTGCAGTGTGTCCTGACTAGCATGCATCACCTGGTGGTCAGGCCCAGTGGTAAGCCAGATTTCAAGGCTTGAGGAGTCGGTCTAATTAGAAGATGGTGTGACTTTGGTCGGCGTAGCTATAGCAGTTCGTTGTTAAGAGCACTGACTTTCCTTGTATGTGCTCCTATTAGCCTGTGAGCTTTGTTCTCACTGTGACAAAATAGATAATCAGGAGACCAGCTGCCAAGCTCAACTCCTGACTTCCCTGCTTTGCCCCCACCTAAAAATAACTCCCTTTGCACTCCATAGGCCCAGCTACCTGATGACACTGTCAACCTCAGCTTTATTTTTTAAATTTGATCTATTGTAGCTCCATTCTTTTCAACTGCAAAGATTAACTCCTCTTCAGGAATCTTATCAATGCCTGGAGGAAGCATACCTTAACTGTCGTTTCCACTATAGCAAGGACTTAGTCGCTGCCATTGAAGCAGAGTGGCATCCAAGGTGTTCAGGGAACCTCTGACGGAGGGGCCCTCCCTGCGAGAGGGGTTGGGCCTGTGGGAAGCGTCAGAAGTGCCGGAAGCTTAGCCCTGTCCTGGGCTGTGCTGTGTCCCTTCCATCTGGAGTTAGCAGCTCTTAGGTTGCAAACTCCTGGTTTATTAACAGTGTAAGAAGTGTTTTCTGTTTTAATTATGTTGGGAAGACTAAGAAAAATGTACAAAATGTATTCGCTCTAATACTTGGGGGTGCCAGTTGGCGTTGAGTCCAGCTGTCGCTTCCCCAAACCCTTTTCATCTCTACTTTGTTTCAGATTAAAAACCGTCCCCTTTTTTCACCTCTCTCTCTTACACCATTGTCTGTTGAGTTTATTTGCTCTTGCATTTCTTTTAGTTTAGGTATTTCTGAAATGATTTTTAATATTTCTCTCTTGAGTTTTGTCCCCTTGTTTCTAAGTTTTTCTAATTATGATATATGTTCTTTCGTATTTTGTGTCATTTCTTAATGTCTTTTAGCTTGTTTTGAAATGGGAGGCTGCAATTTTCATCTGTATGGCATGTTTCCTGGCATGCGTTCATTTTCTAGGGATGATCTTTTCTCTTAGGCTGGCGTTACAAGGGATCTGACCTCAGCGCTTTTCTCTGGCTCCCATCCGTGTGAATTGGCTTTCCTGGGCTTTCAGAAGGAGGATGGTTCAGGGCAGCATCCTCACTTCATAGAGCTACCTCCTCCGGGACACGTGTGTGCATGCACAAGTGTGCACACAGTGCTGCATGTGTGCATATGTCACGTGCCTGTGTGTGTTTTTGTCTGCATGTGTGTATACATGTGTATATGTGTGTGCGTGTTGTGTATGTAATGTGAAGTTTGCTTTGTAAGATTTTCTGGCTCCATCCCTCTCACCCGCTTTTATCTCTTTTCCTGTCTCTGCTGTTCTGTCCTGCTCAACCTCTGCACTCCCGGCCGCCTCTCTACAGTGACGCCCTGTCTGGAGGTGCCGTGGTAGGTCAGTTCTGAGGTTCATGGGAGCCAGGGTGCCTCAGCCCTTGCAGCCCTGGTGGCAGGTCCCTGCACCCTCCTCCCACTGGTCGCAGCAATGGCCCGATGCAGCTGTCCTCACCTCATCCTGGCCAGGCTTTGCAGTGAACGCCTGCTGGCCTCTCTGAGGTGCCCTGTGGTCACACCCACCTGAGACGCCATGCCCCACTAGCCCCTCACTCGTTACGTAGGTCTCGTGGCTGCTGGTGGTCCATCCTCTCCTACCCATGTTTTCAGTTCACGATGATGCTTTCTCACCTTATTTTATTGTTACTGTTGCTTTTGACTTTTGGACTTGCTATCTAGTTGCTTTATTTGTTTTTATGTGAAGATTTAGAGAAATTTAAAAACTAAACTACCTCTTCCACCACCTTTCCAGGACCCTTCCATGTGCCTTTGAGTGTTAAGTTCTCATCAGTTGCTTGTCAAAGAATAGAAAGGAAGGGCCGAGGCATGTAACTGCTTGTTCTAAAATCATCAAGTTAGGAGTCGTTAGGGCTTTTTCTCCAAGACTGTTCATTAGTTCTTTTTACCATGTTCACTGTTTTTAAGTGTACAGCTCAGTGGGACATTGTTGTCCAACCGTCTCTACCATCTGTCTGTGAACTCTTTCATCTTGCCAGACTAAAACTTTACCCCCGTTAAATAAAGACTCCCCGTTTTTTCTCCCACCAGCCCTTGACAACTACCACTCTACTTCCTGTCTCATTGAATTTGACTAGGTAACTCATATCAATGAAATCATACAGTCCTTTTGTTACTCGTTATTTCATTTAGCATAATGCCCTCAAGCTTCCTTCGTGTTGTTGCGTGTTAGAATTTTCTTTCTTTTTAAGGCTGAATAATACTCTACTGTGTGTATTTCCATACTTTGCTTATCCATCCGCCCGTCGATGGACAGTAGGGCTACTTCCGCCTTTCGTCCGTGGTGAATAACGCCGCTGTGGACACCGGCGCACAGTGTCTGCTGGGGTCCCAGCTTTTAGGTCCTTTTGGGTAAATACCCAGAAGTGGAATTGCAGGATCATAGGGTAATTCTATGATTTTGTTTTTGTTTTTTGAGAAACTGCCATATTATTTTCTACAGCAGCAGATTTTACATCCTCACCAACAGGGACTATAAATTGCACGAGGCTCCAGTTTATCCACAATCTCATCAACGCTTGTTTTCTGTTTTTCTTTTTTTAAAAATAGTAGTCATCCTGATAGGTATGCAGAAAACTGTTCTTTTATCAGCTGATTTTTAACTTTTGGAACAAAACTCTTGCTTCTTATCTTCTGTCCTCTGCTCTATTCCTTCGTAAGAGGCTGAAGCAAAACAGTCATTAAAAATTAAAGCCTAATTCAGTTTGGACTTTGATCACCCAGTAACAATCATCAGTGTTCTAGAAACTAACGCACAAATGGACAGCACAACAGCACTGAGGAAGATCTGGGTTGGCTCACTCAGCATTCTCAGGGCCTCTGTAACGAGACTCGCCCACTCTGCGAGGACAAGTGCCGTGTTCCCAACAGGCGGTCCTTTCTGCCACGGATATTATTTCTTCTTATGCTGCCTTTAAAAATGAAAACAAAAACAAAACAAACCTCTCAATTTCCTGATTATTCCTAATTAATACTCACCCAAACAAGAAGTATTACCTTCCATGTTTTTCTAAAATTTGGCTAATTCAGGTCAAAATGTAATTATTATTATTATACTTCAAAAGGAAAATTTAGGTAATGCTTTACTTTTGAGCAGTTTAATTCTTAGAGCCTTATTTCGCTTCATTTTTCAAAGGGTTAATTAGTCTGATCCAAATTTTAAAATAACAGCAGTTATTCTTTATTGTTGTTAAATGGTTACCAGGAAAGAGTACCTTGAAATGTCAGTAAATGAGAATACGGTATTCCTTCTGACTGTTTATTCTGTAACTTTAATATATTCAATATAATGTAGGATGATTAAGCTTCTGTTAGAAATAATTTTTTATATTTATTGATATACTTTGCAATCTCTGTGATTCTTTCCCTTTAATGTTGAAATAAAAATGTTCAAAAAGGGTTAGCATTTCTTTTAACTTTCATGTGCAGGTATTGTTTTTAAGAATTTTTGTCTTATAATGCTAAGTGAACTGGCCAGAACTGGAGAAGTATTAAAGAGCTTTTTTTAAAGTTATGATTTACTGTAGGTCCTTGCAAAGTGAGGCCTTCAGACCAGCCATTGGCATCACCTGGGAACTTGCCTCAATTGCAGATTTTTCAGGTCATACCCCAGACCCACTGTTTTGGTTAGTAGTTGCTGCATAACAAAGTACCTGAAAACTAAGGGGCTTCAAACAATGATTGTTGTATAGCTCATGATCTTTTGGGTCATGGGTTCAGGCAGGCTTCAGTAGAGTAGTTCTTCTGTTCCGCATTGTGTCAGTTCAGACGCTCAGTGGTTTTTCAGCTGTCAGCTGGATGAGGTTGAAATGCCCAGCAGAGGGCTGGTGAGAGAGGGTCTGATGCCTCTGTGCTCCTCCACGTGGCTCCCTGGGCTTTCTTACAGCATAGCAGCCTTGGGCTGGAAGGGCTGCTGATGTGGAAGCTGCATATCTCATGGGTAGGGTAGGTAGGAGCTGCATATCTCTTAAGGCCCAGCCCTGGAAATCCTATAGTTATTAGTTCTATCTCAAGTTACCACATTTGACATACGTTATAAATCCCATAGTAATTTATAAGAGATTCTAAATTAAAATCTAAATTAATTACCTTATTTAAAATTTTTAAATGTTTTTTCTTTCTCCATGAATATTTCACAGAAATTAAGTAACTTGGTAAAGAGTATTTTGAAACATTTTACAATATTTAGCCTAATATGTTTAGCTTCTATTTAAGTAGATTTTCCTTAGCATCAGGAAGCAAAAAAAGGTGAAATTTATCCTGTAATTCCTTTATCTTTGTATTTATTTTATGTCTATAGGTACTTAAATAAGATTTACCAAAATCAAAATTACCCACCAGAGAAGTAGAACAGTTACTAATTTTGTTTCTTTGCTTTATAAGATAAATTAAGAGAATTTCATATGGTATTAAATTCCATATTGTATTTCACATTGAATATGAAATTGTATTAAAGAAAATAATAACCTCTTCAGGAAATGATTATATTATTCAAACACTTCAAGTACAGTACATTCTTTATTTTAGAAGGTTTTTGAGGGATTTTTTTAAAAAGAAAGCAAGACAAATAATTTTATGACTATACATCTAAAATAGAACAATTTATTTTATGATTTCCAAAGTATATTACCCAGTCTGTATTCTGAACGATTAAGTATAAACTAAGGAGATTGATACAAGTCTTCCTGTAGTTCCTAGAAAAGGCACGGACATCAGTGGAAAAGAGTAATCAAGGAAAGAGTTTATAGAGTTTACTCTTCATTTCCTTCATGTTTGTGTGTCTGTTTATGTGTGTCTGTGCCTGTTCATGGGCACCTACATGTGTAAAGCAAAGCTTGATGGACATAAAGGGAGAGATCAGCGGAAGTACAATTGTAGTAGGGGATTTTAACACCCCATTGACTTCAGACAGAAAATCAACAAGGAGACAGCAGTCTTAAATGACACACTAGATCAAATGGATTTAATTGATATCTTCAGAGCATTTCACCTCAAAGCAGCAGAATACACCTTCTTTCCAAGTGCACATGGAATGTTTTCTGGGATAGACCACATGTTAGGACACAAATAAGTCTCAGTAAATTTAAAAAGATTGAAATCATACCAAGCATCTTCTCTGACCATAATGCTATGAAACTAGAAATCAATCACAAGAAGAAAACTGAAAAATACACAAAGCATGGAAGCTTAATAGCATGCAATTAAACAGTGAATGGATTAACAATGAGGTCAAGGAAGAAATCAAAAGATACCTTGGAACAAATGAAAATTTGAACACAACAACCCAAAATCTGTGGGACACAGGGAGAGCAACCCTAAGAGGGAAATGCATAGCATTGCAGGACTGCCTCAAGAAGCAAGAATAAGCTCAAACAAGCAATTTCATTTTACACTTAAAGGAACTTGAAAAAGAACTACAAACAAAGCCCAACGTGAATAGAAGGGAGGAAATAATAAAGATCAGAGCAGAAATAAATGAAATATTGTCTAAAAAAAAAGATACGGAAGATCAATGAATCCAAGAGGTGGTTCTTTGAAAAGATAAGCAAGATTGACAAACCTTTAATCAGACTCATCAAGAAAAAGAGAGAGGGGACCCAAATAAATAAAATCAGAATGAAAGAGGAAAAGGAGCAACTATATGCCAACAAATGGGACAACCTGCACGAAATGGATAAATTCCTAGAAACTAAATCAGGAAGAATAAGAGAATCTGAATAGACAGATTACGCCTAGTGAAATTGAAGCAGCAATCAAAAAACTCTCAATAATCAAAAGCCCTGGACCAGATGGCTTCACAGGTGCATTTTACCTAACATTCAAGAAAGACTAACACATGTCCTTCTCAAACAATTTCAAAAAATTCAGGAGGAGGGAAGACTCTCAAGCTCATTTTATGAGGCCAGCATTTTCCTAATTCCAAATCTAGATAAAGACACTACAAAAAAAGAAAATTATAGGCCAATATGCCTGATGAACATAGATGCTAAAATCCTCAATAAAATATTAGCAAACCAAACAGCAACACATCAAAAAGATCATACTCCATGATCAAGTGGGATTTGTTCTGGGGATGCAGAGTTGGTACAACATTCATAAATTGATAATTGTGATACACCACATAAACAAATGAAAGATAAAAACCACATGATCACATCAGTAGGTGCAGAAAAAGCATTTGATAAAATTCAGCACTGATTATGATAAAACCTCTCATCAAAGTAGGAACATACCTCACCGTAATAAAGGCCATATGTGACAAACCCACTACCAGCATCATACTCAATGGGCAGAAACTGTAAGTGTTTCACTTAAGATTGGGAACAAGACAGGGATGTCCACTTTTACCTCTCTTATTCAACATAATACTGGAAGTTTTAGCCACAGCAATCAAACAAGTAGAAGAAATAAAAGGCATCCAAATTGGAAAGGAGGAAGTAAAGATGTCATTATTTGCAGATGACACAGTACCGTACATAGAGAACCCTAAAGATTCCACCCAGAAACCACTGGAACTAATCAATGAATTCTGTAAAATAGCAGGACACAAAATTAATATCAGAAATCAGTTGCATTTTTATATGTCAATAATGAACTATCAGAAGAGGAAATTAAGAAAACAATCCCATGTGCAATTGTTTCAAAAAGAATAAAATACCGAGGAATAAATTTAACCAAGAATGTAAAAGACCCGTACTCAGAAAATTATAAGACACTAAGGAAAGAAATTGAAGAAGATACAAGTAAGTGGAAGCACATACTGTGTTCATGGATAGAAAGAATTAACATCATTAAAATGTCCACACTACCCAAAGTCATCTATAGATTCAATGCAATTCCTATCAAGATTCCAATGACAGATTTCACAGGACTAGAATAAATATTTCAAAAATTTATATGGAACCACAAAAGGTCCCAAATAGCAACAGCGATCTTGAGAAAGAACAAAGTTGAAGGAATCATGCTACCTAATATCAAAGTATACTATAAGGCCATAGTAATCAAAACAGAATGGTACTCACAAAAACAAAAAACCCAAACAGATATATAGACCAATGGAACAGAAGAGAGAGCCCAGAAATAAACCCATGCCTTTATACTCAATTAATCTTTGACAGAGGAAGCAAGTACATACAAGGGGATAAAGATAGTTTATTCAGTAAATGGTGTGAAGATTGGGCAGAATATGTACAGAAAAATGAAACTAGACCACCTTCTTATGCCACACACAAGAATAAATTAAAAATGGATTAAAAACTTAAATGTTAAGACTTGAAACCATAAAAATCATAGAAGAAAACACAGGCAGTAAAATCTCAGAAATTGCTGGTAGCCATGTTTTTTTCTGTTATATCCCCTCGGACAAGGGAAACGAAAGAAAAAATAAACAAATGGGACTATCGGACTAAAAAGTTTTTTCACAGCAAAGGAAAACATCAACAAAATTATAAGACAACCACGGAATGGGACAACATATTCACCAATACATCTGATAAGGGGTTAATATTCAAAATTTATAAAGAACTTATAAAACTCAATACCAAAAAAAAAACCCCAATTTAAAAACAGGCAAAGGACTTGAATAGAAACTTCTCCAAAGAAGACATTCAGAGGGCTAATAGACATGTGAAAAGATGCTCAACATCACTGCCACTTGTCAGAATGATTATCATCAATAAATCAACAAACAACAAGTGCAGACAAGGATGTGGAGAAAGGGGAACACTTTTGTACTGTTGGTGGGAATGCAGATTGGTGCAGCCACTGTGGAAAGCAGTATGGAGATACCTCAAAAAATAAAAATGCAAACAGCCTTATGACCCAGCAGTTTTACTTCTGGGAATTTATCTGAAGAAACCCAAAACACTAATTCAAAAGAATATATGCACCCTATGTCCATTGCAGTGTTATTTACAATAGCCAAGATTTGGAAGCAGCCCAAGTGTCCATCGGTAGATGATTGGATAAAACAACCACAGTACATTTACACAACATATCACTACTCAGCTATAAAACAGAAGAAAATCTTGCCCTTTGCAACAGCATGTATGGACCTGGAGAACATTATGCTAAGTGAAATAAGCTGGTCAGAGAAAGACAAATACCATATGATTTTACTCGTATGTGGAATCTAACGAACAAATTGAACTAACAAGCAGAACAGAGACGGACTCATAGAAAGAGAGCTGGATGACAGCTCTGGAGGCAGGGTTAGGGGTGGAGGGATCACACAAAAAAGGAAAAGGACTTGTGGACGTGGGCAACAGCATGGTAATTGTGGGGGAGAGGGGGTGGATGGAGGTAGCAAAGGGGATAAGGGAGATAAATGGTAATAGAAAATATACAATTAAAAAAGCATACAAATCAGGAACTTTATAGATTTCTAGGACCAAAGTAATCCAAAAGTAACTAGATTAAATGTCTGCCATAAAACTATTTTTCTTTCCTTCCCAGGTTTACCTCCATTTCTCAGTGTGAGACTTTTCATCATTAAGATGAGTTGAGTATAGATTTCAATTAACATTCTTCCTAAGTGATAAGGATGTAGACTTAGCAGGACAAGACTAATCAACTTAGCATTATACTGCGGGTCCCATAGGTGAGGTTCAGCGAGCCTTTCCATACTCTCGGTTCCTTGAAACTTTCTGACCATTTCTTTCTCCTGATTAAGACTCCAGGGTATTTAAGGCTGAGAAAGTCTATAATGGACTTTAAACACATTGGGAATATAGGCATTTTATTCAAAGTTGGTTACTATTCATACATCTCTTTTGGTTATACAATTTTAATAATGATAAACCCTGGAAATCTCAGGTTAGAGCTGTAACTTTAATGATTTTTAAATCAGGTGGGACCAAACAAGATTTAGATGAAAATCTTTCAGTATTTTGCATTTAAAATAATCTGTTAGCTTAATATTTTTCTTCTGCTTTTCATATTAGTTTATCTGACATACATATGTAAACATATAATTAGGAAATTATTTCATTATAACTCTTCTTTTACTATCTAAAAGTGGTGAGTACCATGCAACATTAAAGGTTGTCAACTTTAAAAGTAAACTTCTTGGCCTCTTTATGTACTTTTTATGTCAAGCACATGAAAATAGATATTAAACTTCTGGTGAGCAGAGAATGAATCTCAGTATTCCAGTAATTATGGACTGGGGATAATATTCTAACACTGCCTTATCACTCAGGGTTCATATTACATTAAGACACTATCTTAAGACTGAGCCCTACGACATAGGTCTGTATAGAAGTAGTGAAATAATTACTACTTTCCAGCCAGGAGAAAAAAGAAAACATTGACTTTGATTAATAACCGTCTTGTTTTTTAACTATCCTTACATCAGCATATACCTCGACTATGCCTTGAGAAGTTCAAAGCCCTTACAAAACTTGTATGGCTTACTCTGGAGTCAGAGTCGGTTTTAGTTTTCACAGCAGCAAGGCAAGTCTATTTGGAAAACACTATGTCACTCTATAGGGAGCCGTTCCGAATGTCATGGCGAATGTAGGCCAGCCCCTGACTCGGAAAACCAGTGGGGAGCGAGTCGGCACACAGGAACTGAGCCCACAGATTGGTTTCCCCGTGGGGAATCAGGCCTGCATTGTACCCAGGCTGCTTTGAGGCTTGCTTTTGCTAAAATTCCCTCACCCTGAACTGAGGCAGCGAATGTCTACTGCATATCTTTAAAGTAACTTCCTAAAATCTGTGCCAAACCTCCCAAGTATGGAGTGTAACCAGTTCAACCACTTTTCCCCTTGCATTTGCAAATACCCTTTTTCTTTGGTGTAATTAGCAACATCTTCTCCTTTGTTTTCTGTAAAAGATAACCACCTAAAGCAAACTTGTGCATAGTAAATGAGGACCATCCTTGATGTAATGTACCCAAAAAAGCAATAAAAGCCTGTCCAGGCAGGGGTTGGGCCCTCTCTCTCTCACTTAGAGAGAGGCCATGCCGTCCCTTTTTCTCCACAGGACTTCTGCAGTCCGTGTGCATTTGTTCGTTGCAGCCACAACACAGGGACCCCGCGGGCCGGAGTCCGCATCATCACTCCCTTTCTAAACAAGTTGTTTTACCTTGTAGTTCATCACTTAGAAAGCACATTGGCCTACTTTTCAAAAAATAAATTATGTGCATTCATAGTATCTAGGTTGGTTCAGGTTTAAAGAAAGCCCAATATATATGAAAATGAGAGTCTTCAAAAATTATTCATTAGGAAATCATTTTTACATGTTCTAATAACAATACACAAATCCCTTTTTGAAGACATCTGCCCAGAGTTATAAAATTAGATTACACGTAATTTCAGGAACACTTCTGTAAGGATTAAGCATCATAACACTCTTTGGTGAGAGTGCTGGATGTTTTTAAGTGAATACAAGTGTGCTAAGAAGTGATCTTGTGAAGAAATTGGGGTTTATTAATTGCTCTTTTTCTCTTTTTGTCAGATTTAGAAATGGCCGTTGCATATTGGAATTTAGTATTATCTGGAAGGTTTAAGTTTTTAGATCTTTGGAACACCTTTTTATTGGTGAGTGTCCTCCGGCTTCTCGCCGTGCGTGCCCAGGGTGAAGGGGGGTGAGCGGGTTCTGCGGCTGTACGTCCTATCCAACCAAAGTATCTCACGTGGGCTCAGTGGTCAATGAGAGTGCTATGCAGAGATCACCAGGCAGCCGACGAGTCGCCACGCGGTTTTGTCACCTAGAGCACCGCGGACTCTGAGTCTCAGGCAGAGCTGCTCCAAGGCTGACTTCAAAAGTGGCTCCTTCTAGGCTGGGGTTTCAGATGATGGATCGTTGTCCAGTGGAACCCTGCCACGGCGTGTGGGTTCATAGTCTGATACCATTTTAAAATGTGTTTGATGGTGTCTAGAAGGAAAAGAGGGCATAGCTGGCCCTTCAGGAGAGAGTTCATCTGTGCTGCAGGCAGACATTCCAGTCCTGCTGGGCCTTCTTCATTAGGCAGCTCCTCGGAGCATGAAATAAAGGAAGCCGGGGTAGCTGTGGGCTATTTGAAGTGCGTGCAGTACAAGGATACATCCTGACCCCAGAATAGACCATTGTGATATCAGATGCGCCCAGATCTCCCTTGTCAGCTCAATCTGTGAATGAGAGAGGAGCCCAGACCTGACTGGGGACAAGCCCTGTCACTGAGAATAGCTCTTTTAAGGCCCTCCTTGAAGAAGCGTGATAATCCCAGCAGTGTACAGCTGAAGTGAATGAAAATGAGTCGATCTGGATTCACACTCGTTAGGCTGGATACATTTAAACAGTGTCGAAGGGAACAAACACAAGTCGCAGCAGACTGCATAGGATCTGGTAGTAGTTACACAAATGCTTTTATTTTTTTTATTTTATTTTTTTTCTAAAGATTTTACTTATTTCTTTTTAGAGAGAGGGGAAGGGAGGCAGAAAGAGAGGGAGAGAAACAGGAATGTATGGTTGCCTCTCACATGGCCCTCACTGGGGACCTGGCCCGCAACCCAAGCATGTGCCCTGACTGGGAATCAAACCAGCGACCCTTTGGTTCCCAGCCCGCGCTCAGTCCACTGAGCTACACCAGCCAGGGCTACACAAATGCTTTTAAATGTGAGACAAGCGTCTGAGCTGTTTGTGAACATGTATACATGTACTATGTACAAAGACAGCCATGAGAATGATACATGCTAATCAGGAAGATGAGTACCTCTGAGAAGAAAGAGCCGGATGAGGAAGAGGTTTGGGTGTTGCAGGTTTGCTTCTGCAGCTGGACAGTGAGCCGCAGAACAGAGCTGTTGTATTCTCCCTATTTTTGGTATATCTGAAATACTGAATAACAGATATTTATAGTAAATTGTCCCAAAATACTGCAAAAACTACCTAGTATGTAGAAAAATTAATATATTGAAATACAACTGACCTGTTGCCTTGCATTGTGTGTTAAATTGGTTTGGGATTAAGTAAAGAGATTAAAAATACTGCCCTTGTGTTTGACTGAAACGGGAGTTTGTAATCTTTGTATTTTAGATGTTTTGTTTTTAAATAAATTTTCTTTCTATATTCATACATTGGCACTATATAGCTCTTAACTTTTATCCAAGGCACTGTTTTTAACTTTTAACAATTTTCTTATGATATTTATTCCTTATCACATTATGTACTGAGATAGCTAGATCTCTAGAACACCTGAGAGTTGCATCTGTATCCTAAATCTGGTGGGTTTTTTCTCTTATGTATTAGGAACATCACAAAAGATCAATCCCAAGGGACACTTGGAACCTCCTGCTCGATTTTGGAAATATGATTGCGGACGATATGTCTAATTATGATGAAGAAGGTATGAGAAGTTGAAGCTGTAGCACTTTAGATGAGCACCAGCAGTGCCCGTATGTGTGCTGACTTTTCCTGCGCCTGGAGCACGGGGCGGTGATAGTGACGCAGGCACTGGGTCACGTGGGCCTGGGGGTAGGACAGTGCTGATGGCACGGAGCCTGGAGTCGGACGGGAGCCGGCTGACTCCCAGCTCTACCCCACTGGTGAACGGAGGTGATGACGATAATAATAGTATTCACTTCATTATGTCTTATAAACCACACAAAAGAAAAATAGTGCCTTGTGTTTATTTAACTCAAGAAGACACTGAAGCATTTTAAAAATGGACACGCAGAGAGCCTCATAGCAGAACCACAGAGCTAGACGGGAGTTTGGAAAAGGCTGCTGCAGGTGCCTGACCCCATCTGATGCCTCAGGTCTTTAGGGTTCAAGCCTGTTGGGTGCTGGCAGCTGGCATCTCCCTCCGTGAACGTGATCGCACGTTTACTAGCCCTCACTGCCAGATAGTGCAGGACACTCATTCAGGGAACACTGGAACGCCTGCTGTGCAGTGGGCGCCTTGCTACATTTGGAAAGGAGCGCTCACTCTCTAGACCCCCACCCACTGCCCGCTTCCTCGGTGCCCAGTTAGGAGGTGGCTTCCTCTGGGACATCCTCCTCATCACTCCTCTGTGTTCTAGAAAGCAAAGGCTCTTTAGCAACAGCACTCAGCACCCTGGGGGTCACCGGCAGTGGGAGTGTCTGTGTCTCTGTGTTCTCAGCACTCCACACCCTCCCTAGCACAGAGTGGGCAGCTGGTCAGCGTGCTGACCAAGTGGGTGAATAGTTGACTTCAGACAGAAGCCCTGCTTTCAGGGGCTTTAGCTACGGTGGGTGAGACAAGGCACCGTTACATAAAAAGGAGCCAAAATGTAAAGGAGTGTGTGTATGGCTTCCACTGGGTGGTGTGTGAGTATCATGGGCGTTTAGGGTATCATGCCCGATTGAGCTGAGTATCATGAGCCACTTGGATTGGGTGAGAGTGGGCCAGCTTCGGGGAGGGGCACAGCTCAGGGAGAAAACAGCGCCCCTAGTGGAGGAAAGTGGCTGTGTCTCACCTGAGAGGGCAAAGGGTCCTCTACCTTGGCCCTGACCACCTGGTGTAGCACTGAGGGCCCTGAGGCTGCAGCGGGAACATATGGGCCAGCTGGCCCCGAGTGCCATTGTCCTCAGAGAGGGCCACGCCCACACACGCACACCAGTATCTGCCGGCCCCAGTCGAGCTTGAGCAGAAGAAATGGGTAACTTCAGCAGTCAAGCAAAGCACAGGCTGTAGAAACTAAACATCATTTGAGTTTTTGAACTCTAAGTGCTGGATTATGAAAAAGTGCTTCGAATTAAAAAAAATATTGCTTTAAAATGTTAATTTGTTTTTCAAAATGTTTGTTTTTCTTTAGGAGCATGGCCTGTTCTTATAGATGATTTCGTGGAATATGCACGGCCCGTGGTCACAGGTAGCAAACACAGCCCTTTCTAAGCAGAAAATGAAAATGGTTTAGGATTGTGAAATGGACTGCAACCTGCAAGGAGACATTTTGGTCAATTTCTGTGCACACATGTCACTGATTTCAGAAGTCATCCTTGACCAGTCATCTCTGCTTAAAGAAAATGGTGGCTGAATTTGGACACCGTGAGGAGATCCTCAGAAGACAGCTGCTTGGGGATGTGTGGAGATGGGTCACATGCCTGTTGCTTTGGGAGATTTCTGCATGATTTATACAGTTATGGAAAAGCACCTCGAGCCTGTTTGCAGAACTGCAGAGCACGCTGTTAATTCGTGATTTCAGGGGAACACCAGCAGTTACCACACTCCACTAAATCGTATTGTAATTACACTTTAAAAAAAGTATTTGAGCCCTTGGTAGGATGTTGTATTTTTATAAAAGTCAAAGCTGCTTAAAATGTGCCCAAAAGAAAATGATCTTGTCGTGGATTCTAACATTTTTTTAAACTTCGTGCCAGGAATTCAAGATTTATATTTTTTGAATTATTGAATATCTAGATTTACCAGATCTATTTTTGTTTTAATTTTCTCTAGATGTTCATCTGAAAATCATTCTATAGTTTTTAATAACCATTACAGTTTCCACAGCAATGGCATGTGTAGTGTGTGATAATTCCAGGAAAGTTTTATTTTAAAGTGCTTACAAGTCAGCAGATCTATTTTACTTTTAATGATGTCATTTGAACTTCCTAAGAAGTTTCGTAAAGTATGTTTTTTTAAAAAATGTATTTTATTACGCTTAAGAAGACATTTTCCATGAAAAATATTTCTTTTACGAATGATGAATTGTGGCGTTCAAAATTGAGTTGGTTCCTTTCCACTGTCTGTAATCTCCACAATGTCCACTCTCCAGCCCTCTGCGTGGTTGCACGCATTTGGAAGCTAAAACTAAAATACACATCATTGTCCAAAACAAAAGCCAAATCGGAAACCTTCATCTCATTTGCAAGCGGAAGCCTGTCTTTGCATCACATGACCATCTGACGTTTCTGGTGTTTGCCTTGTCAAAGAGGACCGTCTGGGGCGGCACGGAGATAGGTGGATTGCTTGTCCAAAGTGATGTACCTGCTCTACTTTGGGAAAAGCTCAGTGGAGAGTTTTGAAAAATCACTGTGTGGACCCTACCTCATATTTGAAAAGATCTTCCCGTCACAAGTGTGCCTGCTGTACCGCCTGTAACCCAGTTTATCAGACAAATAAATTGGGCGATTTGGGGACAGAGGAAGTTCACTTCAGATTTCCTGTCAACAGAAAGTGTGCCTAAAAATGTGCCGTTTTGATTTGACTTCCAAAAATGTGATTCACTCCGTGTTTTAGGAAGCACCCATGCACATGAAGTTTGTGTGTACTTGCTGTATGTGAACTATTTATACTTTTGAATAGAAATCTTTCAAAGAGGTTAGAAGGCCGTGGAGGGTTGGCAAGGGGGCTGAGGCCTGGAGACCGCAGGCTAGGCTTGGTCACCGGCCTATAGCTGCTGCCGGACCCAGGTACGTCACTTATCCTCGCCCAGCCCTCCACTTCCATGCCTGAAAAGAAAAGTAAGGCCATCTCTATCTGTAAGTCTGTGATTTTAAGAGAGCATTTATTTTATATAATAAAAGCTAGCTTTAATAAAAAACCTCAACAAATTTAAAGCATCCTTCAAGGCTTCATGTATTCTTGACATGTAAGTATTCTGCTCAGAGACAATTATAGAACTTGGGTAATCCTGTATAAATTATAGAGGTCCGCAACACTTTTGTTCTTAAGATTTAAAGTTATATGAGGAAAAAAATGTCCTATGGACTTGTTCATCAGTAGATATCAAAACATTAGAATTGGACAAAGGCTATTCAAAATATCATGCATTTCATTTCTTCTATTATATACATTTAAGTCATGCATGCTATGAAAGTGCTAAGAACTTTGGAAACATTAAAATAAATTATTTTCTCTGGTGTTGTGGTATACTTTTAATTGTATTCTTGGTTGTTCCTGTACTCACCACTAGATGTCAGGGTTTTGGTCTTGTCTCAGGACTGACAGGAAAGCCACCCCTGTAGCACAGTGACAGATGGGACATTCCCACCTTGTGTCTAGCTTGCCGCCCTAGTTAAATTATCATGTCCCAACATTGACAGCTTCAGTCATTTATTCTTCTTTTTAAGTGTCACATAGTGTGCTAAATGTGATTATTTTATGTGAAAAAGTATATATCTCATACAGCCCTTGAATTGATAGGAATTATGTAACCAGAACACACTAAAATGCAAGCTATAAGTATATTGAAAATAGCCTGGCTAGTGTGGCTTAGTGGATTGAGTGCCGGCCTATGAACCAAAGGGTCGCTGGTTCGATTCCCCATCAGGGCACATGCCTGGGTTTGTGGACCAAGTCCCCAGTAGAGGGTACCTGAGAGGCAGTGTAACGGTGCAGCCAAGGGGGGCGGTCCCCAAATAGGGATTTGTAATGGGGTCCAGAACTCAAGTTGTCCAGGAAATATTAGAAAATATATATATATATAGTATGTCCTCACCCCCACAAGTCTGAGCTGGGGGTTGGGACACATGGAGCAGGGCCATTGAGAGCTGTTTTTCATAGCAACTGCTTTGCAGATGACCTTTAACTGGTTTCATAGATATGTTAAATAGCTGTGGCCTTGCTTTGAGCCAGGGGGATGGGAGTGACTTCCATCCAAGATGTCACTGGGAAGCAACTCCCCCTGGTTACAGCGCTTGCGTGAGAGCTTGGAGATGATTGGCTCCGTGCCATGGGGCCACACCTGCCCAGAGTTACCAAGGCAGCCCAGTAAAGCTGGAAGAATAGGGAATGCTGGCAGGTGTAACTGATTGTGGTAGGAGTGGGAAATGGGGCTGAGGAAGACTGGCACAGGGATTAAAATCTAGGCATGGCAGCCATGCCAAGAAAGAACCACTCGGCTTTGGGGTTCCCTTTGCCATGCAGCTTAGGAAGCTAGGAAGCAAGATGTAGCAGTGATGCAGAGCTCTCACTTAGCAGTTTGGAAGAATGCAAAAGAGAATCTGTGGGAAGGAAGGGCAGGACCACATGGCTTTGTCATCAGAGTGGAGACCCCGCGGCTTGGGCAAGAGACAGGACCATGCAGCTTTGGAAGAGGTTGGGACCACTCAGAGGTCACGGCAGCAACACAGCAGATGGTGCTGGCACCAAGGGGCTGCCCGAACCACGGACTTCTACTTCTTTTTCCTGAGATACCGTACCCCAGACTGGGCAGAGGGGAGAAGGAAGGGCTGTGTGCATCTGTGGGTATTCTAAAGGACTTTAGTATTTTAATGAAGACATGAAGTCTGTATAACTTGTAAATAAATAATTCCTTTCCTTTTCACCAATCTCTGACATTGAGAGACGTCTTTCCTCTCGCAGCAGGCAAAGCAAACCTAGTATGGGGTGGGGGACTCCCGAGGTACAAAGAGGGGGCTTTTGGTAATAGTATATCATTTACCCTCCCCCAGTCTGTTCTGCAACACAACCACACATTGATGTTTCTGTCTCTCTCTTTCTCCCTCTCTTCCCCTCTCTCTAAAAATAAAATCTTTATATATATATATATATATATATATATATATATATATATATATATAGAAAATACACAAGTTAACCAAACATAATAGGTTTAATAAATATATGTTACTTATACCTTCATAGAGTGCCTGCCAAGAATTTCTGGAATAGATGTTGTTACTGCTCTTTAACTGGTGACATAATACATTTCGTTGTGTTACTTTAACTCAGGAGTTTAAGCATAATTTTATATGCATACCTCAGAGTGCAGACTCCATGGAGGCAGGGAGGCTTTCTCTGTTAGTTGCTATATTCACAGTTGGTGGCACACAGAAGGGGCTCAGTAAATGGTGAACAAATTAGTGAACACATCTCTCCTCTGGCTATTTGCTGACATGGGGTAGATAGTATGGAATTGCTTCTAGCATCTTCAATAAAGGTTTCTGCTGCCTCAGAATTAGCCAATGAAACTAGCCCTAGACTGTACCAGTGCCCTCAACAATACATATTTCTGCCAAACGATGCTGTTCTACCTGCAGTGGGAGTTGTCTGAATGCAGGGCTGCTGTTGTCTGTCTTGTCCTGTGGGATAAGGAACCCACATGTCCAGCACCCCAGACTATGTGTATTGACTTTTAAGGACTGTTTGCTTCAGAATCTCTCAGACCCAAGCCAGCTAGAATAACATTCCAGAACCTGGTTTTTAACAAGGGCTGTTGTAATACTCCATGTTCATTTCAATGCATCTTAGCATCTTGTTATTATTGAAAGAAATTCTGTTTTTAGCAGGTGTGTTTCTTAAGTCTAGGTGTGCTGCCCTCCCACTTCTGATATGATGTGTGACCAGGTCCTGGGGAGCAAGGGGGACGCATGGGGACACGGTCACTCTCCAGGGCCTGGGGGACAGTGAGATGGACTGCTTTCTTAATTCCTAGTTTCAAATCAAGGTCCCTGGTTTACCCATTCCACCTACCCAGCCTCTTCGTGTCTTTGAACGTTCCCATTGTGAATCAACGGGGCTTTTAACTAGTGAAGCTGATGGCACCATCAGGATCCCACTGCGAGGCTTGGGCTCTGCTCATGCCCTTTGCAGTCTGAAGTCTGGTTATTTGGACAACCCTCCGTTGAACATTGAACTGTGAGAACACTTCATAATCTTTTACACCGGAGCTACATGTGCTCTGTTTCTTTACACTTTGCATTTTCTCAGTTTTCTATCATGAACACATTTTTATAATTAAACAAGATTTTCCAAAAAATAAAACCAGGATGGATGAATCTCCACATTATGCTAAATAACAGAAGCCAGACAGGCCACATAATGCATAATTCCATTTATTTAAAATTCTAGACAATGCAGAAGTGTAGGGTAGAAAGCAGATGAGTGGTTGCCTGGGGTTGCGGTGGGGGCAGCAGGGAGCAGACGAGCAAAGGGGGCTTTGGGGCAACAGACGGTTCCAAAACGGGTCTGCGGGGAAAGTCGCGCAGCAGTGCCACTTCACCCCGCCTCATCGGACCAGGCTCTGAGCCTGGGTGAATTTCGTGGTGTGCGAATTACACCCGAAAGCTTTAGAAATGTGTGCATTCTTCCAGAACACGGTGAAAAGATTCACTACTTAAAAGCTGTTGCTTTGTGAGGGCGCGCCTGGGGTGGCTCTGGGCGCCGCCCGGAGGTTCTGGAGAAGCCCGCAGCCTCCCCCGTGGACGAGCTCGTGTCTCCAGACGCTGGCGGAAGCTGACACTTCACTCGGCTGTTCAGACGGCGCCGTGAGCCGCGGGGTCCAGAAAGGTTTTCTCATTGGTGCCACCTGCAGACCGACAAGTAGCGCCTGGCCATTTGAGGAGGCTCCTGACAGCGACACAATGACCAGAACAGAGGTCAGCGGGGCGGACTGAAGGCGGCCACGGCCGCGAAGCAACAAAGGCTAGGCGTGCTCGCGGCCGGCAGGGCCGGGGCGCCACCTCGGCGATGGAGAAGTTTCGGGCTGCGATGTTGCTAGGGAGCGTCGGGGACGCGCTGGGTTACCGGCACGCGCGCACGGAGAACAGCGCTGCAGGCGCGAAGGTCCGGGAGGAGCTGCAGGAGCTCGGGGGGCTGGACCGCCTCGCGCTCTCGCCGGAGAAATGGCCCGTGAGTGACAACACCATCATGCACTTGGCGACGGCCGGGGCCCTCACCACAGGTAAGGCTCGGCCCCTGTGCCCCTTGGGGTGTCGCTGGCCCCGAGTTCTTGCCCCAAGCCCTGGAGTTTTGCAGGCGAGGCGGCCTCTCGGCCACGGGGTCACCCAGTGCCAATGCTAAAAGTGGCAATTTAATATACACCAGTGTCCCTCGGCAAATCGGACATGCCACTGATCATGTTTCTCATGTAGCCTTTTGGGCGACAGCATTATTTCACTCTGTGTGTCTTCAGAGTCAGTTTCTTAAACAATTACTTTCCGTTTGTCTGTGAAGTGTTCCCTGCGCCGAGCCCTCCGTCCCTGGATTTAAATTCGGTTAAATCTCTCACTTTGGGGATGTTTGGGTGCGGGCTCAACTTTTCACTGTGGGTACTAAGCCTTCATCTGAATTCATTTCAAAAGAATATAAAGTAATAAGCCAGTTTGGAAATTTGGACAAATTAAGATAATATTGTTTGGGGATAACATCTAAATTCTGATGAAATAGGGTTAAAATGCCAGCTACCAAAATATGATTTAGCTTGGATAGTTGCTTATACATAAATATTTCCTAAGAAAATTCTATAAAATTTGCTGAATTTGGGAAATGGGGAAATAAAGTGTCTTGAAATATTCTTTAAATAGCAAGTTGATTTTTGGATCAACTTTTTTACATGGATTTCAGACAAACATGTATAAATATGTAGCACAATTTTCCCACAAGTTACTTGCTTTTTAAAAATCTGTGTTGATAGTATGTCGCTGCAAAATTAAAATCTGAGGGCAACTCTTAAATCAATGAAATCTCACTTGTGAGCTTACCTTGCCATTCCAAGTGTCTGTATGAGCATGCTCAGTTTAGTTCTGTGGTCATTGTACAGGAATGTCATCTACTTTGTGACCCGTTCCTAAATAGCTAGGCACAGAGCTAAAGCACCATAGATAAGATAAAGTGTCACAGTGTGTTGAAAATGGCGAAGTGTCTTTCTGAGTCTACACAGCTAGGACATCCGAATATTTCCTGTCTGATGCTTTCAGAAAGATTCCCGTGGGTTTCGTGTTCAACAGTGCTAAATAGCATTCCAGCAGCCCAAAGCAGCAATGCCCACAACCCAGGAACCCGCTGGAGAGCATGGCTTTCGAAACAAAGCCATAGCTCGTTTTTGCTGTGCACAGCTGGTCATCCCTCTTAAACTTGGCTTCCTATCTTTCTGTCTGATTGATGCCACGCGGCCCACAGTCCACGCGTCCTCTCTGTGTTTGCCCTCATCTCCGTTAGCACGTTAGTAAGTTCTTGTGAATGGCAGAACCCACGACACGTCTCTGTCCTGTGTGGTTACCAGGACCATAATGTGCTCTCTGAGGTTAGACAGAGTCAAGTCCTCTTGGCAGAAACAGGACCTAATCTACCCTCAATGTTAAATGTATGCATTTAAGAGGATTGTGGGTTTGGGAGCATTGTTTTTAAGGAGGAAGATGAGCTGCCTCTACGTGACCACAGCCACCAGCTGTGGGAAGCGAGTAATTGCTGTACCTGGCAGCCCCCGCTGGCCCACGGGTCACGAGAGGGAACTCAGGAAGACTGTAGCTCAGTTGTTAGAGCCCTGTCCCCATACGCCAAGGTCGTGGCTTTGATCCCTGGTCAGGGCACGTACAAGAATCAACCTGTGAATGCATAAATAAGTGGAACAACAAATCGATGTTTCTCTCTCTCTCCCCCCTGCCTCTAAAATCAAGGAGAAAAAAAAAAGGCAGCTGCTGCCCTGAATCGTACTCTTCCAAAACCTTGAGCAAGCATATTTTCTTCAATTCATAAAAATCTAAGTTGAAATTTAATTTAGGGTTAGTTTTCAAACAGTCCATTTTTTTTCTTTAAGCAACAAATTGTAGCCTGTGGAAGGGGCCTCTGAGCTAACTCCGGTGTGGCACCAGTGACGTGCCAGGCGTCGTTCTAACTTTGCATCATTCCACTGTCATTTCATCTTCACATCCCCCAAAGGTTGATGGCATCACTGCAGTTGTACGGACAAGGGAGCTGATTCACAGACAGGTTAAATAACTGTCACTATGTGACACAGCCGAGTGAGCGTCAGATTAGGGATTGGAACCCAAACAAACTGGCCCCGGTGCCCATGTTCTCATGCACTGTTCCTACCACCTGAGGTCACTGGACATGAAAATACTTAAAGGATCCCAATGAATAGTGGTTTGTCAACATGTTTTTCAAAGAGAGCGAATTTTCACAAAGTGGAACTACATCTCGGCATACTTAAGCAATTTCACTACTAAGTGCCTGAGCCGATAGACCGTATCGCTGTGTGGTGTGCTGGACCACCGTTCTGCTGTAGAGTGAGTGTGCTGAGCAAGGTCAAGTGCAGCCTGGGTGCCGTCCCACTATTGGGCGTGTCTCTGAAAAGGGCAATGTTCAATGAAAGTAGATATTGCTGAGACACAGGAAGTAGCTAACACCCCACAAGACAGGAGGGTCATCCAGTATATGCGGCTTATGAGCAAAGAGCTCATTCGACACACATTTGCCGAGCGCTCCCGTGTGTGTGGGGGGGGTCCTGTGCCCGCCACCCGAAGGTGGCAGGCTTGCCTTTAGGGGCTCCGGCGCACGACATTCTTAGTTCTCTACCACTTCTCACCAGAAACCACTTCCCCTCTCTGAGCCTTACTTCTGGGTGATAATTCCTCCATCGTAGGGTTGTGTGAAGATTAAACGGGGCAGCATAAGTTATTATGGGAAGGTGGCTCGTGGAAATACAGTTGATGTCGGTCTTTTCACAACGTCTTACACATCTGAAGGCCAGCAGCTCCAACAGTCACGGCCAAGCAAAGTCGCCCTGTCACTGTTGCTGTGGGACAGGAGTGAGGGGGAGGGGGTATTACCCACCGGGGACAGCAGCCAATGCCACCTGTGTGTCCATGACCTGCAGGGGAAGAAGGGGCCTGACCCAAGTATGAGCAGATGAGGCCCGTCCAGGGTCAGCTCTTTATTTCTCTTTCTCCATCGATGTCTCCCTGACAACATTTCAAAAAGTTGATATTTTTCTTACAAAGTAGCATGATGTTGGTATTGTGACTTTTCTTTATTGTGAGATTAGTTGGGAGACTTACAGGTGATTTTATAAGCTGATTTGTCTTTAGAAGACTGGGCGGGTAAGTTAGAGAAAACATTAACTGTGTTATACAGTGTGGAGAAATTCAGGTGAGGGGGTCCAAGGCTCTGCAGCTTTGAAAAACCTATTCCTACTTTAAATTATAACCTGAAACCAGCATAAGGCTTGGAGCTAGCATTTTGTTTTTAAGGAGTATTTTTTCCCTTAATAAAAGGATGTGATTCCAGAATAAAAAGAATTATTTTTGGAGACACTGGGAGGGGCGGGCCCGTTAATCCTGGATTGAGTCAGGAAAGGCTGTTTGTGAGGCAGTGCGGACGCATCCCGGAGGCTCACACCTCCCAGCTAGAGGTTACTCATTCCAGCAGGGTCACCCATGGAACGCCCCCCATGTGACCAGCAGAACTCACTCCTCCCAGTTAAGGTCTTCCTACAGCCTCTCTGTCCCCCATGGAACTGGGGCAATGCAGAGCGCGACCAGTACGGGAGCAGTGGGGGCCTCGTGGGACTCCCCTTGCTGTTCCAAGATTGAAGAGTGGGACAAAAGGACTTAGAGCCACTCTTTCACCAGGTTCTGTCTCCAAAGGGTGACAGCTCTCGGATATGAGGGTGCCACCTGCTAGAACCACGGCCAGAACTGAGCTTTTCATCCCGGAGCAGGGAGGGGTTTGCCAAGCCCGCGTCTGACCTTACCCCTCTGTGTTGGGACCCCAGCTCTGACGCGGCCTCATGAAGGCTGTGTCAGGCCATGGGAATGTCGGTGGGTTTTGATGCCAACAGTGCTCTGAGCCCAGGGTGGCCAACAGGTGGTCTCTCACCTCTCCCCCGCACCTCCCCAAGGATGGGGAACCCACCACCAAAGAGAGGAGGGGCAGTAGATGGCTCCTGATGGGGGCCTGCAGGGCAGTATTTAGCACGTTGATGGGAGCTGGGAGCTGCATCGGCATGGGCACCCCATGCCTGCCCGCGTCTCCTGGCACAGCAGCCCCTCCCCTGTCCCAGTCCTGCTCTCCTGTGTGACCATGAACCTTAGATGCCAATTTTGGAGGCTGTGTGGCCTCTACCCACCATACTGTGGATTACTTTAGTGGTACAAATGCTCAGGTTCTGCAATCAAAATCCATCTACCAGCTCTGGCCTTGGGCAAGTCACATAACCTCACTGCGCTTTATCTGGAAAAATAACAGTATGACAAATAAGAGCCTGGCAATGTCATGAGAGGATTTCATGACATCATCCAAGGTGTGGTGCCGGGCAGACGGCAGGCAGCCCGTGTGCATTGGCCCCTCTGTCCTCTGTGCCTTGTGATCTTCGAGGGACTTGAGGCCACACTTGTGCCCAGGACACCTTCGCACAGTGGGGAATGCAGTTTGTTTTGGGACAATGCCCGGGGAGCACTGGCAGCTTCGTGGGTGTGAGAAGAAGGGAACAGCAGGTGGGAGAGACCTGGTTTCCTGTGCCTTAGCCTTGGACCCTTAAAAGCCCAAGGAACAGGCAGATTTCGGTGTCTTGCCCTCAGTGGACAGAACCGCTGGCAGCATACGAGTGTCGTGGGGCGTTTCCTAGATTCCGTGTGTGACGAGACTAGGAAGCACAACGACAAGCTAGGAAGTCTGGAGTTTAGGTGCAATCTGAAGCAAATTATTTGTCTGCATGTTACATTTCTCTGGCAGCCGGGGCCGTGTGAGATGGAGCACCACAATCTCCTTCTCTCTCCCCGACTTGGAAACGGGGTGCTTGCTGTCACTTCTGTTGTCACTGCTGTGTTGGGGGTTAGGAGGCAGGCGCCCCTGCCCCTCCCCAGACGCCCCTCCTGCTCTCTCTGACCCTACTTCCCCTTCCTTCTTCCTTCCTCAGACTACTGGTGTCTGGATGACCTGTACCGGGAGATGGTGAAGCGCTATGTGGAAGTCCTCGAGAAGCTTCCAGAACATCGAGCAGACCCAGCTACCATTGAAGGCTGCTCACAGCTGAAGCCAGATAACTACCTCCTCGCCTGGCACACGCCTTTCAACGAGAAGGGTGAGGGAAGGCTTGCTTTTCCCTCTAAAGTTGCATGCTAGGAAACCACCGTGGGGCACTCACCCGCTGTCTTCCCACTGATGGGCTACCTCACAGACGTGTGTGAGTTGAGAGGGATTTGCCAGGATTTGTAGGGCACTGTGCTGCCTGGCGAGCCAGCTCGCAGCCCAGAGTCTATTGGGAGGACGCCAGCTTCCTGGCAGTTTGTCACCCATCCCTGGTGTATTTTAAGAAATATTTTCCACTGCTTTCCCTTTAAGTTTGTAAAAAAAAAATTGCCAGAACATCAAGAGAAACATACACCACTTGCATACATACATGTCAGTCTCTATGATGATTTCACGGGTTTGTGGGTGATGTATTTAGATAACCACAGTCTCTGCCTCCAGGGTCTCAGCTCCTGGAGGTCCAGATCTGCCCCCTCTGGGTTTATGCTGAAGGTGGGACCCGCCCCCTCTGGGTTTATGCGCAAGGATGACATCCAATCAAATAAAGTCAATAATAAACAGAAAAGTCAGTAAGTCAAAATTGATGGAACCTGACAGTCGTTAGAATTACCAGACAAGGATATAAAATACTATGTATTCTAAGGGGGTAGGGGGAGAAGGGGGAAGTAGGGGAAGGGTCTAGTCAAGGAACATGTGTGGGTGACCCATGTGCATGGACACTAGGGTGACGGCTGACTGTGGGGGTGGTTCTGGGGGCAAGGGCAGGGGGAGGGGAGAGCGACGGGGAAAATTGGGACAACTGTAATAGAACAACAGTAAAATTTACAAAAATAGTATGTATTCTAAATTTCAAAAAGTTGCGTAGCGACATGGAGGTGTAAAAAAGACCTCAATTACATATCTATAGAGAAACATTACAATGTCTGAGTTTAAAAGTACATTGGCTGAGATGAACAGTTTAGACATTCATAAGAAAAGATTAATAAGTTTGAAGGCACAGCAAAAATCTATCCAAAATGGGACCCACAGAGAAAAAAAGAATCCTGAAATATCAAAAGAATGCTAGTGAGCCCTGGACAACTTAAAGTGACCTAATGTACCTATAACTGGAGCCCTTAACAGAGAGAAGGGGAAAAAAGAAAACAAAGATTTCAAGAAATAGGGGACAAACATTTGCAAATTTGATGAAAACTGGAAACTCACAGATCCAAGAAACTCAGTAAATTCCAAGCCAAAAAAGCCATGAAGAAAATTACACCAAGGCATATATATAGCAGTCAAATCACTCAAAACTAGTATGTCCGGTACAGACAGTCAAGGCAAGGCAAGGACAATAGCAGAGCTCTTTAAGCAACACAAAGGGGACATGGCAAGCAACGTCATTCCAGTGTGGAAAGAAATAATTTCAACCTACGATCCTACCCCAGAAAAAAGATCTTTCAGAACCAAGGCCTAGTAGCCTTCTTCAGGTGGACAGCAACTGAAGAATTCATCGTCAGCAGAGCCACACCACCGGGAATGCTACTGGAAGTCATGCAGGCAGCAGGGGAAAAACAGCAGATGGAAATAGGGACCTACACAAAGGCATGGAGACAGATGGAAATGGTAAATACATAAGACTATTTAACTTGTTATTGAAGTGTCTTTAAAAGAAAATGGACTTTAACAAATCGTAACAATGTATTGCAAGGTTTATAAATTACATATAAGCAAACGTGTGACACAGGAGCACAAAGGTGGGGAGTGGAGAGACGGAGTGTTCAATCGTAAGGAGGTGTACAAGGTGTGAAGTGGTACAAAGTCACATGGAGACAGACTGTACTAGGTTAACGATCTATACTCTAAGCCCAAAGCAGCCACTAAAATAACAAAATAGTTATGATTAGCAAGCCAACAAAAGATCTGAAACTGAATCATTTTAGCAATATTTGCTGGGGATGCAGCCATCGTGAGACCGGTTCCAGCCCCTCGGCTTGCCCAGCTGTTGCCTCTGAGCTGGAACAGTTCCCTCCGTGGAGACCAGGTATACAGCTATCACTCAACCCCAGAGTCTCCTCCTGAATGAGTCTTCCCCTGTTCTGGGCTCTCAGTGAGCTTCCCGTACTGCTTAAGCGTGAGCGTCATGTGGCACACAACCAGCCCCACCAGCGCATCTGCCTGTAGGGAGAGAGGAGGTCTTCCCCTGCAGCACAAGGGAGCATGCGGTCCATGGCCTGCCTTGGCTTCAGGAGGGACCCACCAGCCCTGGGAGACCAGAGAGTACTACTAATTCAGATCTTTCTGTGTGGCTTCTCCTTTCTGTGAGGGAAGCCTTGTTCCAACCCATGCCCATGTGTTCAAAGTCATCCTTGGTGACTCTGAACCTATGGAAGGTGCAGTGGGAGGAGGACAGCAAGACCCTCCTCCTGGGGGTGACACTGCTAGGGTCCTTGCCATCCTCCGCACAGTGGGAACCTTTACCCAGGATTGGTAGCTAAATCTTCTTGCTCGATAATACTCAATACAAAAAAATGCAGAAAAGAGAGAAAGGGCTACAAACAACAGATAGCACAGAGAGAAAATAAATAACAAGATGATAGACTTAAACCCAAACAAATCACTAATCACATCAAATATAAATAATATAGCCCTGGCTGGTGTGGCGCAGTGGATTGAGCATGGGCTGGGAACCAAAGGGTTGCCGGTTCGATTCTCACTCGGGTCACATGCCTGGGTTGCAGGCCAGGTCCCCAGTGGGGGCCACATGAGAGGCAACCACACATTGATGTTTCTCTCCCTCTCTTTCTTCCTCCCTTCCCTTCTGTCTAAAGATAAATAAAATTTTAAAAAAATATATATAAATAGTATAAAGATCCCAAATAAAAGGCAGATTGGAGAGGATGAAGAAGCATGTTCCAACTATATGATGCTTATAAGAAATGTACTTTAGCTCTGGCTGGCATGGCTCAATAGATTGGGTGCCAGCCTATAAACCAAACGGTCGCTGGTTCAATTCCCAGTCAGGGCATATGCCTGGGTTGTGGGCCAGGCTCCCTGGTGCAGGGCACTGGGCAACCACATATTGATGTTTCTCTCCCTCTCTTTCTCCCTCCCTTCTCCTCTCTCTAAAAATAAATAAAATCTTTTCAAAAATATATGTTAAAAAATAAGAACTATACTTTGAATATATAGACACAAATTGATTACACAGTAAAAGATATATCATGTAACATTAACCAAAGGAAAGCAGGAGTGACTCTACTAATAAAGTAAATTTTGGAGGGGAAAAAAGGCAATTTCATCATAACAAATGCATCCATTCATCAGGAAGACATAATAAACCTATATGTGTATGTATCTAATAATAAACCTTCAAAATATACAAAGCAAAAACTGATAAAGTTGCATGCAGAAACAGACAAACCCACAATTATAAACAGAGATTTTAATATTAAGAACTCAGACCAATGACTTCCATTTTCACCTTAAGAAACTAGAAAAAGAAGAGCAAAATAAACCCGAAGAAAGGAAATAATAAAGATCAGGGTGAAAATCAATGCAACAGAAAACAGAAAATCAAAAGAGAAACTCAACAAAACCAAAAGCTTGTTCTTTAAGATAAAAAAAAAATGTGTGCCCTGGCTGGTGTAGCTCAGTGGATTGAGCGCAGGCTGGGAACCAAAGGGTCTCGGTTCGATTCCCAGTCAGGGCACATGCCTGGGTTGCAGACCAGGTCCCCGTGTGAGAGGCAACCATACATTGCTGTTTCTCTCCCTCTCTTTCTCCCTCCCTTCCCTTCTCTCTAAAAATAATAAATTAAATAAATAAATAAATAAATAAATAAATCTTTAAAAAAAAAAGTGTAATCCTGAGGTTCCAGCCAAGACAGAAGCATAGGTAGAAATGCTTTGCTTCCTTGCACAACCAAAAGAAGGATAACAACCAATAAAAAACAATAAACAGCAAGAACTTTCAGGATAGCAAACCGCATGGAACTCCAACAACCAAGGAGTTAAAGAAACATTCATCCAGACAGGTAGCAAGGGCAGAGATGGGCAGCCTGGCAGACAAGGCAGCAGACCCCGAGGGTGAGGAGGGACTGGCTCATTGGGAAACTAAAGACTCAAAACCTCTAGTGGTAAAATACTGTGGGAGTTGCGAAGGCAGGAGAAACTCCCAGTCTCACAGGAGTGTTCATTGGAAAGTGGAGCTAGAGCGGAGCAAGTGAGTGGCATTGTTCCCTCTCTAACCCCTCCCCCACAACGCAGCCAAGAGAGTTGCCCCACTGTGGTGAATACCTAAGGCTCCACCCCCTTATCAGGTGTGCCAATATAAAGAAATATGGCCCAAATGAAAGGACAGATCAAAACTCCATAAAAAGAACTAAGCAACAAGAAGATAGCCAACCTATCTGATGCAGAGTTCAAAACACTGGTAATCAGGATGCTCAGAGAATTGATTCAGCTCAGTCACAAAATGAAGGAAGAAATAAAGCCTATACAAAGTGAAATAAGAGGAAATAACAGGGAACCAACAGTGAAGGAAAGGAAACCGGGACTCAAATCAACAATTTGGAACAAAAGGAAGAAATAAATGTCCAACTGGAACAGAATGAAGAAACAAGAATTCAAAAAAATGAGGAGAGACTTAGGAACCTCTGGGACAACTTTAAACATCCCAACATCTGAATCATAGGGGTGCCAGAGGAGAAGAGGAAGAGCAAGAAATTGAAAACTTATTTGAACAAATAATGAAGGAGAACTTCCCCAACCTGGCAAAGGAAAGAGACTTCCAGGAAGTCCAGGAAGCCCAGAGAGTCCCCAAGAAGTTGGACCTAAGGAAATACACACCAAGGCACATCATAATTACATTACCCAAGATTAAAAGTAAGGAGAGAATCTTAAAAGCAGCAACAGAAAAGGAGACAGTTACCTACAAAGGAGTTCTCGTAAGATTATCAGCTGATTTCTCAAAAGAAACCTTGCAGGCAAGAAGGGGCTGGAAAGAAGTATTCGAAGTCATGAAAGGCAAGGACCTACATCCAAGATTACCCTATCCAGCAAAGCTATCATTTAGAATGGAAGGGCAGATAAAGTGCTTCCCAGACAAGGTCAAGTTCAAGGAGTTCATCATCACCAAGCCATTATTATATGAAATGTTAAAGGGACTTATCTACGAAAAAGAAGAAGATCAAACACTATGAACAATAAAATGACAACAAACTCATAACTATGAACAACTGAACCTAAAAAACAAAACAAAAATAAAGCAAACAACTAAAACAGAATCACAGTAATGAACATCACATGGAGGGTTATCAGTGGGGAAGGGGAAGGGGAGGGGGAGAATGTGAGGGAAAAGGTTCACGGAAGAAGAAGCATAATTGGTAGGCATAAAAGTGGACAGGGAGAGGTTAAGAATAGTAAAGGAAATAGAGAAGCCAAAGAACCTATATGTATGACCCATGGACAGGCACTAAGGTTCGGGGGAATGCTGGAGGGTGGGTGGTTGCAGGGCAGAGGTGGTGATAAAGAGGAGAAAAAAATTGGGACAACTGTAATAGCATAATCAATAAAATATACTTTTAAAAAAATGTATTATCCTCTAGCCAGATGATCGGGAGAAAAAAAGGAAGACACAAATTACCAGTAGTGACAATAAAAGAAGTGACATCACTACAGATACTACAGAAATTAAAGGAAAATAAATGTTAAAATTTTTATGCTAATAAATTTAACAACCTAAATGAATATGCAAACTGCCAAAGGGCACTCGAGTAAATGAATCACCTAAATAGCATTCTATCTGTGAAATAAATTACAAAGAAAGCTCCAGATCCAGATGGCCTCACTGAAGAATCGTACCAAACAGCTAAAAAAGAAATAATACCATCCTGGCTGGTGTGGCTCAGTGGACTGAGTGCCAGCCTGTGAATCAAGGGGTCGCTGGTTCGATTCCCGGTCTAGGGCACATGCCTGGGTTGCAGGCCAGGTCCCCAGTGTTGGGGACATGTGAGAGGCAACCATGCATTGATGTTTCTCTCCCTCTCTTTCTCCTACCCTTCCCCTCTCTCTAAAAATAAATAAAACCTTAAAAAAAAGAAATAATACCAATTGTACACAACTCTTCCAGGAAATTAAAGAGAACAAATACTTCCCAAATTCGTTCTTCTGCTGTCCAGAATTCTCTATTAAAAGAATGAAAAGGCAAGCCACATATTGGGAGAAAATATTTGCAAAACGTATATCTGATAAAGGGTTTGAATCCTGAGTGTATAAAGAAGTCTTAAAACTTAATAGTAAGAAAACAAGTAACCTAATACAAAAACGGGAGAACCATTTAAATGAACACATAGAAGGTGTTCACCAAAGAAGGTGTATGGATGGCAAATAGGTGCATGAAAACATGCTCACCATCATTAGTCATTACAAAAATGCACACTGAAACCACGATGAGGTACCACTACGCACCTAAGAGAACAGCTGAAATCAAAGACTGACCATAGCAAATCTGCTCAAGGATGTGGAGGAGCTGCTGGTGGGGTGCAGAATGGCACGTCCACTGTGGAAGCCTGTTTGTCAGTTTTTCAAAGCTGGACATTCCCCTACCATGTGGGCTAGATGTTCCACTCTGAGGTAGTTACCCAAGAGAAAAGAAAGCGTATGCCCACACAAAGATTTGGTTATGAGTGTTCAGAGCGTCTTATCTGTAATTGCTCCAAACTGGAAACAAGCCAAATGTTGTTCATCGGCAAGTAAACGGGTAAGTCAGTTGTGGTGCATCCGTACGCTGGAATTCTATTCAGGAATAAAAAAGGAGTCAGCTACTGAGTCACAACAACAGCATATCTCAAAATGGCTGTGCTGAGTGAAAGAAGTCAGGACAAAAGTCCGTTCTGTCTGATTCCACTTCTATAACTTTATAGAAAATGCAAACTAATTTGCGGTGCCCGATCAGCGGTTAGTGGAGACGGCAGGAGAGGCACAGGAAAGCATTTGGGGTAATGGATATGTTCGCTATTTTTAGGTGCTGGTCTCATGGGCATATCATGTATCAACACTTATCAACTTGCATACTTTAAATATGTGCAGGTTGATTGCGTGTCAATTATAGCTCAATGAGGCTGTTTTAAAAAGAGAAAACATATATGGTTGAAAGCATACCATGTGTACAATTGTGTCTTCTACATTTTTCACAGTAAAAGCATATTATGGGCACTTTCTCCTATCAAAAATTCTGTTTTTAATAACTAAATACTATTCCAATGTATTTGCAAATTTACAACCTATTTACAATATACTTAATCTCTTCTCTTTGTCAGGCATAGGGCCAGTTTGCCTATTCTTCATTCAGTTTAATGACACTATAATAAGTATGTTATTACATAATTTTTATACTTTTTTTTTTTGATTATTCATGAAAGCCAGATTGCCAGAAGTGGACTTACCGGAGCAAAAGACTAAAATTGAGTATTTCACGTTCCACGTAGGTTCAGGATTTGGAGCTGCCACCAAAGCGATGTGCATCGGCATGCGGTACTGGAAGCCCGAGCGACTGGAGACCCTGGTTGAAGTCAGCATCGAGTGTGGCAGGATGACACACAACCACCCCACAGGTAGCAGCGCGTCGGGGCTGGAGCCTGCTGTGGGCTTCTCTGCCTGACGGACTAAACTGGAATCTTCTGTGATCCCATTCCCTGTTTGGTTTGCTATTTGGTGGCAGACTTGGGTTTTTTAATCTTCAGTTCTGCTTAAATTCTGTTTTCAAGCTAAAAATGGGACTGGCAGTAAGTGTGGTGATTTGGAGAGGGTAGGAAAAGCACCGGTTGTCCAGACCAAGCTGAGGTCTGGGTTGAAGACCTGGGAGCTAGCACTTGCGTTGTCAATGCTGAAGGCAGCCCAGTGGCCAGGGCCTCTCACTGCTGCGATCGGCACCTGGGCCCAGGACTTGGAGCCAGACAGACCACTCAGTGGCTGTGTGAGCTGGACCGAGTCACTTAATGACCCTGTGCCTTCATTTGCTCATCTGTAACAGGGATGATTATGGTGATAGGGACCCTGCCCACGTATTCTGAGTGTGGGGATAAAGTGAGTAGAATAATAGAACCTCTTAGCACACGCTCACCGCACAGTGGCACAGTGTGGCCAGCTGCATTCTGGGACCCACCACCGCGTGTCCACTACACAGGGAGGGCAGGTGGGGTGGCCCCAGAGCCCGACTGTGAGAAAGGCATTCAGCTCCCAATGTTAAAAAAAGAAGAATGACTTGAAACTCATGTACCTGTGACCTGCCCTTAATCACAGCAATGTGGGTGATTAAGGGCAGGTCACCCAGCCCCACCCAGCAGAGGTCCCGAGGCTGCCAGCTGCTCTCTGGTGACTGTTCTCCTCTTTCAAGGTCGCCTTTAGGGGCCACCCTGTGTCTTCCTGGAAAGTAGTCTTCTGTGGGTGATGTAACTCCTGATGAGTGGATGTGGCAAAATACACTGATGAGTTCACCAAAGGTGGTAACAGGCTAAGCTGTAACTTCCACAAATAAGTTGGTTAGAGCTTTAAAGTTTACGTGGGAAGGCAGGAAATTCAACCAGTTGGCAGTATCTTGGATGGTTGAAAAGGAGTTAACACTGGACATCTTCTATCTAACTGGTTCGACTAGAGGTAAATTAAGCATAAAAAACCTTCAAACATGAGAATGTTGAACGTTTGGAAACAATGAGATGAATACAAGAATCTGGGTTGAGAACTTAAACTCTAAATCTTTGGCTAATATATTACACACTCTTATTAAAGAAATGTTTTACATGTTTAATAGCTAAGTCATTTATATATTTCTAGAAATATTTTAAGAAATATTTCTTAAAACTAAAAATGTTTTAAGGGTTTGATTGTACACAGTTAACACCAGGATGGGCATTTGAGGTCCATTCTCCTTTTCAATTTTTGAACCACCTTTGCCAGCAAGTGTTAACGATTTTGATGACAGCGCGCATTAACCTAGACTCTGGCGCTGAAACACTCCGTGGGAGGAGGCGGAGCAAAGCAGGCGGTCAGGACAGTCGTTGAACCCTAGGTTGGAGAACTAGACGCTTATGCTCTGCCATCGAAATGATCCGTAACTGATGCCTTGAGCAGTGGCCAAAGAGCCACCCAGAGTGCCTTAGCAAGATGGCAGTGCCCTTCTCTGGTGGGCACAGTCTTTGCGTGGCCATTACTGTGAGCATTTGTCTGTGGTTAGAATCATCTGTCCCCACAACAGCCCTCGGAAGATGGGTACTGTACCTCTTTGTGCAGAGAGGAAAGAAGGTCAAAGTGCATGGAGCAGTTGCCCATGGTCCTACATCTGTAACACTCATCCAGCACCCCAGAGCGGGGTGCGGCCAGGGTGCCATTGTCCCTCTCCCCACCGCCCTCCAGGCTTCCTCGGATCTCTGTGCACAGCCCTGTTTGCATCGTATGCCATACAAGGAAAGCCGCTGGAGCAGTGGGGGAGAGACATGATGAAGACGGTCCCGCTGGCGGAAGAGTATTGTAAGAAGACCATCCGGCACATGGCAGGTGAGCCTGGCTGCCTTTCCTGTCACACTTGCTCGCACTGGCACCTAGAAAGAGTTCATTCTCAATTCACACTCAGAGCAAATTTGGACAGACCCTGCTCCCAAAGAGGCCAAGGTCATTTGCCCCACAGTGAAACCAAGAACATCCCCAAAAGGTCTGTGCGAGCAAGAGGACCCCACAAAGAAGGCCTGAAATAACACCAGCCTAGGAGGTCCCAGATGTGCACGGAGATCCGCAGTGGTGCCAGGAAGAGCAGGGTGCATACAACAGATCCTTTAACTCTGTGTTTCCTTCAGCGTCACTTTGTTAAAACATTGAAGAGATCCTGTTAGGACTTAACTCTTATTTATATCCATTAGCCTGTGGTAAAATTGGTTTCCTTATATGTCATTTCACTTAAAGTCACAGAACCTATTGAGGATGTTAAGTGGGGATCCACAGAACTTTAAGATTTAATTTTCCAAATTGTCCTTAAGTAGCCCATTTTTCAGAGAGCAATGAGGAGCGCCAGCCCTGCTCTGGGAACCTAATGGACAGCTGTGCCCATCCCAGGAGACTTAAGTCTCCCACACAAAGGCCAGATGGAGAGGCATGTGCCCACTGATGACATTAACTCCCAGGAAGCTCTGTCTGTCCCAGCTGACCCCAAATTTGTCATCAAATGATTCACTCTTTTTGGCCATGATTGAGGTCAACCCAGCCAAAAGCAGCCAATCCAGCAAAGATCCTAGAGGATCACGGAGCTACTGGCGTTCTGGTGGGGAGCGGAGGGGCCTCTGAGCTCCTCTTGGCCTGCACCCCGTCCCCATCGCATCCCCAAGGGCGAGCAGGTGCAATACTAGGAAATCCAGGGCTTTCTCCTCAGGCGGCTGACCCACAGAGGGACGTGGGCTGCATGAGAAAGCAGACAGCTGCATGCGGCCTTTGATGGTCTTAAATTGTGGAGAATTAGAGAATAAATTAGCCAAGTTGTCCTGGAGGAGAGGGAGTTGAAGGATCTGAATGTGGGAGCAGGGTTGTTGAATTTTCAGAACCCTTGAGGCTAAAGTCTTAAAACGTAAAACCAACAAATCACTTTCCTGTCGTCCTCCAAGCTGCGGGTACTGTGTCTAGAATGCTTCATGCAAAGCTTCTAGAAGAACTTCTTAAGGAGACTTTTGCATTTACATCTGCCTGGACCTAGTGCTGGAAAACCCTTCTCCACAAGGTCCCTGTTCCAATGAGAAACGAGAAACTCCATGTTCACAGCAGACTTCAGGTGTCCCTCAGCAGTGATCCCTCTATAAACCTAATTATAGAACCTGAGCGGCAGCACACTATTTTCATTTGGGTTAAGTCATTGTTATCTCTGGGTTCTCTCCAGCCCGGAGGAGTTTCGTCTGTGATCGTCGGGTTAGTCATCTCCCTCACCCAGTAGGTCACCTTAATGTGAAAGACACAGGTCAATAACGTTAGTGTATGAAACTCCGTAAGTACTGCTGAGTCACATTGTATTAGCAAACATTTCCCCAGAACTCTAGTATCAAAATGGGTTTCCCCAGGTTTTCTAAGAGCCAATAGTCAAAGTTTCATGAACAAAAAACAGGGAGAAGAGCCATTGGTCTGATCATTTTGAGACTTTGTTCTTTTTGTTTAATTTTAAATTTAACTCTATGGCAGAACTTTAAAAAAATTTTTTTAATTTTTATTTTTTTAAATATATTTTCTTCATTATGCTATTACACTTGTCCCAATTTTCCCCCTTCCCTCTAGCAATCCCCCCCTTAGTTCACGTCCATGGGTCGTGCACATGCGTTCTTTGGCTTCTCCATTTCCTGTACTGTTCTTATCCTCCCCTGTCTATTTTGTACCTGCCAATTTGTACCTCTTTTTTTTTTTTTTATTTATTTTTAGAGAGAGGGGAAGGGAGGGAGACAGAGAGGGAGAAAGGACAATGTATGGTTGCCTCTCACATGGCCCCCACTGGGGATTTGGCCCGCAACCCAGGCATGTGCCCCGACTGGGAATCGAACCGGGACCCTCTGATTCCCAGCCCGTGCTCAATCCACTGAGCTACACCAGCCAGGCCCAATTTGTACCTCTTAATCCCTGCACCTTTTCTCCTGTTCTCACCCTTCCTCCTCCTGCTGATAACCCTCCATGTGATCTCCATATCTATGCTTCTGTTCCTGTTCTGCTTGTTTGCTAGTTTGTTTTTTAGATTCAGTTGTTGCTGGTTGTGAATTTGTTGCCATTTTAATGTTCATAGTTCTGATATTTTTCTTATATAGTTTCCTTTAACATTTCATATAATAAGGGCTCAGTGATGATGAACTCCTTTAGCTTTATTACCTTGTCTGGGAATCACTTTATCTGCTCTTCCATTCTAAATGATAGCTTTGCTGGATAGAGCAATCTAGGTGGTATATGCTTGTTTTTCATGACTTTGAATTCCTTCCAGCCCCTTCTTGCCTGCAAAGTACCTTTTGAGAAATCAGCTGACAGTCTTATGGGAACTCCTTTGTAGGTAACTGTCTCCTTTTCTCTTGCTGCTTTTAAGATTCTCTCTTTATCTTTCACCTTTGGTATTTTTATTATGATGTGTCTGAGTGTGGTCCTCTTTGGATCCAACTTGTTTGGGACTCTGTGCTTCCTGGATTTGTATGTCTATTTTCTTCACCAAATTAGGGAAGTTTTCTTTCATTATTTTTTCAAATAAGTTTTTAATTTCTTCCTCTTCCTCTTCTTCTTCCGGCAGCCCTATGATTTGGATGTTGGTACATTTGGAGATGTCCCAGGGGCTCCTTATTCTGTTCTTGTTTTTTTAATTCTTTTTTCTTCTTGTTCTTCTAATTAAATGCTCTTTACTTCCTTGTTGGTTCCCAGTAGATTTTTCTTTATTTCACTTAATGCATCCTTCATTTCTGCCTGTGTCTTTTTTATGCTGTTGCAGCACCCAATGTTTTCTTTGAGCATCCTAGTAACCATTGTTTTGAACTCTGCATCTTATACATTGCTTGTCTCCATTTCATTTAGTTCTTTTCCTGGAGTTTTGTTTTCTTCTTTCATTTGGGCCACATTTCTTTGTCTCCTCAGTTTGGCAGCTTCCCTGTGTTTGTTTCTGTGTGTTAGGTAGAGCTCCTTTAACTCCATGTCATAGTAGTGGGGCCTATTGTAGAAAAGACATGAGTAAATTGTGTGGGAGCCTTACGTAGTCACCAGGGCGGGGGTGCGGCGGGGAGTAGGTGGCAATCCATTTCACTGCTTTATGGCTCTGTGTGAGGGAGGACTCAGAGATGGAACAGTGCCTCTGCCTGGCCTCTGGAGATTGCCAGGGAAGAAGTTGATTCCTGGCACTAGTGGCAGTAGCCCCTTTGCCAGTCACTTCACTTACTCCCCTCTCCCCATATGCCACTCGTGCCCTTCCAACTGTTGCCCTGGTGCTGAATCCCGGAGGGGGTGGGTCTGCGTGAGTCCTAAGTCTTTGCAGGCCTTTTAACAGGAGTCTCTTGATAATCATGCAGTTTCTTCCACCACTGCAACCACCACTGGTTTTTATAGCCAGAAGTCATCGGGACTTATCTTCCTAGCTCTAGAACACTGGGCTGGGTGCTCTGATCTGGGATCGCTTGTTCCCAAGGTATCCCCTCCAATTTTTATCCACCACACGTGAATGTGGGACCACCCACTATGCCACATCTCTGCACCTCTCTGCTCCTCCCCATGCCTCTCCGCTCTTCCTACTGGTCTGGACGAATGTGGCTTCTTTAAATCCTTGGTCGTCAGACTTACATACAGCTCGACTTTCTGACAAATCTGGGTGATATTTGTTTTGTAGTCTAGTTGTAATTTTTGCTGTAATTGTGCGTGGAGATGAAGCATGTTTACCTACACCTCCATCTTGACCAGAAGTTAATTTTTATTTTTAATTACAGTTGACATTCAATGTTATTTTATATTAGTTTCAGGTTATAGCATAGTGATTAGACATCTATATAATTTAAGAAGGGCCCCCCCCCAATAAATCCAGTACCCACCTGGCACCATACATAGTTGTTACACTATTATTGACTATGCTCCCTAAAATGTACTTCACATCCCTGTGACTGTTCTGTAACTACCCATTCATACTTCTTCCCCCTCCCCATTTGTACTTCTTAATCCCTTTTTAGCAAAATACCTAAAATCATCCAGAAAAATAATATTCTCCTTCATTATTTTTTCAAATAAGGCCCCAAGAAATATTCTTCTGGGGCCTTCTGATTAGTCTATGACAACATTGGCAGTCAGGACAACTAGCAAATTAGTTCCATGTTTTTGTTTGAACATATACTTCCAAAGTCGGCTGGTCATTTGCTTGGGAAAGAGGCTAAGTCTGCGCTTGCACTCACACCCTGCGTGAGCTCTCTGTTAGAATTCAGGCCCCTGCCCCATTGCTTCTGTCTTTCACTTTTAATCTTATTTCACTGAAACAGACCTTCAATGGGCCTCATCTTTAGTTTTATAAAACAGAGTCATTGCCCTGGCTGGTGTGGCTCAGTGGGCTGGGTATCATCCTGCAAATCAAAAGGTCGCCAGTTCCATTCCCCGGGCAGGGCACATGCCTGGGTTTCAGGCCGGGACCCCGGTTGGGGGCATGAGAGAGGCAACTGATTGATGTTTCTCTCTCTCTCTCTTTCTCCTTTCCTTCCCTTCTCTCTAAAAATAAATACATAAGATCTTTTTCAATCATTTTTATTTATTTTATTTTTTAAAATACATCTTATTGATTATGCCATTACAGTTGTCCCATTCCCCCCCTTTATCCATCTCTGCCCTGCAACCCCCCTCCCACCCACATCCTTGCCCCCTTAGTTTGTATCCATGGGTTGTACATATAAGTTCTTTGGCTTCTACATTTCTTATACTATACTTAACTTCCCCCATCTATTTTCTACATATCATTTATGCTTCTTATTCCCTGCACCTTTTCCCCTATTCTCTCCTCCTTCTTCCCTCTGATAACCCTCCATGTGATCTCCATTTCTGTGATTCTGTTCCTGTTCTAGTTGTTTGCTTAGTCTGTACTTATTTTTTTAAGGTTCAGTTGTTGATAGTTGTGAGTTTGTTGTCATTTTACTGTTCATATTTTTTATCTTCTTTTTCTTAGATAAGTCCCTTTAACATTTCATATAATAAGGGCTTGGTGATGATGAACTCTTTTAACCTGACCTTATCTGGGAAGCACTTTATCTGCCCTTCCATTCTAAATGACAGCTTTTCTGGATAGAGTAATCTTGGATAAAGACCCTTGCCTTTCAGGACTTCAAATACTTCTTTCTAGCCCTTCTTGCCTGCAAGGTTTCTTTTGAGAAATCAGCTAGTAGTCTTATGGGAACTCCTTTGTAGGTAACTGTCTCCTTTTCTTTTGCTGCTTTTAAGATTCTCTCCTTACTTTTAATCTTGGGTAATGTAATTATGATGTGTCTTGGTATGTATTCCCTTGCGTCCAACTTCTTTGGGACTCTCTGAGCTTCCCAGACTTCCTGGAAGTCTAGTTCCTTTACCAGATTCGAAAAATTCTCCTTCATTATTTGTTCAAATAAGTTTTCAATTTCTTGCTCTGCTTCTTCTCCTTCTGGCACCCCTGTGATTCAGATGTTGGAATATCTAAAGTTGTCCTAGAGATTTCTAAGCCTCTCCTCATTTTTTTTGAATTCTTGTTTCTTCATTCTGTTCTGGTTGAATGTTTATTTCTTCCTTCTGCTCCAAACTGTCGAGTCCTGGTTTCCTTCCCATCACTGTTGGTTCCCTGCACATTTTTCCTTATTTCACTTATCATAGCCTTCACTTTTTCCTCTACTTTTTGACCATATGCAACCATTTCTGTGAGCATCCTGATTACCAGTGTTTTGAACTGTGCATCTGTTTGGTTGACTATCTCTTCATCACTTAGTTGTATTTTTTCTGGAGCTTTGATCTGTTCTTTCATTTGGGCCATTTTTTTTTTGTCTCAGTGTGCTTGTTACATAGTAAGGGGCAGAACCTTAGATATTTGCCAAGGTGGTGCAATCCACTTGGCTGCATGTGTGGCAGGGGTCCGAGAGGTAACAATGCCACTTGCTCAGCTCTCAGCTGCCTTTCCAGCACTTCCTCAGCTACCCACAAGCAAATTCGGCCCTCCTGGTGCTGATTCCCAGGTGGGTGGTTTTGTGTATGTTCCAGGATCCTGTGGGTCTCTCCAATGAACTCTTCTGTGAGGCTGGGAGTTTCTCCTGCCACTGAATCCGCCACAGGTTTTTTCAGTTAGAGGTTTTGAGGCTTTATTTCCTGGCGCTGGAACCCTGGGTTGTATGGTTTGTCTCGCTCCCCAGTTGTTCCTCCTGGTTTATCTGCATGCAAATGTGTGACTGTCCACTCCACCAGGCGCCACCTCACTGAGAATCCTTTCTGCCTGGTTGCCCATCCCCACCCCTCCTACCGGTCTGGATGAATGTTTCTTCTTTAACTCCTTGGTTGTCTTTAACTTCCATACAGTTTGATTTTCTGGCAGTTCTGGTTGTTTTTTCTTTTTAAATTTGTTGTTGCCCTTCTTTTGGTTGTGTGATGAGGCACAGTGTATCTACCTATATCTCCATCTTGTCTGGAAGTCCTCAATAAGATCTTCTTTTTTAAAAAGGAGTCACACCACTGTTTCCGAGGGCCTGTGATTTCCATAGCAACCTGGAATGTCCTCTCAGGACCCATCCCAGGCACTTTCTTCTGTCCCTGTGGTTAGAACGTTTTCCTTCTGCAACCAGTGACCACCTAGCCCCTCTCTGGCACTAATTGCTCCATTCCTCCACTCCCCAGCCACAAACAGACACATCAGAATTTGTGGTTCCTCTTGAGTCAGTTGGTTCCCTCTGGCCTTTCTAGCCACTTAACCATTCTACTCAGTTGGCATACTGGGTAACCAGTGAAGCTGTGGTCTACTTGCTATGAGGGAGGACAAGGTCAAGTGACCCACCAAGGTGAGGGACAACGAAGCCATCATGATTTCCTGGGTGCTCTAAGACTCAGAGTGCCATCTCCTAGCCTCTGTCAGCAAGTTTAAGTGCTATTCCAGACTCATCTCTGAGTCAACATCCTCTTCACTAAATGATGTCAGAAAATTTGCTTTGATACCTCTGGGCTCTGGATGTCCTGCTGGTAATTAGGAATAGTAGAATGTCCTCTCTCCCTACCTTGCAGGCAGTGTTGAATTAATATACAGGTTCAGAATTTCCTAAGAATGCACTGAAAAATATTGCAATTGTTATCTTAGTGCAGAATATAGTTAAGCAATTCTTTGAATTATTCTGCCCCCTTCCATCCTCCTTGCTATTATTTCAAAGCAGCTACACATATAAGCATGTTTTCATTTCCGGAGCAGTCAGTGAGGCCAGGTGCCAGGTTCTCCTCCCGTCCCCAAGTGGGATACAAGGCGTTGCCCTCCACGTGCTGCTCCCTCCTGCTCGCTGCCCACAGAGTTCTCGAGCCTGGGCCCTGGGCCCTGGGCCGCACGCCTCCCAGCCCCCACACGCCAGCTGATGGCCATCCCATCCTGCCCACCCTGTTCTCTACATTTAGAGTACCAGGAGCACTGGTTTTACTTTGAAGCAAAATGGCAGTTTTACTTGGAGGAGAGAAAAATTAGTGAAGACACTGAAAGCAAAGCCACCTTTCCTGACCATTATGATGCAGAGGAGAGGGACAAGGTAAGCCTTGCTGTGGCAGCAGGGGACCAGCAGCTCTTCCAGGTCCACGCCCGGAAGCCACCCTGCTCCTCGACTGTGTTATTGCCTTCCAAGCCCTGTGTCTAGTGGGGCTGCCCCTAGCAGTAAAGATGGGCTGAGGGGGTGCTGCATGTGGGAGGGACCACGGAAGACATCTCTGTCCCTCAGCCTGACTCAGACTGAGTGTCCCCTGGATGGGGTGTCATAAGAGCCCCGTCACAGCACTCTCAATCCCTTTGCCAGCTCTACCTCTTTGCATAGACCTTCTGGTTACCTGACATGCTGTCATGTGCTTATTTGTCTAAGGAATGTCTGTCTCCAGAAGGCTGGGATGTGAGAGCCATGAGAAGTGAGCCTTCCTGTTCACTGTCCATGCCAGCCCCGGGGCAGTGCCCGCACACAGCTGGTGTTCCATAAGTGCACAGCCGGTGAATGAGCAGTCCCCTGACAGACCTGAGAGCTTGTGTTCTAACACAAACTAGCTCATTCCTACTTTTGGCCCATGCTCTGACCCGTGGCTCTGTCTACAGACCTACAGGAAATGGAGCTCAGAAGGTCGAGGGGGCCGACGGGGCCATGATGCCCCCATGATTGCCTATGATGCTCTCTTAGGAGCCAGGAACAACTGGACGGAGCTCTGCCATCGCGCCATGTTCCACGGAGGTGATATTTCCTTCTTTAATGGCTCTGGACTTCCAGGAGGCCAGCACCCGCATCTCATCCCAAAGCACCCTGTCAGGAAGTCCAAGGCTTCAGGCATCGGGGACCCCCAGAATGTGGGTCCTTCTTTGGGGGCGGCGCTGGCCCCAGTATACTCATGCATGGATATTCCAGGCTGCAGGAGGGTTTCGGCGCTGCCTCAGGTGGCCCTGTGACTCTGAGCTTGGAGAGAATGTAGTGTTTGGGGGTCGCTGAGGTGGAGGGCCCCTCTCCCCCATGGCTGCTGCTTGAAAAGCACACAGATTCCACTGGTGCTGGCCTTGCAGAGTTCTGACCTCTGTGATCATCACCTCGTCCATCACCTCTGCAGGCCTTGGTCACAGAGAAGTTGCACTTTAGAACTAGGTGGTCCTGGATTCGAATCCAGTTCCAGGCCTGTCTCTCTGTGAAGGAAGAGGGTAAGACCTGACTCACGGGGTTGTTGAGGCCGTTCAGTACGTGGTGCCAGGAGTTCACCCCTGTGCTGTTGGGTAGCAGTGCTCTTGCTACAGGGGAGGCTGGCTTCCCTCCCGGTGCCTGTTTTCTCCTGCAAGTGTAAAGAAGACGCCATGTTTATGTTACCTCCTGGTGGGCATGAATTCCACCAATGTTAGAGTGACTATTGTCACAGCAGAGTGCTGTTCCTGGTGTTGAGATGGTTGAGACTTTAGCGCTTCTTTCAAGCCAACAGGGAGCCTTCTTCGAGAGTGTGGGGGAACCCACTTGGGGAGGAGGAGCCCAGGAGAGACCAATGGGAGCCAAGGGTAGCGGGGTGGCCATAAACATGGGAGGCGGGGACCTTGAGGGGGGGGCACAGTGATGCACCCAGCCCAGGTCCCTTAGCTGAGAGCAGGAGGAGGGGCATGCAGGAATCTTTGTGAGGTGCTTGCGAGGGAGCCTGGTGTGACTCTGGCCACCCTGGAGAGCCTGGAGGGGAGGACTCTCAGGAACACCGTCCGCACGGGAGGCCGTCTCCCTGGGCACCCAGCCCCTGGGATGACAAAGCCATCTGCATGCACTGTGTGTTATCAGAGTGTTTGAGGAGGGAAGAATGGGAGACGCCTGTCTTCTTAACTGGGGGCAGCAAAAGCCGCCAAGGCCCATATGGAGCTGCCCAGAGCAAAACTGGGGTTTGGTACGAGGGAAAGAAGGAGGCTGAGAAAGCGCTGGCAGTGCCTGCTGGAGAGCCATCAGCCCTGTAGAGTCTCTAAGGCAGGCCCTTGGCAAGGAGGCCTTGGTTAGTGCCAAGTTCACGGTGATGCACTCCTTCCCACTCTGTCGTTGGGATCCCTAAGGACCTGTGTTTCCATTCCAGGTGAGAGTGGGGCCACAGGGACCATCGCCGGCTGCCTGTTCGGATTGCTCTACGGCCTGGATGCCGTTCCCAAGGGCCTGTACCAGGAGCTGGAGGACAAGGAGGAGCTGGTGCGCCTGGGGGAAGCTCTTCACCGCCTGTCCACAGAGGAGAAGTAAAGCCAATTCCCTTTCCGGGGAGCCCGTTCTGCCTCTGGGTGCCCGGGGAGTCCACGTGCAGCTCACCAGACTCAGTTCGCTGAGAGTCCATGCCTAATCGACCATGCTTTATAAAATACATTGTTTGTCCTAGAAGAATATTTTCTATCCTGGCCCAAATCTAGTGCATTATTGAGGTCACACTGGATCTGCTACCCTCAAACCTCCACATACAGTGGTTGCAAATAGTTTCTTGGACAATTGGTGTATTTTATCATCGCATCACTAATGCTGTTTGCTCATTCACTTCAACTAACCACAGGGCTCTGCTCAGAAGGGCCTCCTCCCTCTGCAGAAACTCCATCACTGTCTGTTTCTAGCTCTTAGACTTGCATTTCAGCCACTGCCGCCACCCCCTCAGCCACGCCCGCCCTTCCGGGAGGTGCTGCACGCGCATCCTCACCGCGGTGTCCCCTTCAGAAGAGCAGTCAGTACTGGTGCCTTCCAGATACAGCCAAAAGCACTGCGTTTAACCTGCCAGCCCACGTTTTTAATCACACTAGATCTTTAAAGCCAGCCTTTTGGAACAACTAAGTGAGGAAAACGGGCAACAAAGGGGCCTGTGCCGGCACCACACCTGCCTTCTCTGCGGTCTGCAGCTGTCACACTTGCGTGGGTCAGGAGCACGTTGCAGTGAGGGCCAGCGGCCACTCCCCCGGGTTCCCTGAGAAGGAGACAGAGCTGTTCCCGGTGGCCAGTATCCCTCCCTCTGAGAATCTGGAAAAGAGAACACTTGCTCTTGTTAAAAATAACCTCGGACACTATCTTTTCGAAGTAGCATCTGGTGTGAATAAAACAGCAGTTGGTGACTGATGTTTAACATGTCGCTTTGGCAGCTTAGCTGGGCTTGTCTTGTGGATGGGAGCATTCTTTTCATTGAAAGCTCGCCTCTGAGCACAGCCAGGCTTGGTCTCCGAGACCCGGACGCCAGTACTCTGGGACGCTTGCTGTCGCTCTCAAACACTCAGGCGTTGAGGCTAGGCTTCCAGGCATCACCTGGTCCCCTCCCCTCCCCAGGCACCCTTACTCCCCTTCCTGGTCACCCCGGGTGTCATGGGCTGTGGGAGCAAGACAAGATATGTTTTCCACAGAACACATCACTTTCCATTCCTTAGGAAAGCGTGAAGGTTTCCACCTTTACTGCCGAAAGAACCCGGGCCGTTGTATGCTCAGCATATTGCACCAAAGAGTTTTTCACATCAGGTTTCTGAATAACTGAACTAACATTTGCTGCTACTGATGCTTTTCAATCAGAAGAGGCAGAAAGAGAGACAGGGTGGGTGAAGGGCTCTCACAGCGCTCACCTCCACCGCCCCGAGTCCCACCAGGGTTAGTGGGTGTGGAGAAATTAACTGAGCGTTATCTTCCAGGAAAAGAAACCCAGTTAAGGTAAGTTGACACTTTTCTTGGACGTACATAACACAACAGCTTACTGTTTTGAAGTGATATCCTGTTTCACCGCTGACCCTGAAAGCGGCCCTTTCGACTCTGCCTCAAGTGAGAAGCAGGTCTCAAGTGAGCAGGTCGCAGACAGGTTGGAAGAAGCTACTCGGTCTCCATCTTGTTGACAATTTAGGAGAATTCAGTCCATCCTTAAGAATCAGGGAGTGAATCTGTTTACGGATTGATGATAAATTAAAGCACATAAAGGAAAATTCATAAGCATCATAAAATGAGTGAAACTGTTTCCCCACTTCATTTTCCTATTATAGGGAAGGGCAAAGGGTAAAAAGAAAAACAAAGGCATAAAAAGTAATGAAGTGAATACTGTACCTACTTGCATTTTTAAAATTGTAATACCTGCTGATTTCATTTTTATTATAAAAGTAATACCTGCACACAGTTTCACAAATTTAAATGCTGTAAATGGTGCATGTAGAAAGCAAGGTTTTTCCAAACTCTCAACCACACTCACATTACCAGGCCCCGGAGAAAGCCATAGGTTATGTTGCTTTGTGTCTCCTTCCAGAAATTTCCTCTACACGTATATGCAGGGGTTTGTGTAGGTTGCATATTTGCATTTGTGTGTTATATACACTCACATGCGCACACGATTTCTCTTCACAGATAAGAATTATAGTATTCATAATGGTTTCCTTTTGGCATTTTTCACTTAACTGAGTTTTTAAATATTTTTCAATATCATCAATACATATACACTCCTCAGACTTTTTAACTGTTGCTTTATATTCCATTCACACATGTGCCACAATCTGTATAATCAGACCCCGATTGATGTCATCTTTGAGTCACTTCTCTTTCTTAGGCAGCATTTTAAAACACTGCTCCTTATGTTAACTTCAAAATGTCGCTTCCCCATCTCTTCTGAAAAGAAATTAAACAATAGCACAGCAGTGTTTCATTCCAGGATGCATTTTTTCATTTAATATTTCTAAAAGTGAGAAGTATCATATATTTTATTATATGTGATCATTTAATTGGCAGAGCTTATTTTCCTTTTCCTGAGACTAGCAAAGTAATGGTGCATCTTACAATCGATAGCACATTAGACCGAAGAACACTGATGTGAAACCCCGTGTGAAATCACAGCCCCTGGAAAACATTAGGCATGGAGGCAGTATCACCTCTCACTCCCAGGCAGCCAATCAGGATGACCGAGAGGCAGGCATGGTCCTGGGATGTGACCTACTGTGCCCTGCTTTCCTCCCACCGCTACAGCCCACCCCTCTTACTCACAGACCCTTCGCTGGCACAGGCTGAGGGGATATGAGGTCTGAATCTGGGACTCTGGATGGATAGTGACCATGGCCAGGAGATGCCATGGCCGTCCGAAAGGGTTTGCACTCTGTCAACCACCTGTGTCCCCAGGGCCAGGCACACGGCTCCTGTGGCTTCACTGTTGGGACCGGTTCCCTGTGCAGCTCAAGCTTTCTGACTTCGGGCTGATTTTGGTTTTGCGTTCAGATTTCAAATCATTTTTCCAACACTTCGGCACCTGGACGCCAGATGTGAGGTGGGTTTGGCAGATGGTGCCACTCCTCTCCGACAGCTGGGGGAGGCCATGTAGAGCTCAGTCACTGGACAAGATCGGAAGAGCCCACTCAGAAAGTCCAATGACCGTAGTGCAATGCGGAGCTGCCTCAGCGCCCAGTTCTCTGAGGCCGCCCACCGTTACTAGGTGTGCATTCCCCAAATCGATATCTTCCTTGCAGGAGGCGCAGAGATGGATACCATTAGTACCCCCGTTCTGTAGGGATTCAAGGGGTTGAAGTCGTTAGTGAATGAAGAGTGGGAATTTAAATCCAGCCTGTCTGACAACCCAACTTCTGCCTCTTAACCTCCAGTCGGCCTCCCTAATCCAGCGAGACTGGACCACAGCCCCGCATCTCCCAGGGAGATCCCTCAGTGAGTTCTCAAACCCCAGCACCTCAAGCAGACAGGACTGGAAAAAGCAATCAATTGTCAACAGATGGAACTAGAAATGCCCAAATTGACATTCCCACCAAACATCCCGGTTTTAAAAACTCCCATCTTTGAAATTCATCCCAAAGCTCTTCTAAGTGAGAATAACTTGTAAGTGACAGTGCAGGCCCTGTGACTACTTAAGTTAAATGCCCTCACACGTTGACTTGTTTCCAGTTATCAAGCAGAAACGAAGTGTAAGCATGCTCCGAATGTTACAGGGAAAAGTCAGCACAGGAAGGAAAATGGGCCTCCTGGTGGGTTCCATGTACCCCGGTCACCAAACAGAGACAGCAAGCCAGCAGACGGGAGGTTAAATACATGCGACAGAAAGAGCAGCAACTCTGGCACCAAGCGGTTGGCCATGACTTCATCCGGGTGGGCGCAACGGGCACCGGACGGAGCCCAAGCCGTAGGAAAAAGGATGGCGCTGGGCTCACAGCCCAGCACATGGCTCCACGCAGCATCTCTGCCTTGACAACCACCCCGACCACTGCCCTGCAGCCATGGGGACATCACACAGAGAGGGTGACCCAAGGAACACGGGGCCTTCTCTGAGCCCAAAGCTCCCCTGGTGTAGACAGCTTCATGTCCCACACGCCTGAAAAAACCCAGAGCACCTGTGCCCTCCTGCTGGCGCCAGGCCTGCGGGTGTTAGCACACTGCCGGGTCCCAAATGTCACAAGTGACCCAGGGCTTATCTGTGCTTTCAGGATCCTGGAATGCACTTGTCGCCCCATGGCCCTCCTTCCTTCCTGCCCCATCCCAATGGCTTGTTTTCAAGTACTTCAATCACCTAAGAGGTTACAAAAATGCACAAAGACCTCCCACGTTCCCTTCACCCAGCTTCACCAACCGGTAACACTGGGCTACATTTGCTTTATCACTCTCTCTCCCTCTCACTGCACACACAGAGACACACAGATACACACAGACACACACAGAGGTATGCACCTGCACTCAGACACAAAAAGAGAGGTGCCCACAATAGATACACACACAGAGGTGTACACACATAAAGAGAGGTGTAGGTACACAGATACACAGAGGTGTACGCACACAGATACACACACAGAGAAGTGTATGCACACAGGTGTATGCCCACAGATACACAGAGGTGTACACACACAGGTCACCACACACAGATACACACGCAGATGCACAGAGTCCACACCTACACACAGACACACACAGAAGTATTCACAGCGACACACACATACACACACCACACACGTGGCGGTAGTTGGAATAGGTGTGAGAGGAGTATCTCAAGCATGCTCTGCTTACGTATTAACTCTCAGGGCCTGGGACAGTAGTCACCACTCAGGGGGCCTCAGTCAGCCTGGTTGGACAGATGCCCCTTTATCCGCTATAGCCAGGGCCATGCCTAGGAGCTTCAGGCACGTGACCATGGGGTACCCCAGGCCAGATGGCCACCCACCATTTTTTAACCAGATTTGTTTCCAGGAAAATGTAGAGGTTCAGGTTCTCTGAGTTATTGGCACAGTTTAAACTGTTAGCTACTTAGTCGCCAGCAAAAATTACGGAATACTGAAAGACATTTGTTACTGTGCTTTACTAGAAAAATGGCTACTGTTAAAATGATGCTTACAGCTTATGATTTATAGTCAACACTGGAAGTGGCCTTAGTTGCTCACTGCTGTAACAGCCACACGGGCCGGCTTGGAGCCGCCTGCCCCAGGCTGCTGGCTGGTTCCTGCTGAGTGACGCGGGTGCCCCAAAAAGGGACCACAGAGCCTGTGGGAGAATTCACCTCCCCACACACACATGCTCTGATTAGGTGACTTTGGGGGTGCAGAGCTCCATACCGTTACCCCCTTGGAGGATACTGAGAGGCCTCCCTGGGACTGGTGGGGAGGGGATGGCACAGCTGGGCCACTGGGAAGGCTCCACTGAGCAGGCGTCTGAACTAGGATGTGAAGGATGAAGGGCAGCTCATCTGGAGTGCGGCTACTCCAGACCAGAGGGCTCAGCGTGGGCAAAGCACGGAACCGGCAAAGAGCCCACATGGCCACAAAACAGAAGTTACAGAAGCCAGAGCTCCGGGGAGATAGAGTGAGGCAGGAGCAAGAGCCTGGAAGAAAGTCCCGGGCGGGCGAGCAGCACCTGCATGCAGCAGGGCGCGGCGCTGCTCGAAGCCTGAGGAACACAGACCTGAGTCAACTCAGCCCTGACCACGAGCTGCAGGGTGAGCCCAGACCCCCGAACAAGGCCCTTCCATGGGTGTTTGCTGAGCGCTGCTCTGGCCAGACCTCACTGACAGCCCTGGGGGAGAGTGCAGAACAAAATGAGTTTCGTGTCCACATGGAGCCTACATTCTACTGGGGGAGCCAGACAAAAGCATACATGGATGTGTTTGAAACTGCACTTGAATCTCAGAGGGTTACAAATACTCCAGTGAGAGTTACCCCAGGTGATGTGTTGAGAGCACCGTGGGTTGATGCTCAGGGGTCAGCCTCAGGAGGGGACATGGGAAGCCCTGAGGGTAGACTGCACTACGCAGAAGGAACAGTTCGAGCAAAGGCCCTGGGGTAGGAATGAGCTGCGAACATTCGATGGCCAGGGCAGCTGGAGCATAGCACAGGCTGGGGCCAGAGGGCCAGACGGGCCGAGCTCACGGGCCTGAAGAGCGAGGGAGGGTGTCCCTGCAGGGAAAGCAGAAGCCCAGCTCAGGAGTGACAGTGGACATGGCTCAGAAGGTAACTGTGACATGGACATTGTGAACATATACTGCTCAACTGACCTGCAAGCAATGCAGCATCTAACCTGGGCAGGGGTGGCCCAGGGAGATCACTGGGAGAGCGGAAGCAGTCACGGGGAGAGCAGGCTGACTTCACGTCTGCAGAGCGGACAGTGCATGATGATCATCAAACACAAACGACTTATTGAAAGAGGTCCTGCCATGTCCCTTCTCTTGTCACAACCCCAGGACATCGTCCTGCATCCACTCAAATTGCCACCAGCTCATGGGCAAGGCCACCTTGGCAAGGCAGGGCTCACCGAAGAAAGAACGTTATGGTCCTGGTTAATCTCCTATTCCTCAGCCTATAAATCTTAGAAAAGCATCCTGACCTTCTCTGGGAGTGCAAACACCTCTTAGGTGATTGTGAAAGCATTCTGGAATGTTCTGAAACTCTACCCATGGGCTGGTAGGTAAAAGCCAGTTGTAATATATACCTGGGATGCTCCAAAGCAGCTTGGGGCATCTCTGTGGTGTTGAATTTTGGGGGGCTGTTAGCTTAGTGGGATGCTTAACAACATCTTGATGATCAATCAACTTCATGACTGGCTCACAAACTTACAGGTGGCATGGAAGCATTGATCTGGCTGGAACAGCTAAGCTGATATAGGGTAAGTCTTGTCCCTGATAATGTTCCATAAGAAGGACACACGGCAAGTGCAATCAAGTCCATGCCCCTTTTGTGTCACTGTCACCATGAAGGTGCACCACTGTGTTTCCCGGGACAGATGTTCAGCATCACAGCCATGGCTTGGGGTGTGTGGAAAGTGGCTTCTGGTTACCGAGATGCACCGCAGAAGGATCACAGAGTGATGGACAAAATCAACAAACTTCATATACTCTCACAACTCTTCCAAATTCGCCTCCTCTCAAGACGGGAGGCTTACAAGAATTTGATGTCAGCTCCATCTCCGCCTTTCTATTTAGGCTGTGGGACTCAGAAGCCTGTTGGCAAAGTCCATGAAGCGGCAGATGAGCTCATGGATGGCTGATCCCTGTGGCCTTTTTCAGACATCTGAATGTCCCCAAAGCACATTGTCAGTGTAACTATTTCAGACATCTGAATGACTCAACCTGCGAAGTCATAAAGATGATTGAAATGACCAAGTGAGCAAATGACTCCAAGCTGGGCGCCGGTCTGGCAACGAGACTAGGCAAGTCCAGAAGCTTCTTCCTGCCTGGGACCAGGAGAGGCTGCTTCTAGGACCCTCTTGGAAACTGAGGTCCTATACCCCAAAGGCTGCCAGGTCACATGAAGACAGCGGGCTCTACTCTGCTGCTGAATTCACCGTCTCTGCTGCTGTTGCTCTTCCCCACTTAGCTGGGCTCTCCGCACGTAGCAATCATGTGAGAGCTCATTGATAAAAGTACATGATGACGTAGGAGGCCCTGAGCACACTGCTTAGTCACAGGCGTAGTATTCACTCCAAAAATGCTTCCTGAGGACCCGTTGTGTGCCAGGCTCTGAGCTGTGTGTTCTGATCCTGGGTGAAGAGGCTCACATAATACAGTGGAGACAGATATTAAGTAATTAGGTCAAGAATTCAGTATGGCTCTGATCAGTGCTGCAAAAGAAACTTTCTGAGCGCAGCAGGGCCTACTCCAGGGAGGGGCCAGGAAGGATCCCCTTGAGCAGTAGCGTTTATGCCAATATCTAAACAAGGAGGATGAAGGAAAGAGGGGGTAGAGCTGCAGAAAGGAAAAAAAGCACTTGGGGACTTCCGGCAAGATGGTGGCATAGGTGAACGCACCGTGCCTCCTCACACAGCCAAACAAGGAAAAAACCAGAAACTTACCTAAACAAAAACAGCCAGATCTGAGAGAAAATAAAATTGAGAGGAAGTCTGACAACCAAGGAATTAAAGAAGATACATTCATGCAGTCTGGTGAGCCGGGAGGAGCAGGGCGGAGGGAGAGCGCTCGGTGACTCCGCGGCGAGCAGCTGAGCAGACGGCAGGACCGCGGTTAGAGTGGCGGTTCCCGCGGGGCTGCAGCACACCGAGACGGGGGTGCCTGACCAAAGCGCGGCCAGCACCCGGCTCATCCGGACCCACCAGGGTCACTGGTGGACCAGGCAGGTCCGCATTCGCGGGCAGACAGACCGGGAGAGAAAGCAGTGCGCAACCCTTCGGCGCAGATTGAGAGCACCTGTGGGGGTGGAGTCGGCGGCGGGAGGAACTCCCGGCCTCACAGGAGAGTTGGTTGGGGATACCCACGGGGGATTGGAGCTGTGCAGCCCATCCACGGACCCCAGAGTGACCCCTGGAGCCGGCGCAGAGAAGGGCTCAAATTACTTGCAGGAGGCGCTGTGGGTGCGGAGAGCGGAGCAGGCACCATTGTGTTCTCAGGTCCCGCCCTCACAGGCTACGTCACAGCACAACTACCGGGAGCTTCCCTGCTCAGGTGAACCCCAAGGCTCCGCCCCCCTTACAGTAACAGGCTCACCGAGGGAAAAAAAAAATGGCCCAAAGAAAGGAACAGATCAAAGCTCCATAACTAACCAACCAAGAGTTAGAAAACCTATCAGATGCAAAGTTTAAAACCCTAGTAATCAGGATGCTCACAGAATTCAATGAAAAATTATCGAAATTGCTTGAACAAATGAGGAGAGATCTGCAGGGAACCAGTAGGGATAAGAAGGAAACTGGGACTCAAATCCACAGAGTGGACCAGCAGAAAGAAAAAAACAGCCAACCAGAAAAGAATGAAGAAACAAGAATTCAAAAAACGGAGGAGGGGCTCAGAAACCTCCAGGACATCTGTAAACGGCCCAACATACAGATCATAGGGCTGCCAGAAGGAGAGGAAGAAGACCAAGGGATTGAAAACTTATTTGAACCCATAATGATGGAGAATTTCCCAAAGCTGGTGAAGGAAATAGACTTTCGGGAAGTCCAGGAAGCTCAGAGAGTCCCAAAGAAGTTGGACCCAAAGAGGAACACACCAAGACACATCATAATTACATTACCCAAGATCAAAAATAAGGAAAGGATCCTAGAAGCAGCGAGAGAAAAAGAGACGGTTACCTACAAAGGAGTTCCCATAAGACTGTCAGCTGATTTCTCAAAAGAGACCTTACAGGCAAGAAGGGGCTGGAGAGGAGTATTCCAAGTCATGAAAGGCAAGGACCTACATCCAAGAATACTCTATCCAGCAAAGTTTTCTTTTTTTTGTTAAAGATTTTATTTTTATTTATTTTTAGAGAGAGGGGAAGGGAGGGAGACAGAGAGGGAGAGAAACAGCAATGTATGGTTGACTCCCATATGGCCCTCACGGGGACCTGGTCCGCAACCTAGGCACGTGCCCTGACTGGGAATCGAACCGGAACCCTTTGGTTCCCAGCCCACGCTCAATCCACTGAGCTACACCAGCCAGGGCATCAAAGTTTTCATTTAGAATGGAAGGGCAGATAAAATGTTTCTCAGATAAGGTCAAGTTCAAGAAGTTCATCACCACCCAGCCTTTATTGTATGAAATGTTAAAGGGAGTTATATAAGGTATGGAGGAATATCAACAGGGGAGTGGTAGGGGGAGAGGGTAGGAATGGGGCACAGAACAAGTAGCATAAATGGGAGGTAGACAACAGACAGGGGGAGGTTAAGAATAGTATAGGAAGTGCAGAAGCAGAAGGACTTATGTGTATGACCTATGGACAAAACTAAAGGGAGGAGAAAGGGGGGTAAGGGGGTGGGGGGAAAGAAGGGGGGAAGTGGGACAACTGTAACAGCATAATCAATAAGATATAGTTAAAAAAAAAAGCACTTGGGAGATAGGAAGAATTAACATCATTAAAATATACATACTACCCGAAGCTATCTATAGATTCAGTGCAATTCCTATTGATATACCAATGATGTATTTCACAGAACTAGAAAAAATATTTCAAAAGTTTATATAGAAAGACAAAATGTCCTGAATGACAGCAACAATTTGATGAAGAAGAACAAAGTTGGAGGAATCATACTACCTAATATCAAACTATACTATAAGGTCATACTAATCAAAACAGCATGTACTGGCATAAAAACAGACACATAGATCAATGGAACAGGATAGAGAGCCCAAAAATAAACCCGTACCATTATAGTCAATTAATATTTGACAGAGAAAACAAGCCCATATACGGTGGGGTAAAGATAGTTTACTCAATAAATGGTATTGGGAAAATTGAACAGACACGTCCAGAAAAATGAAACTAGACCACCTGGTTCTGGCCAAGATGGAGGCATAGGTAGAAATGCTTTGCACAACCAAAAGAAAAATAGCAATCAATTTAGAAACAATAAACAACCAGAACTGCCAGAAAATCAAACTGCATGGAACTCTGACAACCAAGGAGTTAAAGAAATATTCATCCAGACCAGCAGGAGGGGTGGAGATGGGCAGTTGTGTGGAGAGGATCTGTGGCAAGGCTTTGGACCACGCGGGACAGGCGGGGCTGGTTCACCAGGAAACTAAAGACTCAAAACCTCTAGCTGTAAAATACTGTGGGGATTGCAGAGGTGGGAGAAACTCCCAGTCTTGCAGGAGAGCTCGCTGGAAAGTGGGGCTAGAGTGGAGCAAGCAAGTGGCATTTTTCTTTCTCTGACCCCTCCCCCACCAACAGTGCCTCAACAAGGTGATATGACTTGCCCCACCTTGGCAAATACCTAGAGCTCCACCCCCTTACAAGATATGAGGTGTGCCAATATAAAGAAATATGGCCCAAATGAAAACACAGATCAAAACTCCAGAAAAAGAGCTAATCGACAAGGAGATAGCCAACCTATCTGATGCAGAGTTCAAGACACTGGTAATCAGGATGCTCAGAGAATTGATTCAGCTCAGTTGCAAAACAAAGGAAAAAATGAAGGCTATACAAAGTGAAATAAAGCAAAATATACAGGGAACCAACAGTGAAGGGAAGGAAATTGGGACTCAAATCAATGATTTGGAACAAAAGGAAGAAATAAACATACAACCAGAATGGAGTGAAGTAACAAGAATTCAAAAAAGTGAGGAGAGGCTTAGGAACCTCTGGGACAACTTTAAGCACTCCAATATCTGAATCATAGGGGTGCCAGAAGGAGAAGAAGAGCAAGAAATTGAAAACTTATTTGAACAAATAATGAAGGAAAACTTCCCCAACCTGGTGAAGGAAATAGACTTCCAGAAAGTCCAGGAAGCCCAGAGAGTCCCAAAGAACTTGGACCCAAGGAGGAACACACCAAGGCACATCATAATTAAGTTAGCCAAGGTTAAATATAAGGAGAGAATCTTAAAAGCAGCAAGAGGAAAGGGGAGAGTTACCTACAAAGGAGTTCCCATAAGACTCTCAGAAGAAATCTTGCAGGCAAGAAGGGGCTGGAAAGAAGTATTCAAAGTCATGAAAGCCAAGGACCTACATCCAAGATTATACTATCCAGCAAAGCTATCATTTAGAATGGAAGGGCAGATAAAGTGCTTCCCAGTAAGGTCAAGTTAAAGGAGTTCATCATCACCAAGACCTTATTATATGAAATGTTAAAGGTATTTAAGAAATAGAAGATAAAAAACTGTGATCCTTAAAATGACAACAAACTCAACCATTAACAACTGAACCTAAAAAACAAAAACAAAAACTAAGCAAACAACTACAACAGAAACAGATTCACAGAAATGGAGATCACATGGAGGGTTATCAGTGGGGAGGGGGAGGGGGGAGAATGGGAAAAGGTTCAGGGAATAAGAAGCAAATTGGTAGGCACAAAATAGACAGGGAGAGGTTAAAAATAGTAAAGGAAATAGAGAAGCCAACCAATCTTAGAAAGAGGTCTCTGGCAACCTGATGCAGCCTTGGTGAGGGACCTAATCCGGAGGGAGAGAGGCCGTCCCTATAGGCCCCTGGGGGTTCAGGGAAAGTGGGCATTTCAGCAATGATGCAGGTACACAGGTGGGTGAGGTGTGACGCCAACCTTCTCGAATAGAGCACAGGGCACCAGAGGCTGGTACAACAACACGGAAACCGGCCTGCTCATCTGTCTCCCCTAATCCCGGATGCTGGTCCAGAATCTGTGTGTGTCCTGGGTGGGCTTACCAGTTTCCAGGACACAGGCTGGCACCTTCCCAGTTCTCAGTGAACAGCAAGCCTCTCAGCCTTGCTGGTGCTGGAGGGCGCCCGCGCCCCCTGGGACTTCTCTGCACTTGCTATTTCCAGGCCGGGCTGGCTTGTACCATGTTGTGGCTTAGGAGTGGGTTCAGATACTGGTTCTGTGTTAGGAGCCTGACCCTCCGCTTTGGTTCTCCAAATCCACAGTGGTCCGAGGTTGGGCAGCAGCACTGGCCACTCAGGGAACTTATTTGAAATCCAAGTTCTTGGCCTATCAAAGACACACTGAGTCAGAAACTGTAGCCCAGCGCCCTAGGTTTCAACGAGTCCCCTCGGGGTTCTGATGTCCTCTGGGGTCTGAGAATAACTGAGAATTCTGTGTGACTGCACTGCAGGTGAACTTGAAGGTCTCAGGGAGCCCAAGAAGGCAGAACTCCAAGGTTACTTTTGCCGTCCTCTTGAAGTCCTCTGTATTGAAATCCATTCCCAGGCATTGGGTGATGGCGAGGGCTCACCCAGTGGGCGGGGCCAGACGGCCACAGGATGAATGACTTGTGCCCTGTTGGGGGGGCATCGAGGGGAGGGCTGCTGGTGCTCCCCCATCACACAGGCGCACAGTGATCAGAACGGCTTTTTGAAAGGATATTTGCATGTGGCTTTTAAAAGCAGAGCTCTCTTTTTTTGAAAAATGCATAGAAATACAAAAAAAAAAAAAGTCTGTGTATTTCTCCCCAGTCTGCTTTTAGTACATGTGTGTGTCTGCACAATTTCCTAAAAACCTAGCTGGGCCGAAGTCTACACACAGCTCTGCAGCTTCCTGCTCTGCTGACTTTACATCAGGGTCACCGTCCTGCACCAGACTGTCTCCCCACAAACACGGACGTGCTGTTACTTAAGCAGGTTTTAGACTTTCAGGACACTTCCTGAGTCTTAATACTACAACAGCACTGTGAAGACTTTCCATGCGGTACATGGTCTTTGCTCTACACCCTGACCCTCTCCTTGGGAAGAGTAACCAGCGCGTGCAATGGCGAGGCTACAGTTCTGGGTGCAACTTGACAAAACTACCACTGGGCGGGGGCGGGGGTGGGGCCGGAGATGGTTCTGCCCCACCAGGAGGGACACTCTGGCTTCGACAGGACAGGCGAGTTGACAGCCTCAGCACCAGGCCGCTCAGCAGCCTGGATGCTGGGTTGAGAATCCCCTCGGTACATCAGAGAGCCCACCCCCAGGGGAGCGGCGAGGTCCTGGCCTGGGGTGAGGGAGTCTTGGTGGCCTTGCTGATAGGGTCTCACCAAGATCGAGTGGCTTGAGCTGATGGCACAGGCCTTCCTCTGCCTCAGGGCGTTTCTGGGAGAGTTTTCGAGGGGGTTCGGGAAGGCGGCTCCCAGCGGTGGCGCAGCTCTTTTCCCATCCACTCCGTAGCAAAGCCCGCTCCTCCCTGCTCTGGGGCCACTCACGGCCCTGGTGTTCTGCCCCAGTGGTCCCCCCGCCCCAGAGCTGAGAGCCCTCGTACCGGCCCAGGGCCAGCGGTCTGACCAATGCTCTCAGAGGCTCTGTTTGGGGTGGAGTCCACGTATAACTGCAACATGAACGTCACTCCTCGCACTCACACCTAGAGATCTGCACAGACCCACACAGAGAATGTGAATTCTTTATGCTTGCTTTCCCCCATTCATACAAGTGTAACATTGTCCATTATAAAAACATTAACTAGCCCTGGCTGGCGTAGCTCAGTGGATTGAGCATGGGCTGCGAACCAAAGGGTCGCCGGTTCGATTCCCCGTGGGGGCCATGTGAGAGACAACCACACATTGATGCTTTTCTCTCTCTCTCTCTTTCTCCCTCCCTTCCCCTCTCTAAAAATAAATAAGTAAATAAATCTTTAAAAAACAAACAAACAATAAATAGCATTCGCACGCAGAGTGGTCTTCCAAGATGCTGTAAGAAGCTATAGAATGTCAACCATCCGAAGCCCTCAGGAGGGTATTAAGTCAGAAACGATTGCCATTTAACAGGAAAAGGAACTATGAGCAGAGAGGCGCCGGGAGCCCCTGGCATCTCCGAGGTACTGGTGGAGACACACTAGAACCAAGCCTCTCAGCCCCCGCTCTTCTGTTCCTCCTCCTGGACTTCTTGGGGATTTAAAAAGAGATTGCTTTGTAAGAAATGTTCTATGGAGTTACCGTGGAAAAAATGATAGCAATAGCTGTGACAATTGTTTCTTTTTCCTACAGCCCCAAGAGGGTCAGGGTTCGCAACGATAAGCCACCCGTTGATGCCCAAGCTCTGAAAAAGAAGGTCGGCAAGGTGACCTGCAACCCAGCTGTCCGCGCCATCCTCCGCAGCCTGCTGCTCTACATCACCAACCACAAAGACGGGCCCCTGGGGGCGCCGCCCACTAACAGGACAGAGGGTGGGGACAGCCAGGTGAGCCGAAAGCCTGAGCCCCAAGACGCCAACCGGCGGCCCACACGTTTCCAGCTCCTGCAGGCCAAGTTCATGGGCACCGGCCGGGAGCCCTGCCTCAAGAAGACCCGGGAGGTTGGACGGCTGATCTTCAAGGACAAGCAAGGCCCAGGCCGGAGCTTGGTGACTGCCACCATCAATAAGCTCCTGGAGAAGACCAGGGAAGGGGCCGGCAGCCCGGCGCAGGGCCAGGAGCCCCTCTGTGGTGACAAACCCCGGTGGGGCCTGCCCACCGGAAAGAACACCGTGAAAAACATTCTGAAGAAGTTCTTGGCCGCAGAGGAGAAGGAGGCTGAGGAGAAGAGGACTCGTGAGAAGCCTCCTGCCGAGAGGCCCCAAACCACCAGGGGCCGTCTGCCGAAGGTCGTGGGCAAGAAGAGCTCGGTCCTGTCCAAGCTGCGGGAGAAGTTTGAGCAGAGCGGCTGTCTTTGCTCAGAGGCCAGCGTGCTGCTGATCCACACAGAAGAGCGGAAGAAAAAGAACCTGCAGAGGAAGAAGATGCACAGGCCCGAGGCCCGGGTGCTCTGCACGGCCACCATGGCCAGCACCTGCATCAGGATGCCCCCGGCCCGCTTTCTGGCCTGCTCAGAGGAGCCCATGCTGGCCTTCAGCATCGCCACCATCGTCTGTGGCCCCAGGAGCTGGCTGTCCCACTGCGCCAAGATCAGACACTCGGACCTGGGACGCATGCCCCCTAAAGAAACAGGCAGGGCCCCCAATGCGGGGCAGATGGCGCCTGGTGGGAACAAAACACCAGGAAAGGAGATGCTTCATGGGGGGCCCGCACAGCCCCTGATACTACAGGCCATGCCTCCCAGCCTGAAAACAGTGTCCCCCACTGCGGGGCCCGAGTGTGTCCCTGAGCCGGCCACCTTGCCTGACTCCCAAAGGGGTGACACCCTTCCTGGCCTGGAACCCAAGTTATCCTCACTCGGCCCAGCCAGCCCGGGGCACCCTGGGGTATGGGGAGGTGACAGGGTGGGGGACCCCCCGGCAGGGAGCACCTCAGATGATGCCCAGGGGGCAAAGAAGGCAAGAGCAGGGCCCTGTCCTGCACCTGCAGGTGAGGGAGCAGAGGAGGCCCCTCAAGTAGACCTGGTGGTTTGCAGTTCGGAGGACGAAATGGAAAGAGTGATTTCAGACTCAGAGCAAGACCCTCTCTTTGCTGTCCAGGAGAATTTCCCAGAACAGAAAGTTCCAGAACACATCCCACCACTCCACATGCCCGCAGCCCAGGCTGCCCGGCGCACACAGTTGGCCTTCGAGCCTCCACAGGTAACTGTCAAACTTCCGGCTGTCCACGAAATGCCACTCCTTCCTTTCATGCTACAAAAGGCAGCAGATAGTGAAGGCCTCCGGTCTCGTGTGCTGGGAGGAGAAAGTGTGTTTGAAAATGCAGAAGTGCTCTTTCCCATTACAACAGAGAGTGAAAGCACCAACACGTCCACGACGGGAGTGAGCACGTCTGCAGGGGTGCGCGGGGCACTCAGCGCCCCTTCTCAGCGGGACGCACGGGCAGACCTACGTCTCACACCTCCAGAGGCAGCCCCAACGCTGAGACCACAGTCCACCCCCAATGGAGGGAAGGAAGACCGACGCAGCTTTGAGAATTCAAACAAACTCAAGAATCGTGAGAACATTTCAGGAGAGGGTGTTCCTGAGCGCAGCTATGAGAAGCATTACCTGCCAGAAGCAGCGGAAATGCCCGTCTGTGACGAGGGCACCCCATCCCATCATTCCACGGCTTCAGAAAATTGTCTTAGAGGAAACAGCCGCTCTGCTCCTGGCAGTCACCAAGTGCCATCTCCCAATGAGGGAAACTCAGCGGACATCCCAGCACTGCTGGTGGCACCGACCAAGGACTGGACAAGGTCTGAGCATGTGACCGCAGCGGATAAGAACATCCTGCATGAGCAAGAAGAATGCAGGGGGCCACCACTAACTGAGTCCACCCAGCCCCTACTGGTGGCTGGTGGGAGTGCCAGCCATGATCTTGGTGAGAACAGACCAGCCTCCTTAAATGAAGGCCCAAAACCAAGAATCAAAGCCCCTGGGAAGGGGATGGCTACAGATGTCACTAAGAGTCACACAGCACCAGCACCTGGTAATGCCGTGAACCCCAAAAACAGTACTGCTGAAAAGTGGGGCACTTTGCAAAAGGGAGAATTCAGCTCCTCACCAACAGGCCACAGTCTTGTAGCAAAGGATCTTGGTCATGAACTCACCGGCTACCTCCTCTTGTCACCAGATGGGCTCTTGAAGCAGCCCCACAGCAGAGCCACAGAGGACCACGTCTACAAAGACTTGGGGCCGCACCTGCCTGTGACCTCGGAGCCCCTGACCACTCTCCCACAGGAGACCACTGGCCCCCCACTCGTGGCTGACAAACCCGGCGTGGGGCTTTCACATAAACTGGCAGCAAGCAAAGGGAACGCCGCAGTAGGAGGCAGAAATACTGCGCCTGCGAAAGCAGGTCCTCGGGGGAATAGCACGGAGTCCCCAGTTCCAACCTCAAATCACTGCACACCACAGGGAGGTGGTGTAGAGCGGGCTCCCTGCCACAGTTTGGAGAAACTGCCATCGTCTTCTGAGAAGCAACAGGCCAAGGTTGAGAAGCATGTCATGTCTGAAAAGCCACTTCCTGTCAGTGCTGGGGTTCCCCATCAGTTTCCCTCAGTGCCATCAATAGTAGCAGAAGAGCAGCAGATGGTTGGGGCACCCCAAAGGTGTCCTGACCTGCTGCCTGCATCCTGCACACAGGCAGGCCTCGGGGGTAAAGAGGAGAGGGTCTCAGGCACTATGGGGCCAAAGGGTCCTGGACAGAAGGGAGTGGCTCCTTCAGACCCAGAGAAAATCAGGCTTGAGGAGAGGCCACGGCCACAGGCAGGCCTCGGGGGTGGACAGGAGGGGGACTCAGGCACTGTGGGGCCGAAGGTTCTTGGACAGAAGGTAGTGGCTCCTTCAACCGAGAAAATCAAGCTTGGGGAGAAGCCACGGCCACAGGCAGGCCTGGGGGATGGACAGGAGGGGGTCTCAGGCACTGCGGGGCCAAAGGGTCCTGGACAGAAGGGTGTGGCTCCTTCAGACCCAGAGAAAATTAAGCTTGTGGAGAGGCCACGGCCACAGGCAGGCCTGGGGGGTGGACAGGAGGGGGACTCAGGCACTGTGGGGCCGAAAGGCCCTGGACAGAAGGGAGTGGCTCCTTCAGCAGAGAAAATCAAGCTTGGGGAGAAGCCATGGCCACAGGCAGGCCTGGGGGGTGGACAGGAGGGGGACTCCGGCACTGCGGGGCCAAAGGGTCCTGGACAGAAGGGAGTGGCTCCTTCAGACCCAGAGAAGATCAAGCCTGGCGAGAGGCCACAGCCACAGGCAGGCCTAGGGGGTGGACAGGAGGGGGACTCAGGCACTGTGGGGCCAAAAGGCCCTGGACAGAAGGGAGTGGCTCCTTCAACAGAGAAAATCAAGCTTGGGGAGAAGCCATGGCCACAGGCAGGCCTGGGAGGTGGACAGGAGGGGGACTCAGGTACTGTGGGGCCGAAGGTTCTTGGACAAAAGGGAGTAGCTCCTTCAGAGCCAGAGAAAATCAAGCTTGGGGAGAGGCCACGGCCACAGGCAGGCCTGGGGGGTGGACAGGAGGGGGACTCAGGCACTGCGGGGCCGAAGGTTCTTGGACAGAAGGGAGTAGCTCCTTCAGAGCCAGAGAAAATCAAGCTTGGGGAGAGGCCACGGCCACAGGCAGGCCTGGGGGGTGGACAGGAGGGGATCTCAGACACTGTGGGGCCAAAGGGTCCCAGACAGAAGGAAGCACCTTCTTCAAGCCAGAAGACCTCATTGTGTGGCTCTGAAGAGGCTCAGACACAGCCCCAGGATGACACTGTGGGGAGTGACACTGTGACCGTGACCACCGAAGTGGAGGCTCCCCGCCGACATGCTGAGAAAGGTCCAGAACATCTCCCAGGGCAGCGGGTGTGGACTGCAGAGCAGCCCTCAGAGCAGCATCATGTCCACACTGAAGACACCCAAGCACCTTTCCGCCCAGAGAGGCTGGGGCGCCCAGCACCGTCCCAGGCCGGAAGGACGGCACCCCACAGCTCGGCGCAGCCTGCAGGCACCTCCACAGCAGGGGCAAGCGGGCAGTCCCAGAGGCCAGCCCCCAGGAGGGGCCAGGGGGCACCTGAAGTGCCACCGAAGGAGGGAGAACACCATCGTGAGGCGGCCAAGAGCCCCGACCCAGGACAAGGTTCTGCAGTGCCCACACCCGAGCCTGGGCGCTGCCAGGCGCCCAGTGCTTCTGCCCAGGTGGGGCCCGCAGACACCTCTGGGGCAGGAAGAGGCACACCGGGTCTCGAACATCAGAGAAGGTCCGCACATCTTGCAAAGTACAAAGCCCAAAGCTTCAAAGACCAGAAGTCCTTTGATTTGTCCTTTAGAACAAAAATTATCAGGACAGACGACACAGTCAAGCTTCCAAAGTGAAGCCCCCCAGCCTCCGAGCCACCAGCACGTCTAACGCCTCCATTTCTGCCCCTCACTCAGGCTGGTTGGTTTCCCACTTCCCGAGGAGCGTAGCTTCGAACAGGCCCCTCGTTTAGTCCTGTCCTTTCACTCTTACAGTGACTGACCCCAGGAGGACGGACGTCCCACACCTAAGGCCGCGCTTGCCTACGCGTGGTGAGGAGCTCGGCACCGTTTTCTTAGTGCATGCGGGCTTCTCCTCCGGAGAGCTGAACAGTGAGGACGAGGAAGGTACCAGGCACGCCAGGCCTTTGTCCGCTATGGATCCATTCCTTAATTTATCCGAGGCATCGATACTTGGAGTTCATTCGAGCACAACTTGTACCTTTTCAGACAGTGTTGCCTTTAGCACTAAAAGGTTCGGTGCTGAACTTCGTGTGTGCCTGCTGGTCTGCTCTTGGAGACTCAGCCAGCTTGTCTGCGAGCACCTCTGTCCTTGTGGGTCATCGGCAGGCCTGGGTGTGGCTGGCCTTGAACTGCGGGCCCTGCCTCACGCACACACGGCTAGCGCGGGCCCCCTCTAGGTGACGTGGGCAGGTGAGTTACCCATGGCATGCCTCGAGTCAAGGCCCATGATGCAGGTGTAGACACCCAACCCCAGTAGTCCTGACACATTCTGGAATGAGGGCTAACTTTGCCGCATCGACTCCCAGGGGAATGGCCTCCGTCCATGGTTTCTACTTGGCCTTGATGATGGTCAGGAAGGTGGAGTTAGGACATTGGGATCTGGGCTCTGGCACGTCCTGTCCCTGCCTAGGAAGGCCTGCCTCTGGGGCCAGCTGGGCTGGAGCAGAACAGACCATGGAAATGCCTGAGTCGATTACGGAGAAAGGTGAGGAAGCAGAGCAATCAAAGGGTCTCTAAGTGCCGTGTTTCTGGGTGCACAAGTCTGAGGAAGCTTTCGTTTAGAAGTTTTTCATTTATTTGAATGTTGATAACAGTATCAGGAAGGAAATAAAAATCACCGATAATCACAGTACCTCAAGATAATTTTTGTTGCTACCTGGGACTGTTTTCTCTCCAAACTGCCCCTCAGCTTTCTTCTACAGCACAGACGGCCTTAGAGTCACATCTGTGCACAGTTTCGCGATGTCAGTGTCACGGCACACACATGCTCAGGGCCGTGAAATGGCCTTTGGAAACCTGACGCGTGTGCGTCTGAATCGTTCTGTGGACACACCTGGGCTCGTGTTTTCAGAAGACGCTGCTGTTGTGACTCCCTGCTGCCCAGCAAGCTCTGTGTTCAATGATATTCTCTTGCAGAAGATGGATTTCTGTTTTTTGAAGATTTCTTGATATTTGCTACCTTTTCAGCTGAATGATTTCCTAGACGATCTCTATTTGTCTTTGCATAGCTTCCTCGATGTGCACTGTAATCTCCTTTATTTTCTGACCTGAATGTTCATTAAGAGGAGGGTTTGTTTGTTTTTTTAATGTAAGCTTTGATTGGGTGCTTAATAAGAGCTGCATTTGCCAGTTTTCACCCTACCCGTGGCAAGGTCCAGGCCGCCGCTGTGTGTCCTCTCAGGACAGGTCAGCGCGTGGTGACCAAAGCAGCACTGAGCTTTGGGCAGGCGAAGCAGGCAGCGTGAGGTCCATACATGCTGCTGTGCTGTGCCCAGGGGGCAGGGCTTGCTAGCTGGCATCCTCCTCTCTCCAATCAGGCAATTAATTTAAAATCTGACAGATTGGAAGCTCCTCAACTGCAATGTCAGAGGAGTCCGAGAGCCAAATGGGAGCTCCCAGAATGCGCTGATCCTGGACTGAGGTGCTGGGTCTCCCTCAGTCACCCCTCAGAGGGCACCTTGGGGTGCTCCTGTGTAAAGTAGAGGCAGTTGTCCCATGAGGTGTCTGCCTGGTTTGCTAGTTGTCAGCAGGGGTCGGTGTGAGGGACAGTTACTTGCACGGACGGCACTGCCCCATGTCCAGTGTCCGGCCACCTGGATGAGGACCCTGGTTGTTGGGGAGGTGCCTCCCTTGCTGCCTTTAGCTCTTACTTGGCATTGAGGGCTGGCCATGGACAGGACAGGACCGAGGCCACTGGCTCTCGTGCCATTCCACCTCCCCTGGGTGGTCGGGGTACCCATTCCCTCGGAGAATGGGCCATGGAGGTCCGAGGTGTCCCTATCCCCAGGGGAAGGCCATGTTTAGACTTGGGATCCGCTTCTCAGAGCTGCAAGCCCCAGGAGGCTCATGAGACAAATACTCAGGGGCCCAGCACAGGGCCACAGACGGCAGGGCTATTTTCGGTCCCATCGCCCACACCCGCTCACACCCAGGACTCTCTTCGTTGGGGCTGGGAAGGCGACTTCCTGTTACCGCGCCTGGCGGGGCACCATCTTATTTATTTATTTATTTATTTTTATAGTTTGTTTCACAAAGGATTTGAAGCAATGTTTGCCAAAGAACTTGATGGCCAACAGAGGAATAAAAATATTATATTTACTGGGTGTTCCTTTTTTAAAATAAGAAGCAGTAGGGTTTCGTTGCTATTTTTAAATAGACCAGAAGGTCCACTGGAGAATTCACTGAGTGGTATTATTTTAAGTGGTGGAAAAAACGATCAGAATCTCCTCCAGGCTGCGCCCTCAGAGAAGTCGCACACTGAGTGCCGCCGACACCTGGCAGGGGCAGGGCCGGTCGGCCCCCCGGCCAGCAGGCCACCTGCTCGGCCGGGGGCCTTGCTCCGGTTTCACTAACTACGCTGCAGGTTGCACTGCCCTCGGTGCCGACACCGGAGTGACTCCACAGAGGAGAACGGAGAGTGATTTTCCATGAGGACTTCCAGTGGTCTGTGCACTCACAATGCACCTGAAGTAAGAGTCTACACTGCAGACATCACAGCCATTTCTATAAAGGAAAGACCCATGAGGCCACCTGAGGTGAAATAATTATTACAGAAGGGTTACTTTATTTAAATAAAGCCCACAGTTACCATTTGTGAGCTTTTTAGTTGACATACTTGATTTTACTTATCTGAGTAGCTGATCGACTTCCATCTGACTTCAGGGTTTTACAGCCCCCGGCACTGTTTACAGACTCTCTGTGAGCCAAGCCTTCGGTATGTACCCTGCAGGGGCAGGCGTGGCTCACAGAGGAAACACCTATGATGAAGAATCAGCACTGGCCTGTGTGGCTCAGTTGGTTGGGCATCATACGGTAAAGCAGAGGGTCACTGGTTCGATTCCCAGTCAGGGCACATGCCTGGGTTGTGGATTTGGTCCCTGGTCAGGGCGTGTACTCCAAAGTTTCTCTTTCTCTTTCCCTCTCCCTCTCTCTAGAAATAAATGAATAAAATCTTTACAAAAAAAGAATAAGGATTGAGCACACTTATATTCAGATGCTCCTTCGGGAATGTCACTGTTTAGAATTTTACAAATACAGTACCACTTCCTTTTTTTAACGAGGGCATCTTTGCTGTCTGAGTTATGATGTTTTAATAACTGAATTACGTATTGACCTGTTCCTTATTTTTTTTCTCCTTTGTATATAAACCCTAAGGTGAATAATCAGAAGGAAAATTACTACTTTGTTGTATTTTCTTTTGAATTTTTACTAACTTTATCCAGCTAGAAATAATTTCAATAAAATAAAATAAAATGTATCGCCCATTCCGAATCTCTTCCTTGCCTCTTTGAGGAGAGGCTGCGTGGAGAAGGGAGGAATTTCTTGTCGGAAACAGGCTGCAGGGCCAGGAGCAAGCACAGCGGTGGCTGAGTCCCAGGCCACAGTGTGGGGAGAGTCCATCAGCAACGGAGAGGAGGGGCGCTCCCCCACCCTCCAAGCTGGGAGGCCCGGGTGTGGGAGGAGAACCCCTCAGGGGTCCGCTTAAGGAAAACAAGCAGGACTTCCCGGGACACTACCTAGGCCTGCTCCCCAGGCCACGTCAGTCAAGTGCAGGCAGAGTTCGGGCCAGCGAAGGCACCCCTGGGAGATGCCCGGGACAGACCGCACAGAAGAGGAGCGCGGGAGGCCAGGGGTCAGGGTACAGCACTCGATGTCCACTTCTCTCCAGGGCATTCAGAAAAGCTGCTGGGCTCTGAGCAAGGCCTGCGAGTTCTCAGCGCTGGGGGAGAGGAAGAGCGGCTTCCTCCACAGCGAAGGGCATGAAGGCTGTCGAAGGGCGTGAGCCTGTGCCCCTCCCTCCCTGGCGCGGCCCCGGGAGGAGGGGTGCTGAACGCTGCTCCTGGTAGAAGGTTTGGTGAGGCCTAGGCACGCCCCTCCTGAGACGTTCCTTTGGGAGCTGCAGGAGGCGAGTCCCCTTTCCTCCTGCCTAGGAGGCCTTTCTCACAAGGATTTGCAGAACTATACAAAAGCCCAGAGCTAACTCACTTTTCTGAGGACCGGGACTAGCTTGGCTGCACAGCCCCAGGGTGGTGCTGCAGAATTCACTCCAAGGTCAGGAAGCTACCGGATGCTCAGTTTGTGAATCTATCCTAAACCTGTGAAAGTGTCGGGGGATTTTCCCTAAAAGAACAAAGGGCCTAGAAGAAACCTGTTTGATACTCAAGGTATTTCTGACACCAAATGTTTGGTTTTTCCACACCAGCCAATTCTCCAGTTCTCTGAGACACCGGCTGGGTGTCCTACTATTCAATTCAGTTTGGACACCATGTACCTGGGGACAGCGCACACCCCACAGGTGAAGTGCTCAGCCCCACAGGACTGCCCCCACCCGAGGAGCCAACCGCAGTGACGGGTCCCCAGGTTTCCACACTTCTGTCCAACTTGGCTACAGATCAGGGGTTCCCGTGAGCCCCTCCTCAGGTTTGATAATTTACTATAACAGCTCACAGAACTCAGAGAAACACTTCACTTACTATTCCCAGTTTATTATAAAGGATACAATAAAGTTACAAATACACAGCCGGATGAAGAGGTCCACCGGGCCAGCTGGGGATGAGTCCTGAGCGCAGCAGCTTCTGTCTCTGTGGAGTTGGGGTGCACCCCCCACACACACATGTGAATGTGTTCACTCCAGAAGTTCTCCAGTCCTGTAGTTTAGGGTTCTTATGAAGGTCCCATTACCTAGGCCTGATTGGTTAAATCAGTGGTCATTGGTAATGGACTCCATCTCTGGCACCCCGCCCTCCCCACCTTTGACTGGGGTGGGGTTATAAATTCCACTCCTCCAATCACATGGTCGGTCTCCCAGGCAACCAGCCTTCCTCCGCCCAGAGGAACCTGGTTATGGTAAACTCAGGTATGGTACAAAGGGCTTACTATGAATAATAAAAGATGCCCCCTCACCCCTTCACTCAAGAAATTCCCAGGGTTTTAGGAATTCTGTGTCAGGAACTGGGGGCAAAGACCAGACGCACGTATCTCATTAATCTTGTGGTGGAGGAAAGACTATCGTCTACCTTTCAAGGTTCTGCTGGCTGGACTAATAATCAAATTAACACGAGCAGAGCAACATGCATACCTCCTGTGTCCCTGGGGAGGCCGGGAAAACAACAACCCGCCCAAACTGGCATTAGCCACCACCTAAATACCACCTTCAGCTGAAGACCAGAGATGCTGAGGGTGCAGAGTCACTTACGGTAGGTGACCAGGAAAAGTACAACAAACAGGGCGTGGTCGTTGTGCAGATTTGAGTCCAAGCCTTCTCCTTTGACGTGAAGGTAGGCCTCGCAGGGAGGGAGATGGCTCTACAGAGGGTGACTCCCATACAAATGTAAATGTCCTTTACAAAAGGTACCTGCTCCTTCGTTTGCAAAGCTTCTCCCTTGTCTGCTCTTTCTTAAAATTAACCAGCCTAAAATAATCAATATCCCAAAGAGGCATATTCAGGGGTGGCAGACTCTGCTGCCCTCAATGACAATGTCAGGGGCCCCAGGCAGTGCTGTACTGGCGTACAGGGACAGGACGACCTTATTATTTTTTTACATTTCCCAGGTCCCCACAGGCAAATCCTGGCTCTTTTGCATAGAAGCCGAAACCCATGAACCCCCCGCCCCTGGTGGGTCACCGGCCTCCTTACACTCCCACCAACAGCCTTGGTACTACTCGACTCCGCTTGCTACGTCCCTCTACGCTGACCTTCGCTGAGGGGGACGCATCTCCTACAGCCACGACCCAGGCACGGCGCCACAGCGACACCCAGCAGAGCACACGCGCACAGCGCCTGCATCTGGCTAGGCCGATCCGGCGGAGCACGCCAGAATGTAACAGACGCCGGGCAATCGAACCAGCGAACCTCCTCCTCCACCCCACACCATTTCTTTAAGGAAACATTAACACTCATTACTTTGGAGAATGTGCTGAGCTGGGCGTTTCTAACGGGCCCAAATCGGTGTCTCCCTTCGAAGAACAACACGGTCATTGAAAGCACCGAGTCGCGCCGTTGGCTATCGTGGCACAGTTCGCTGAGCGGGCCTGTGACCTTGATGAACAGTCTGCCGTTTCACTCTTCCGCGTTTACGTCCCCAGGACTGGGGAACAGTGGAAGGCAGCAACAGAATGTGACTAACCACCCCCAGAGCCGCAGGCAAAAGATAACGCTGGAGCCAACTGCAGCTTCTGCAAAACCGCCCGCAAGAAACCTCCTGTGTTACAGCGCCCCCAACAGCCCAGGGGGCACAGCACAGCACCCCTCCCCGTTTGCCCCTCTCGTCTCCCGGAGAGCGAATAAAAAACCTTGCTCACTGCACTTTCTTCTCTTTGTGAATTCGTTCACAGCCGGCATCACTACCGCCCTCACAGTAATAAGTACGAAAAACCTTTGGAAAGTGTGGGTCCTTAGCCCAGTAACTTTATTTTTGGGGTGATCACATTAAGGACATATTCTTTTTTCTCATAAAAATGCAAAACAGCAATCTGTTCAGTGCTATTATGCAAGACAGACATACGTGACATAAAAGTCTGCCCCTCCCCAGTAGAGTTCGATTAAAAGAATTATTATGTGGAAGAAAAGAGGCCACGAAAAGAAAAAAATAGAAAGAAAACGGGAAAGGGGCCCCACAGTAGCCTGGCAAGCTCAGGGGGCCCTGTGAGGCAGCCTTGCTCACTGAGAGACCTACCATAATCACAAAGGATGGTCTGAAATGGAAACTCACTAACCAAAAGAAGTTCCTGGCAGGGAGTCCCGCACCAGCATTTTTCCCTAACAGCAGTCAGTCTTTATCTTAACTGAACCTGTCTGTTGTCTGTTTGCATCTATGCTAACATGCCTTTGGAATGTCAGGGTGACTTCCCTTTTTCCCAGCCCCCTTGGGCACATACCGTGGCCACACATCTCCTCATTGTTTAGTTACCATTACAGAAAAAAACTCCATTGTTCTTGCCTACAAAACTCAGTTCTTCTTGCCTACGCAGTACAGAATTACAGATCAGCAAGTCTATTAGCACGCAGGCAGTTTATTAACCATAGTGCTCATGGTGGAGAACAGGACTTGCCGAGGTGGGAGAGAAAGGCATTGGTAAAGGCAAGGGAGGCAAAAAACACCAGGTCCGTTGTCTTGAGGACTTATTAAGTGGGCGGGATGGGGTGAGGGAGCTGCCGCTACTTATTGATTAGTGGATAAAGGTGGTGCCAGCTTCCCCTGGGGGAACATGGCTACTGAAACGCAGGTATGTGTGGATGCCTGTTTCCCTGAGTTCTTATCTTGCTCCAGACCACATTTGGTCATCTTGTTGTAAAACAGATCCTGATGAGGGACTCAAGAGTTGGAAAACTTTAGTTTAGATAATAGCTAATAAGTTCAGTAATCAATGCATGTAAAAGCTATTGTTCCAGGAACCGAAACCTGGAGTGTACACTCACCTGGACTCCAGGAGACCTAAGAAGTTCCACCTTCCTGCCTCAGGAGGACAGCAAGCCATCAAGATGGTATCTGAGCCATTGTCTTCCAGGGTGAGACACCCTGCTGCCCAGGACACAGATGAAGGAATGCTGCGGTTTTTATGTGATTAACTTTCCCCTGGAATTCCAAACCTCTAACCTACACTTTTCTTCTCCTTATAAAGAGGGTCATTTTAAAATGGAATTTAAGATGATCTGTTAGGGTACAATACCCACTGTCTTCTCAGATAGCCAGCCATCTGAATAAAGCATGCATGAAGATTCAATCCCTGTCTCTGCTTATTGGGTCTGGTAGGTGACAGGCAGCACAAATGCAGCTTTTCTGGTTTCAACAAGAGACAGGGGGCAGTTAGTTAAAGTTGATGCAGTTACCCAAAGTTATTTATAGGCTCTTTCTGCAAGTACTAGGGAACCCCTCATAAAGCAATAGTGACCAGAGGCAGGCAATTAACCAAAGCTGTTTTATGGGTGTTTCCTTTGGGCATTGTGAACTCCCTCTTCGTCCCCCTTCCAGACCTTGGGACGAACACGGAGTTTCAAGGGTTCTGTCCAGACAGTGGAAACAGTACACACAGAATTTCAAGGACTCCCCTCGTCCCATGTTAGCACGGTGTTTCCTGTGACGTTGGAACACCTGGCAATCTTATCGGACCAGGCTTAGGACTGCTGAGGTAGTGAGTGAGACATGCTTCCCCCCTGAAAGGACAGAGTAGCGCCATTTGCTGAGCAGGCCTACGACCTTGTTAAACGTGACTGCCATTTTACTCTTCTGCGCTTCTGGCCCCAGGACTGGAAAATAGTGAAAAGCAAGAACAGAGCATGACTAACCGCCCCCCATAGCCGCAGGCAAAAGATAACACTGGAGCCAACTGCAGCTGCTGCAAAACCCCCGAAAGAAACCTCCTGTGTTACAGCGCCCCCCAACAGCCCAGGGGCCACACAACAGCAACCCCCCCTTTATAACGCAGTTACAATCCAATAAAAGTTCAAAGCCCCCACCCCTCAGGGCTGGTACGTGTCTTCGGGTCTTCGCATCTAGGCATCTAGCGCTTTCCTCCTCTTGGGAAAGTAAAACACACTTTGTTCTCTGTACTTTCTTCTCTTTGTGAATTCTTTCACACCCTAACACTTCCTCCTCCCTGCCTGGGTTTACTATCCTTCCTACCTAACATTACCAAGTTAATTGTTGACTCTTAACTATCCCTTCTTACCTATGTAAAAGAAGTCTGTGTCTATCATTTTACCTTTTTTCCAGTCCCAGAGGTCTCCCTGCTTTGCTTTCTCCGGTCTCCTTAATCTATTGCCAGTGGATTTCATGTAAGGCCCTTAGTCTCCTCCTTAGATGGTAAAGTATAAAATGAGGTGCTAAGCTGCCCTTCTCCAGAGCACTTCTCGGTCCATTGAGATAATTGCTTCCTGATAATTGTCATCATTTTGGCTCAAAGAAACTCACCAAAAATTTGCTACAGGTTTGAATGTTTCTGAACATTGACAATTACATATCTAAATTATGCTTAATAATAATTTTGTGAAATGGAAAATAGTTTACCACTTAGTGTTTAAAATCTAATACAAAAATAGTAGATCTAAACATGTAAAATACATGTAAAGGGAAGAAAACACAAACAAACAAAAAACCAGAAAGCAGGTGGTTTTCTGTGGGTGGCGAATCTGCAAGTAATTTCTTTTTCTTGTCTTCGTATTTGTCGCTGTTTTCGAAGTTAACTTAAATGCATTAAGACATTTTATGACCAGAAATTAAGTACCTATGTTTCCATGTGTCATGGGACCCACCCAGTGTCTCTGTTACAGCTGTGTGGCTTTGCCCAAGTTAGCAAGCTTCCAGATCTCGGTTGCCTGTCTCTTAGTTGGGAGGTCACCGCCCGGTCTGTCGGGATTCTGGTGGTCACGTGGTCCCTGGGCCCAGGGCTTATGGGGAGGGGTCTGTGATGGAGTCAGCAGAGGACACTTTGCTGAAGGCACCTTAGACAGAGGGCGGGCCCAGTTCCACGTCCCAGCCGTGTCCCGGCCCATGCTACTGAGGAAGGGCGTCCTGTGCCCTCACCCGCCCTCAGTGCCCGCTCTTCCAGTGGAGGCATGGGGGCCGCTCAGAGACAAGACTCGGATAGGTGTCAACGCCCAGGCCCCACAGCCAGGGCCTCCCAGAAATCTTAGTTCTGGAAGTGGCAGGGCCACAATCGTCACCGTGCCACCAGAGGGCACTGTGGGCTCCAGGTGAGACCAGCCCTGAGATCTGCGACTCGAGAGGTTTAGCTAGACCCAGACTAGAAATGAGTGAGCACACAGGCATCAGAGCACAGGAGAGTTACAACACTTTGGCGGTCACCGCCTCCAACTGTGCACCGCGGAGAGGACCCTTTCGCGTGGCTCGGCCCGGGCACACAGGTCCCTCCAAGCCTTCCTGAAGCAGAGTGTAAAGGCAAGGCGGGCTCTTCCCCCCACCCCCGGGGTTCCAGGGGGCTGCTGTGGCCTTGGGAGCAAGGTGGAGCCCTGTAGCCAGCTGCTGGCTTTGAGTCCTGCCTTGCCACAGACCAGCTGGCTACGCGGGTTTGGGACAGTTATGTGTGTGTAAATATGTGTGTACGGGGGAGGGGGAGCCTGGGGGTGGAGGTGGAGAGCCTGGCTTGCACATGTGGATGCTGCTCCTCGGCTCCCCCTACTCTGAGATGAGAACCGTAGCCCCTACCTTATGCGGCGGCATGAACACTAAGTTAGGCCCGGTGCATGCAGCACTCAGCGTTGCCTGGCACTGCAGGGCCGTATCATTATTGTTACGGCCGAGTGTGGGGCCTCCCATTGTCTGACCAGCAGTTGTCATTTGGGAGGAGCCGGTCCAGGTTCAGCACTTCCTCACTGTGGGGGATGGAAGCTTCTGGCACTGGCCTGGCACACCTGAGCTGCTTGATTGGACCCTCTGTGCTCCCTCCTGCCCCTGACAGGTGTTGGTCACAGGGAGTTTGCTGTGCCAGCCAAGATGTAAACCCACCTCTTTCGTCCTATGCTGTTATCTGCGAGCCATTCACAGGCTCCCCATTACTCACTCAGCATCCCTGAACCTCACGCAAACAAGGGCACAGCCCCCGAGGCACAGCTGGGTCAGGGACACACAGGCCAGCTGCACAGTGCCCTTCCTCCCATAGACTTTCAGGTGAGTGACTGCAGGAGTTTGCCATCAATGCCCTTTGTTGGGGGCAAACTCTTAAATGCTACCCCTTGTGTTTACCGCCTGTGAAGGCAGCTCTTAGGTTCTTCCGTTCACTCTCATGGAAGCCTCAGCACTCCCCTCCGGGACTCTGCCAGCTGTCCCTAACTCAGGCCCCAGTTAACACTTCTTCTCCACACCTTTTCTGAGAAGAATGGGCCCTGTAGGAGGGCAGGCTACTGTAAGTCTCAGGCTTGTTCCTCGGGAGAATTCAACAGGTTTGATGCTGATATTCTCTTTTTCAGATGTGTTGTTTTGTTTTCAGTGGCTTTGGCAAACGGAGGTTAAGAGCATTCCGTTCTGGCATGCTCTCTCTGACGGGCCCTTTCCTCTCTGACTTTCACCAAGACTGAAGACTGACCTCTTGGAGCCCTATGACCCTTCAGAAGGAGCCCTATGTTTCCTTCTCACAGAGCTCTTCTCACTATACACAGGCCCACCCAGCCAGAAACCCGCGAAGTGCGCTCAGTGCGAATCAGCTGAAATTTATGCCTTGAGTACCCCCAGCAGTAGGAAGGATACGCGGGCTTCAAAGCCACTTGAAACCCCCTGCACTGCATCGCGGAGGACCTTTGAGGGGCTAGGTTATAGAAATGAGGCAGACACAAAGGGATGAACACCGTGTGATTCCACACACGGCGGGGGGGGCCTGGAGTGGTCAAATTTGGAGACACAGAAAGTAAATTGTCGGGAGCCGACCAACAGCCAACCCTGGACGCCGTCGGGACGGATGAGACGTGTCTGCACAGCAGAAGCGACCGTGGCTGGAGCTCTTGTCTGTATCTCCTTGCACACCTCATTCTGCTAATGTTTGGTGGTGGGATTTTGGGACACTGGTACTTTCCTATAGAAAATCTGCACAATTCCTCTGATTCTGTCCAGAATGATTTGTTAACCACAGAACAGAAGCCCCTAGTAATTCCAGTGCTGCTCACTTTCCCCTCCTGGAAAATTAGAGATGAACTTAGACACTGGATGGGCCAACTGCCAGAACAATGGAGAAGAATTCTGTTAAGAAAGCCTCCTAATGAGATACCACCTAAAAGCTCCAGACTCACTAGGGCTCCCACTCCCCCAAACCCTGGACAGGAGTAATTATAGATGGGACTAGATGGGTAAAGAAACAAGGAGTATAGGTCAGGTATTATGATTTAAGCCCATGGGAACAAATACCAAGAATGGTCCCTCCACAATGCATAAAAGGAAAAACATAAACAATAGGCTATCCATCTAGTCCAGACGATCTAACCTCAGAAAATCGTAAACAATTCTCATATAACCTATGCTCTGCCCACTACACTCTTTCCACCCAGGCCTCTGAGAGTCTGTGCCCGAGGCTATTCTTGACTGTCTGATCAATGACCCTCTTGGTCAAAATAACCTTTTGTTTAGCATGATTAAAATCTAACTTACCTGGACTTCCCTGTGCTATTCCAATGATGATGTTTTATGCTGTATAATCATGCCATGTATCAGTCCCTTTTTCCTTTATGTAACCACCCTTATAAAAATAAAGTAATCCAGCCTTCAGAGAGCCAAGAAGAATAATGTGTACCCACGGAGTTGGAAGCAGGCCTCGGGTTCAGCACAGCTGCCCTAGGTCACGGACAACTGCCTGATAGATTGTTGCAAGAAAAGAATAACTTGGCCACTTGCTGTATCACTGTACCAAGAAGGAGCAGGACATGTTCTTAGAGAAATGAAAAATGTACCTATTCTTACAGCTTGCCTTTCTCAGGCTCTGCTACAAAGCTTGCTCAATATATACAACCGGACTTTACCAGTAAAGTGCGCCCTCCTCTGCATCCCAAAAAAGTCTGTCTGTCTACGTTCTTTTTGCCGAACCGTTTCTCCTTCGGGGACCCTGAGACCCGCCGAGGCAGGACCCCAGCAGTAAATGGCGGCTGCCATGGCCGGGGAAGGGGTAGGTGGGGGTTAGTGTTTAACGGGTGCAGAGTCTCCGGGTGGGAAGACAACAGTGCTCTGGGAGTGTGCGCCGGTGATGGCGGCACAGCAGTGTGAACACGCTTCATGGCACGAAACCGCACACTTAAACGCGGTCACAGCGGTAAATGTTACGTTGCCGGACCTGGGAGGACAGAGCGGGTGAGTCCAGGAAGGCTGAAGGGACAGCAGCTGACAGGAGGAGAGGAGAGTGGGCCCCCCAGGCAGATGCCTTTCCTGTGCTTGCGCTGGGGAACCGCGGGGGCGCAGCCCCCCCACCATGTGTAAGGTTGCACTGCAGCTCGGAGGTGGTGGCAGGAAGTGTCGACTAGTCTCTAAGAATAAACATTCTCCCGAATTTCTGCCCCCCTAGACTGCTCTTTCAATGATTTCTTCTCCGACAGTGCCTCCAAACACATCCTGGGAGAATAAGCAGGGTTATTTTTTATTGATTTGGGTTTTGGGGGTCATTGTGAACAATTTGCTTGACTCTTTACTTGAAGAAACGGGAAGTGTACAAAATTAGCTTTATACTTATTTGTTCCTGAGGCCCTTTGTCACAGTTTCAACCTTGGCAAAACCCTCCAAGAAATCTGAGAGAATCTTTAGAATGTTTTGTAGAAAGCTTTAAAAACAAACAAACAAAAAAAGCAAGTTTCTCGCCTTGTCTGGTTGAACTTTTTATGACACCTGTGTTCCAAAGAGTATGCAGATGACTTTATTTCATTTTCTAAGAAAAAAGCTCAATGGGGAGAAAAAAGAAATGCCCAATTGGTAATGAAGTTGAAGTTCATGAAGACCAAACAACAGCTGCAGACAATCTGGTAAATCCTCAGCTAAAAATACTCCAGCTCTGAGCGATGCCACTTCCCACGAGACACACAATCGTCTCTGGGTTACCATGGGATTGGCAGGGGTGGGGCCTTTAGGAGAAATCACCACCAAATACTTCTGATCTGAAAACCACAGCGGAAGGCGGAAGCTGCAGTAATTAATTACACATACAGCACCAGCACAGTCGAGCCGTGTGTGACTGTGGTTTTAACATTGATCATTTGGCTCTGACATCATAGGGCACACTCAGTGATGCTCATGTGGAGGCAAAATGTGATAAAATAAGACAAATCCCCTGTTACGGAGTGGAGCAGGTGAGTTCTTCCAGGAAAGCGGGGAGGCGCTGGCTCCTGGCTGCGGGCCTTCCGGGAGCCTGGCTGCGGTCTGAGCTGTTTTGAATGCTGTGGGGGAGGTGGCGACTCTGCACCCGGGATTCCCACTCCTTCCCATCGTGTGACGCCATTGCTGGAAGCAGCTGCTCAGCCAGGGCCACCTTTTCTAGCCCCTTTGCTTCCAGGCCCTGTAACCTATTCTCCCAAGTGGGATGTGAGCAGAAGTCATACATGTCACAGCTGGGGTGACATGGTTAGAAAGCACTTTCCCTACGCACCACCCAAAAGCCTCAGGCGACAGCAGAGCCACAGAAGGAACACTGCCCACCAGACGCATGGGATTATTATGTGAGCCAGACATGGCCATTTGCTGTGGGAGATCACATAGACGTCCTTTGTTATGGAAGCTGGATTCTAACTGACGTAAATGGTTTTCTGGTAATAAATATCTGTGGATGACCCACTCACGGCAACCAAAGAACCTTGGCTGAGGTAGATGGGGCAGTTTTCTCTTCAAAAAGAAGCTCTTGTCCTGGCTCCAGAGACAGCCACCATGGAGTACACATGCCTGTGTGACCAGCTTGGTCAAGACAAAGCAACGGGCTGGCCCAGTGCCGAGCACCAAGCACTCAGGACACAGTCTCTCTCTCATAATGTTACAGAGCAAGGGTGCCGGGGACACCCAACGATATCCCAACCCCGCACCAGGTTCGTTATGCTCGCCGCCAATGGAAAGACGTCTCTCAATGCCAGAGACTAGTGAAAAGGAAAAGAATTATTTATTTACAAGTTATACAGGCTTGGAGTAATGACTTAAGGTCTCCTTTAAAATACTAGAGTTCTTTAGAATACCCACAAACACGCAATCCTTCCTTCTCCCCTTTGCCCAGTCCAGGGTACTGTAGGAAAAGAAGTAGAAGTCCATGATTCAGGCAGTTCCTCGGTTCCGACACCATCCACTGTGTCGCCACCGCAGTCTCCAGTTAATCCAAAACCATGTGGCACCTTCTCATGGCCCACCAGCAAGAGTCCTTTCACCCCTTTTCTTCCAGGCAAAGTCTCTGCTGCTTCCTAGGCTGCGTGGCAAAGGGAGCCACCCAAAGCCACGTGGTCCTGAGTCTGTCTCTCAGGCTGAGGGGTCCCAGCTCCTCCAAAGCCTCGTGGTCCAGACCCCTTCCTGTAGAGTCTCTCCTGCATTTTTCCAAACTGCTAAGAGAGAGCTTGGCATTGCTTCTACATCTTCCTTCCCAGCTTCCTAAGCTGAGTGGCAAAGGGAGCCCCAAAGCCGCATGTTCCAGAGAGAGAGAGAGAGAGAGAGAGAGAGAGCCCCTTTCTCAGGCCGAGGGGTCCCTACTCCTCCAAAGCCTCGTGGTCAGAGAGAGATATGGCTGCCGTGCCTGGGTTTAAATCCCCCACGCCAATCTTCCTCTGCAGGCCCCCTTTTCCGACTCCTCCTTCAATCGGCTACACCTGCCAGCACTTCATATTCCTCCAGTTTTTCTGGGCTGCCATGTTAGCTGTGGGCAGGTGTGGCCCCATGGCCCAGAGCCAACCAGCTCCAAGTTTTCACGCAGGCTCCATGTCTAGGGAGAGTTGCCTCTCGGCTACATCCTGGGTGGAAGTCTCCTCCATCCCCCTGGCTCAAAGCAGCTTTACAGCTCTTCAACATACCTATGAAACCAGTTAAAGGCTATAGATATGCTAAATGACCATGCCAGAGGTTATCTGCAAGACTGCTGTTATGCAAAAGAGCTCTGAATGGCCCTGCTCCAGGAGTCCCATCCCCGCCTATTCAGACTTGTGGGGGTGAGGACATCTTACATACATTTCTAATATTTTCTGGACACCCTGAGTTCTGGACCCCATTATAAATCCTCATTTGGGCCCCCGCCTTGGCTGCACCCTGTTACAATAACCAGTTGTTCCAGCACATTCTTCCTTTCCCCACCAATTTGCATTTTCTGTTATCAATCAGGTTTTCATATAGTCTTGGGTCTGTTTCTGGGATCTCTATGTGGTCCCCTCGGTGTACTGAATTGGACAGAGTCCCAGCAACCCATGGCCTCCTGGAGCCTCATGTTGGGACAATAATTGGAAATAGGATCTTTGCAGACTGACTTAGTTAAGATGGAGTCATACTGGATTAGGGTGGGCCCCAAATCCAAGGACCGGTGCCCTTGTAAGAAGAGACACGCAAAGGAAAGAAGTCTGTGTGGCTGTTACGAATTCTGTCCCGCAAAATTCGTATTGCCATGGCAGCGTGTAAATAATTTTACACATAATATTCTGGACTAGAAATTCCGGGACCACAAGTCCCCTCCGTTATCATCTTGGAGAGGCCATGAGCTATGGCCTGATAGGCTTTTATTCTCCTTTCTCAGGCACATTACATCTGAATGGTCTTCATTAACTATGCAAGGACTGTAGATTTACATTAGGTGATAGATGCCCAAGAAGGAGCATCAAGAGGATAGATATGCAAATAGAAAGACAATAGGCTTCTAACGGAATTTGGGTCTCAAGGAAACTAGGCATGCATTAGCATAAGTCCTTTTGATTCAGGTAGAGAGGTTTTAGCAATAGCAAGTTTTTAAATCTAAGAAATATGTCATCCTGATTTACCCACAGGAAATTCCACTGTCACACACGTGGGTCCTGCTTGCCAACCCATGTTTCCACGGAAATTTTTCTCACGTGAAATATTAGAGCTACAATTTCCAAGGTGGATGCATGAATTTCCTTTATGTGGCCACAAAAGAAAAGGTGGGAGCGACGCACCCACAAGCCAAGGAACGCCAAGGATTTTGGACAACCATCTCACGCAGGAAAAGGCAGGGAGAACCTCCCCCAACTGGTTTCAGAAGGAGCACAACACTGCCGGCACCTTGATTGTGGACCTCTGGCTTCCAGAACAGTGAGAAATGGATGTCTGTTCTTTAAGTCACCCAGTCTGTGG
>PVJI01000928.1:0-212890 GCA_004026765.1 Micronycteris hirsuta | reverse complement strand
AGGAAATTGAGACTTAAGAAGGTAAAAATAACACAACTAAAAAGTGTTGGAAGTGGACAAGCACCCTGATCTTTTGGTTGCACAAACCGCCTCCTTAACCATCATGCTAGTCTGAGAATGCTGTTAGGTTGGAAAAGAGGGCATTGTGTCTGTAAGTTTCTCCGAGTGGTAAGAAGGAAGGAATTACAAATAATATAAATGGAAGGGTTAACTTTGTAAAGACTATGCTAGTTTTTTCTTCTGAGGGCGGAAGAGGTGGAGGGACGAATGAACCCAAGTAAAGAGAAATTTGGTTTTGCATTGGTCTCTTCAGAGGAAGTAGAAAAGGGCCTTATGTGTGTGATCACTTTGAGATTTTTTCCTAAGTGGGGTAAGGTAATCTGGTGTAGGGGTAAAGAGCTTGAGGGGTTTCACAGATTTGGAAATGCTGCTGTAGAGGGGCAACAAGAGGCATTTAAAGGCACAGACCGATGCAGGTGAGGGTATGGATGTTAGAGCGAGTCTGATGGCGATGATAATCAGAAGCTTCCCATTACTCTCTCTGTCGGCCCAGGGAAGCTGGCGTCAGCATGGGCCTTGGGGCTCAGACTGGAGGCAAGTAAAGCTGACAGAAAGGATGGGGTCTTAGAGAAGAGACTACAGTGAGGCTACGGAGGAGGCTTACTCAGTATGAGAAACTTTGAGAAATGAAAGATGAGGAGGTCAGAGGAGTGAGCACCTCCATGTACATCTGTACTTGGATAAAGACCATAGGGCTCTATTCTTACATGATCTTCTCTGGATGAAAAGTGGCCTCTGGATGAAAAATGTGAACATGTTTCTTTTACAGATTTCACTCTGATACTCTTTTATTGCAAGTCCTGTAGTAAAGGCATCATTTATACCAGTTAGCAAGCAAGTGCCTTGTCTGCCTACTTCACAACACTGATGAGTGTGTGTTTCTGCTTCTCTAAGCTTTTGATGATGCGGACCTCAGCCTCGTCGTTCCTTCAGCTCTCTTTGCCTCCGTGGGGACAGCCGGCCAGAGGTGTACCACTGCAAGGCGCCTGGTGAGTGTGTCTGTATGGTCACGTGAGCTCGTCCTGCACTTCAAACACCAGTTTTTGACAAATTGTATAGGGAGGTGTCATGGAAGTATTGTTAGAAACATGTACTTCCTAGATGTGGTTGGCAAATATGTGGCCCTATTCTGTCTTCTCTGCTCATGGCACATGTTGCCAGTGAGCCAGGGATTCATTCTGATTGGTTGGACTTGGACTGGGAGGTGAGGCCATGTTCAGTCCCTCACCCAGATCAATATGAACAAAGTCCAATGTCACTTAGAGATTAAACAAGCTAAATATTTGAAAAATTCTAAAACTGTCAGCTGAAAGATAGACAGCCTTGGTTTTTTAAAAAAAATTTTAAATAGAAACATTTAAAGATTTTAATTTTTGGCCTATAAATCAAGTCTCAGATTTGATTTGATGTGACATGGTTTATTGAAAACCAAAGGACTCTATGTATGTTGTTTTTTCTCTGTTTATAATAAACAAGAGGTTGTTTAGTTTCGGCATGTATAGAGCTCGGGATGTTTAATCTTCACACTTAGATTCGGCTGGATTTCAGTTTTGTGTCAGATATAACCTTGATTTTCATGACTCTCATGGTACTGAAAAACTGTGGGTGCTATATAGCCAGGCAAGTTTCAGTTAGGTACAGAATTTGGCTGCGTTTTCCAGTTTCAAATTATTGGTGTTGAGTTTTCTTCCTGTAATTAAAAAAGCAGTTTGCAGACTTCCAGCCAAGATGGAGGCGTAGGTGGACACACTGTGCCTCTGCTCATAACCAAAGAGGAAAAACAATTTAAAAAGCAAAACAAAAAACCAGAACGGACAGAGAATTGAACCGAGTGGAAGTCCGACAGCCAGGAAGTTAGAGAGGACCCGTTCATCCAGACCGGTGAGCGGGCTGGGCGGAGAGCACGCGCAGCGAGTTGGCAGCTTTCCCGGAGAGACTCACTGCGGGCATGCCTGGCCAAAACGTGGCCCTCGCACTCAGCGAAGCCCGCAGCCGGTGCACCCGGAGAAGCCCGTGGGAACCAGCAGGGCCGAGACTGGTGGGCCGGGCAGTCCCTCTTTTGAGCGCAGATAGACTGAGAGAAGGAGCTCTTGTGGAACAGACCGCGTGACCCACCATCACAGGGGGGGAAAAGCCTCAGAAAGCACCTGTGGGGGTTAAGGCAGCGATGGGAGCGGCTCCCAACCTCACAGGAGAGCTTATTGGCGAGGGGGGGAGCGGCGGGGAGGGAGCAGGTGAATGGGAGTTGGCGGTAAACAGAGCAAGTGTAATTGCTCCCTCCCAGGCCCTGCCCCCAAAGGAAGCGTCACAACACAGCGATGTGTAGGTTGCTCCACACTGGTGAACACCTAGAGTTCGCCCCTTACAGTAACAGGCGCAACGAGAAAAAAATATATATATGGCCCAAATGAAAGAACAGAACAGAGCTCCAGAAAAATTACAACTAAAGGACGAGGAGATAGCCAACCTATCAGATGCAAAATTCAAAACACTAGTAATCAGGATGCTTGCAAAATTGGAAGAAAGTTGGTCGCAAATAAATGAACAAATGAAGGATACACTAAAGAAAATGAGGGGAATGTGCAGGGAACCAATAGGGAAAAGAAGGAAACTGGGACTCAAATCAACAGTGTGGACCAGAAAGAAGAAACAAGAGTCCAAAAAAATGAGGAGAGGCTTAGGAACCTCAAAGACATCTGTAAACGGCCCACCATCTGGATCATAGGGATGCCAGAAGGCAAAGAGGAAGACCAAGGAATTGAACATTTATTTGAACAAATAATGAAGGAGAATTTCCCCAATCTGGCAAAGGAAATAGACTTCCAGGAAGTCCAGGAAGCCCAGAGAGTCCCAAAGAACCGGGATCCAAAGAGGGACACACCAAGACGCATCATAATGACATTACCCAAGATTAAAAATAAGGAGAGAATCTTAGAAGCAGCAAGAGAAAAGGAGACAGTTACCTACAAGGGAATTCCCATAAGACTGTCAGCTGATTTCTCAAAGGAGACCTTTCAAGCAAGAAGGGGCTGGAAAGAAGTATTCAAAGTCATGAAAGGCAAGGACCTATATCCAAGATTACTCTATCCAGCAAAACTTTCATTTAGGATGGAAGGGCAGATAAAGTGCTTCTTAGATAAGGTCAAGTTCAAGGAGTTCATCATCACCCAGCCTTTATTATATGAAATGTTAAAGGGATTTATTTAAGGTATGGAGGGATATCATCAGGGGAGTGGGAGGCGGGGAGAGGGGGAAAAGGTGCAGAGAATAAGTAGCATAAGTGGTAGGTAGAAAACAGACGGGGGAGGTTAAGAATAGTATTGGAAATGCAGAAGACAAAAAACTTATGTGTATGACCTATGGACAAAAACTAAAGGGTGGGGAATGGGGGGAGGGTAGGGGTGGAAGGGAATAAAGGGGGGAAGATGGGACAATTGTAATAGCATAATCAATAAAATATATTTTTAAAAAAAGCAGTTTGCAGTTGAATTACAGAGGAGTTGACTTTGGGTTCTACTGTCCACAGTGAGTGTGAACAAATTCTTCATAAGGTTGGCATCATCTAAATTAATGAAAAGTAGACAAAAGGCATATGGAAATTAGTCTTTACTTTTCCCATCACATTTTATATTCATTTTTTCCTGTATTTTGCAACAAATGAATCTTTCTTTTTTTTTACATTACTCTGTTGAAGTTCTCAAAAAAAATCTAAGATATAGTGTTCATAAAGTATAATTTATTAAATTTACTCACCTTAAACATTTATTACTTTAATGCTAAGAAGAAAATGGGTTCTTTAAAAATGATTATAATCGTAATTACATGGCAAAATATGAAATGACATAAAAGAAGCATTTCTCTATTCAGCCAACTTTTCCTTTGTGTCTTAGAGCAAATATACATATCCATGTTTTACAGTTAGTGTTAAAAATTATACCATTTTATTAGTCATTGCCCAAGATCAGTTTCCGTAGGAACAGTAAAATAATAGGTAGAAAAACCCATTGCAGTACAGTAGACCTTCTCTTAACTAGTTCTCATAATGCCAATGCATTCACCACATGGAGACCAACTCAGAATAGATGGCTTGACAAATTTACCTCCACCACTGGGAACATAGCATGGAGCTCACATCCTACCCAGAGTGAGTCCAGTGCATGTCCTCACCTGATTAAGGCATCACTCTGGAGATCTAGTCAGCCTGAGGTTAAGAGCATATGGTTACACAGCAGCATAGGTAGGCTAGGCTGACCAAGTCGTGGTGGAATGTATTCACCATGACTCATACAGTTACAGTGTGGGGTAGTTTCTGCTTCGTAAGGTGTTGAATGCTCTAGGAAAAAAAACAGGCATAATTGATTTGTAAAGCTTACTCACATAGTCCTTACAGAGTTGATAAATACTTGTCTTAGACTTCCAGTCAAGATGGTGGCACAGGTAAACACGGCTCATCTCTTTGCACAACCACATCAAAGTTACAATTAAAATATAGACCAACCATCACTCAGAACTGTCAGAAATCAAGTCGAATGGAAATCTGACAACTGCAGAATTAAAGAGGCCACATCCATCCGGACTGGTAGGAGGGGCAGAGACAAGAAACGGGCTGGTTCCACATCCATGTGTGGTGGGTAAAAATCCGGGAGGGTTGGAACAGGAGTGAGGAGATCCAGCCCCACACCAGGCCCCCAGCTCAGGGTTCCAGTGCCAGGAAGATAAGACCCTGTAATTCCTGGCTGCAAAAACCAGCGGGGATTGAGCTGGTGAAATAAACTTCTGGAGTCCCAAACAGTTGGCCTTAAAAAACCCATACACACTGCAAAAACAAAACAAAAAACCCCATATACAGACTTACTCAGAGTCACTTCCTCTGAGCTCCAGGCCTGGGGTAGCAGCTAGAAAGGCATCAGGGAAGAATTGGAGTGTCTGGCATCAAGGCAAGAGTTGAGGGACAGCTTTCTCCCAGACAGAAAGGTGGTCAGAGACTATTGTCCCTCCCTCCATACAGCCACAGAGCCAGCAGGCGGATGCCATTTCTGAGATTCCATCAACTGGCTAACAATTTTTCCCACCCTGGAGATCCCCAGAGACTCCATCAAACCCAACATATGAGCCCACCCAACTTACAGGTTCACCCAGACTGTTAACTGATTTTTCCATATGAATGGCTGGTATTTCATGCTTCACAACACCCTAAATCCTCTAAAAAAGGCAACAGCCTGCCTCAGTGAGCCCCCACCTCCCATACCTCTTGGTAAGTGGGCCCAGGCCCAAGCACTAGCAGCAGCCAACCTAGATTCGCAGCTTGGCTTTGCCTGCGAACCTCCAAGCCCAGCACAAGTAGAAGCCATCTCAGATTGCTTTAGAGCCCAGGCAGGGTGACCCTGGGCAAAACACAGGGGTGGCTGACCTTGGCCTACACCACCTGGGAAATCCCAGAGCATCTGTACCTAGTGGACAGCTACAGACCACACTGGAGCACAGCCACCCTGCCCCTGCATAGCTGATCTTCTGTGGAGGGCAAAGGGTGGTGGTCAGTGGTCACATCCAGTTCTTACAGCTTACTGGCCTAGGTAAATCCGTCCCTTTGACCTGCCAGCAGCAATCGACGTTCAACTACAAGAGGAGAGTGTACTTAGCCCACACGAAGGGCACACCTTGAGTAACCCAGCTTGGGTGATAAGGGGAGGCTGTGCCACTGGACTTTACAGGACACCTACTACATTAGGGCACACTACCAAGACACGGAGGCAAAGCAACTCTGTCTAACACATAGAAACAAACACAGGTAGGCTGCCAAAACAAGCAGACAAAGAAACATGGTCCAAATGAAAGGACAGATCAAAACTACAGAAAAAATACCTAACAATGGAGATAAGCACTCTATGAGATGCAGAGTTCAAAACACTGTTTATAAGGATGCTCAAGGAACTTAGTGAGGACCTCAACAGCATTAAAAAAGCCATTAAAAATGAAGGATACACTAACTGAAATAAAGAACAATTTCCAGGGAAACAAGAGTAGAGTGGATGAAGCCAAGAATGAAATCAATGATTGGGAACATAGGGAAGCAAAAAACAACCAATCAGAACAAGAAGAAGAAAAGGGAATCCAAAAAGACGAGGATAGTGTAAGCAGCCTCTGGGACAACTTGAAGAGTTCCAACATTCACATCATAGGAGTCCCAGAAGGAGAAGAGAAAGAGCAAGAACTTGGAAATCTACTTGAAAAAATAATGGAAGAAAACTTCCCTAACTTGGTGAAGGAAATAGACATGCAAATCTAGGAAGCAGAGAGAGTCCCAAACAAGATGGATGCAAAGAGGCCCACTCCAAGACACTTCATAATTAAAATGCCAAAGATTAAAGCTAAAGGGAGAACATTAAAAGCAACAAGAGAAATGCAGTTAATTACCTACAGGGGAGTTCCCATAAGACTGTCAACTGATTTCTCTAAAGAAACTTCACAGGCTAGAAAGGATTGATAAGAAATATTCAAAATCATAAAAGCAGGGACCTGCAGCCAAGATTGTTCTACCCAGCAAAGATATCATTTAGAATGGAAGGGCAGATAAAGAGCTTCCCAGACAAAAAAAAAAAAAACCAAAAAACTAAAGGAGTTCATCATCACCAAACCATTATTATATGAAATGTTAAAGAGACTTATTTAAGAAAAAGATCAAAAGCATAAACAATGAAATGGCAGTAAATACATACCAACAATTGAATCCAAAAAACAAATTGAGCAAGAAGAACAGAGACAGAATCATGAATACAGAGAGGGTTTTGATGGTTGCCAGATGGGAAGGGTGTGTGGAGGAGTGGGTGAAGAGGTCGGGAATAAGAAGTACAAATAGGTAGATACAGGACAGCCATGGGGATGAAAGTACAGTATAGGAAATGGAGTAGCTAAAGAACTTATATGCATGACCCATGGACGTGAGCAGTGGTGGGGGGATTGCCTGAGGGAGCGGGGGTGCTGTGTGGAAGGCAGTAAAAGGGGAAATATTGGGACAACTGTAATAGCATAATCAATAAAAAAAGACTTGCATTATGATTTTATTCTAACATCCACCTAGAGAAAATTATTATCTTCATGTAGTTAAATTAAAATTAGAGATTATATAATTAAAAAAATAAACATACTATTTGCATGTTTTAGAGATCACAATAGTTCAAAATTATATGAACTATAAATCAGTGTTAAGAAAAATTGTACATTATTAACAAATTTGTACATTTATTTGACTATTCCCATGCGTATTTCTTTTCCTCTTAGTTTTTACATGAAAGCATCCATGATGAAGTTGTGAATAGACTTAAAAAAGCCTACGCACAGGTCCAGGTCGGGAACCCATGGGACTGTGAGTATCTGGTTGATTTCAGCGGGGTTCCTTTTTGATAGCTGGTGTTACAATGTTTATGATCTCCCCCCCTTCCCTGAGAGGAGCCCAGGCATGGAAAGCAGGTAATAGGACATTTAAGGTGACATGTCTGCTTCTAGGTTAGGATCTTGAATGCTTGATGTGGGCGGGGGGTGAGTTTGGCGACCGTGCTGAGACTGGGTGAGTTCGAAGAGCTCTTCTCTCTTCGCTATTATTACCCTCGTGTAAGCCATCGCCCTCCTCTCTCTTGGAAGGCTGCGCGAGTCAACGGACTGACTTTCCTGCTTTCACTTCTGCCTTCCACAGTGACCAGGGTGATTTTTTTAAATGTAATTAGATTAGATAATTCACTCTCCTACTTTAAATACTCCAGTGACTTTTTTTGCTTTTCAACTAAATCCAGATTTTTTTACTCCCTCTTTAGCAGGCTCACAACCTGTGTGATCTGACCTCTGTGCCTCCCTCCTTTCCCCTCTGACCTCCTGCCTACCTTTGCCTCTTTCTCCCTGAGCTCTAGCTTTTCCAACCTTCTTTCATGCTCCAGGGCTCCCAGGCTCTGTCCCACTGCTCTCTCTGCTGGAAATGCTCCTCACCCAGCTTTTCCCACAACAGGCTTCCTGCTGCAAGGCCACCTCCTCCCTGAGGCCTGTCTAGGTCTTCCACCTCCCCCTTTCCCCAGGTAACTTTTCTGCTCTGCTTCCTGGCAGCCATACGTAGGGCGGCATCAGTCTTCCCCTGTAAATTGCACGCCAGCTGCTGAGCCTGCGAAGTTCTTACACAGTGATCACACTGCAGTGAATGAACAGGTGCTGTGTTTTTAACGTGGCCCTCTGATTACCAGGGCTGACCAATTTGGCCTGCTACTTGGTTTCTGTAAGAAAGTTTATCAGGACATAGCCACACGTACTCATTCATGTATCTTCTGTGGCTGCCTTCACACCACAGTGGCCAAGTTGAGTAGTTGTGTGAGGGATCGCATATGTCATGCAGAGCATTAAACATTGACTGTGTATCCCTTCACAGAAGGTCACAGACTCCCGTTCTAAACTAACGACTGCCTGAAGGGGTTGGTCTGCTCACTGGGAAAGCTGTTAGAATAATAAAATGATGCCACTTACAGTAAAATGAGGAAAATTCCTTTTTCTCTCCAGCTAATGTTCTCTATGGGCCACTCCACACCAAACAGGCAGTGAGCATGTTCCTTGGAGCAGTGGAGGCAGCAAAGAAAGAAGGAGGCACAGTGGTCTATGGTGGCAAGGTAATGAAACTTCTGGGCCCAAGCAGGGCTCTGGGAAAACTGGTGAAGGTCCCCAACTGGTGTCTTTCTTCTCTCCTCCCTTTTGTAAGGGAAAATACGTGTTTTGAAGAATGACAACATAAACTGCATGGAAAATTTCTGGAAGGAAACACAGTTTCAGCCATGGTTGCCTTTGAATTGAGACTGGGAATTTGTATGGAGGGGAGACCTTTTCATGATGCAGTAGAAGAGTTTGTATTCAGAGTAATTAGAATTCATATGTAATGGTTATTTTAATAGGTGAAATAAGACAGGGAATAAAAAAATACACACTAGAAACATTTTAATTTAACACAGATAACTACATTTGGTTCTTTGGATGGAGTCAAAGCATTTTCTTTGGGTGTGGTAGGAATTTGTCTTCATCCTTGCAGAAGCTGTACCAATAATTTATTGTTGACAAGTTAGTTTCAGTTTCTTCAAAATTCACTGGAACTGAGTTTCTTGTGAAGCTGATAGAAGAGTCATCTTAACCACCGACCCACATTTCATTGGACAGCGTGTGTATGAATATTCATGCCTCTATGTTTTCCTTTTGTTGAGTTATTTTCTGAAACATTCGACTTAATTTTTATGGAAATAGCTCTTTTTTTCCTTTGTGTAATATTTATTTAAGTTTTGCAACACAGTATAGCATTACAATACCAAATACAGCTGCCATGCCCAGGATTTGAAGTAAAGACAGTTGACTCTTGGTAGACATGCAGCTCAGGGAGTGAGCGCAGAATTAGACAGGCACGCAGGAGGGTTGGCCAGCAGCCAGAGCAGCTGGCCGTGGGCATCAGTATGGTAGGGAAGGAGAAGTAGGCACTAGGTAATAAGTGGACATGAACTAGTAATTTGGTTACCTGAAGGTTGGTTAGGAGTGTCTACACTATATCCTTTTGGAGCTTTTAGTTTTTGTATAATGTGTATTAGTTTGCTATGGTTATGCTATGGTTATCATGATAAAAGATCATAGACTAGATGGTAAAACAATAGAAATGTAATATTTTTCTCACGGTTATGGGGGCTGGAAGTCTAAAAAGGTGTGGCAGGGTTGGATTCTGGTGAAGCCTCTCCGTCTGGCACAGAGTGTTCTCACACGGCCTTTCCTCCATGCATGAAGAGAGGTCTCTGGTGTCTCCTCCTCTTATTAGGACATTAGTTCTGTGCGATTAGGTCCCTACCCATGTGACCTCATATAACTTCTGTTACCTCCTTAAAGCCCCTGTCACCAAATTCAGTCACTATGGAGTTAAGGTTTCAACATATGAATTTTTGGGTGGGGGATACAATGTAATTGATAACACAGTGGGTATAGATGACCTATTTTAAAGTTGTATAAATTTTAAAATCACCACTGTAACTTTTTCATTGCTACTTGGTTGTGACAAATGGCACAGCTCTCCCTCCTTGATCCCTATTTTTTCCTATTTTTCTCTGACCACATTAGAGTCAATAGGAGGCAGAGGAAATTTATGTTCATGATGGGAAGTTATTTTGCAGAAACAATTCACCTAAAATGGTGTTGGCTTTCATCACAAGTATAGGCAAAGAGCGTGTCCTCTGACCACGAGCACTGGAGTACGGAATGCTTTCATTGCCTCTGTCTCATCTCTCTACTGCAGGCTATGGACCGCCCTGGAAACTACGTAGAGCCAACGATCGTGACAGGTCTCGCCCACGACGCCGCCATTGCACACACAGAGACTTTTGCTCCGATTCTTTATGTCTTTAAATTCACGGTAAAAACGGGTTCTGTCTCTCTTTTCTCTAGTCTCATGTTGAAACAAACGAGAAGACTAGGAGAAAATGAAGGTGTACTAAATTTCACTCGATTTGCCTTTAGGGTGGTATTAGAAAGTCATTTTGATTAGCATACATTCGACGGTTATGGCTAAAATGTGATGGGATGAACACTTCAAACTACAGAGCATGCCAAGCCAGCTGCCTGGGAAGCCGGGCTGAGCAGGGAACCTGTGTTGCAGTTTATGGAGAAGGCGGCCCTCATTTCCTGTATCACCTGGTTCTGGGCTGTGTTCTCCACGGAAGAGCTAGGGAGTTTGATAGCCTGGAGCGAAGTTTCAGCAGACAACACGGGAAGATAGAGGGCATCCTAAAGGTCTGCAGTTAGAATCTGTATCAGAGGACAGGCGGGCTGTGGAGGTTTTAACAGAGGAAGATAACTAGAGGGTCTCCCTCCCCGGCATGGCACAGGCCCTCGCCGTGCCCGAAAGTATTTAGAGATTCAGTCAGGGTTTGACTGTGCCGTGATTTACAGTCGAAGAATCACGAGAACCACGCCTTGTTGTAACAATGACTGCTTCTCATATGGTGACTAGAGAGTATAATTTCATGTTTTGTAGTGTGTGTTTGTGTGACTGAGCTCTTGAGCAAATTGTTTAGCCTCTCTGCGCCAGCTTTGCCTAATCCGTAAGTTGGGGATAATAGAAAACCTGGGCCACAGAGTGAGGATTAACTAACTAAATGCATGCTAAGTGCTTAGGTCAGTGTATGTAATAGGAGCTCAAGAAATATTAGCTATTATGTGTAATAACTTGAATGGAAGAATGTACTAGAAGAATGGAAGATCTTTGTTTCTTAAAGCACAATTTGGGAGAAAACCCCACAAAGGCACTGTATAAGCGAAACAGAGTTAGTCAGATGTTGACCCCGTAGTTGCACTTTTTTACCCTAAAATTATACCGGTGCATCTCATAAAATGAGTTTAACATTTGTAACCTTGACCTGAACACTGTGTCATGTAACAGCTTCTAACGTCTGTCCTTTCAGAATGAAGACGAAGTCTTTGCGTGGAATAATGAAGTAAAACAGGGACTCTCAAGTAGCATCTTTACCAAGGACTTGGGCAGAATCTTTCGCTGGCTTGGGTATAACTTTGTTTATTTTAAAAACCCGTGTAAGTCTGATTTGTGTGGCGATGGACTTTAAAAAAAGAAAACGGAACTATCATACTTGAAAATCCATCTTTCGGCATTGAGAGTCTTCAAGGTTTTGTTTTTTACTTTCCTGTACGTTGCTCTCACCCTGCCCCCTTTTTTACACACAGACCAAAAGGATCAGATTGTGGCATTGTGAACGTCAATATTCCAACGAGTGGGGCTGAGATCGGAGGCGCCTTTGGTACGTAGAGAATCGTTTTTTCCTTTTCCACGTTGGGCAGTGCATTAGTCTGCTAGGGCTGCCATAACAATGTACCACAAGGCGGGTGGCTTAAACAGCCAAGATGAATTTTCTCCCAGTTCTGGGGGTGGAGGTCCAAGATCAAGGTGGTGACAAGTTTGGTTTCTCCTGAGGCCTCTCTTCCTGGCTGGCAGATGGCCACCTCCCTCCTGAGTCCTCATGTGGCCTTTTTTCTGCACAGACATCCTTGGTGTCTCTTCCTCTTACAAGGTCACCAGTCCTATTGGCCGAGGGCCCTGCCTCTATGACTTCATTTAATCGTAATTACCTACTTAAGGACCCTATTGCCAAATACAGCTACATTCTGGGCTGCTGGAGGGTAGGCCTTGAACATATTCATGGGGTAGGGGAGGAAGAGTCGGGGAGACAATTCCGTTCATAACAGGCGGTAAAGGAAAAGCAGTAGTAACCAGGAAACCGAAATAATAGCCTTACCTGGTCTGACCTTCTCGAGAAAGCCTATGCCCCATGTTCAGAGTTCTGTCCAGGGCCCCTCACTTCCTTCTCAGATGCAGGATCACACTGGGGCAGGGCCCGCACTGGAGGGGTGCGGATCTGAAAGGGGGGCACCTGTTTTCTGGGGAGGGGGTTCAAGACCCCAGAAAAGATTAAGAACCCTTGTTTTAAAGCCAGAAAAATTTACCCGAGTAATTCTGGTCTTTATTGGCAAAGTGGGTATAGTATATGTTAAACATTATCTTTTATCTTAGATAAAATACTAAGTTGTTTCTTTTCACTGAGCCCTGTTTCTATTTTGTCTTTATGCGTTGCGTTCTTAGTGCTTAAACTTAGTAATAGCAATAATTTAAAAAAGCTCTTCCCAACAATTATTTATTGTTTTACTTACTGAAAATTATTATACAATATACAGATGATGTATTATAGAATTGTATACCTGAAACCTATATAATTTTATTGACCAGTGTCACCCCAATAAATTCAATAAAAAATGATCCAAAATACAGTAAAAACAGATTGCCTTTAAATATATAAAGAAGCAAAACAAACATTAATACTTGTAAAAGTTTAAATGATTAGGGGCATTCTTTCATCTCTTTTAGACCGAATGCTATAATTACTGCCCAGTGTGCAGAATTTGACAGAAGGTTTCTGTTTTCAGTTCAGCTCTTCACTCGTGCCCTCCACTATTTAGTGGCCCTAATGTGTCTGTCTGTCCTTCTGTGGCCCTTTAATCCCTGTGTCCAGCCCGTGCCTCTCTCTCCCATGGACTCTTCTCCATGTCAGCCCTCACAGTTAAATTTTTTTTTTTAAGTCTTATATGGAAAAAGCAGTTCTGCCCCCACTTTCCTCCTTCTTTCCCAGAGGCAAATACTTTGAGATTCTTACTAAATGAAATAAGTAATTTACCTCTGAATTTACTTTAATTTTTCTAAATAATGTGCTTTAAGTGCACTCTTTCACAACCTGAGACATTATGTATTGACCCTCTGCTATACTAGATTAACCTTCTTAAGTTTTCTCTCTTTTTACCTTTAAGTGATATGGCATTAGTGTGTGGGGCGAGGTCCAGAGGAAACCAGGAACCAGCTTCTGAGAGTCTTCTCCTGTGGAGTCAGAGATTGTGACAAGTGTGGTCCGCCAGGAAAGCTCGTTAAAGACTCTGCACCCACGGTTTTTACTGGGGGCGGGTCACAGAGGCATCCTCAGCCGAGCAGAAGGAAAGCGGGTGTTTAACACAAACCACGTTGTTTGTGCAAAACCAGTTCAGGCCCAGGGAGACACCTGATCACTTAGGGAACGTTTTCTGTGAGTGCGGGGAAGTGTGTAGCGCCCAAGTCCCGGATGCCAGCAGCGTCGCAGGCAGCCCTGCTGCCCGTCTTCTGCAGCTTTCTAAGAGTTTTTCCTCAGACTTTGGAAACTGATTGCTCATTTGTCTTCTGGTTTCTATGTTGTGGTTGAAAAGCCCAATCCACTTTGGTTCCTGATCTTTTTTTTCCCTGTTTCAAAAAATATTGGTTCTACTATTTACTCATTATGTCTGATGTTCTGAAATTTCACGGGATTATGCCTCAGTGGAGATCTCTGTAAAAATATTTGTTGGACAGTCAGTGGGCCAATGATTGGCCTTAGAATATTGGGCCTCATGGTTTTCAGTTCTGGTTTTGCTTTGGAAGTGTTTCTTGGACAATTTTTTCCCTTTGATTTTTCTCTATTTTAATTTCTAGAACGCCTATTATTTAAATGTTATCTCTTGAAAAATGGATTGTCCGATTTTGTTATCTTTTCCCTCATTTAGTCTTTGTTTGGGAATTTCACTTAGTCTTTACATGGGAAATTTCATCAAATTTTTCGTACCCTTCTATTAATTGTTTTCTCCTCTATTATTAAAAACAACATTAAAACTAATTTGTTGTGCTTTGATGGCACACTTTTAAATAGTATCCCTTTCTTGTTTCATGGGGTCACTGTGATCTTACAACCTCTCTCAGGATTTTAATTTAACACTTAAAATGTCTTATTATAAAAGCAGTTTATGTACATTGTAGAAAATTACATATAGAGAAGCATAAATGAGAGAATAAAAACATATTCCACTGTCCAGAGGTTCTATTCTTACACCTTGGTCTAATGATAAGATTTTTTTAAAAAATCTTTTTCTGCTTCCTGACACATTTCTGTTTCCTCTTAATTCCTTCCCTTTTCCCTCTGATTTTCATGTTTATTTTGGTCTCTATCTTTTATTTGTTTGCAAAGAAAACTGTGGGCAAATGGTAAAGGAAAGGAGCTGCTCACATATGCCAGTCTCCTTTTGGGGTCCTCACCTCAGTGACACTGAGTGGGAGCCCACGCAGAGGGGAGCGGCCCAGAGCTGGGGTGTGAGCTGCGTTTGTGTTTCCCTAGGAGGAGAAAAGCACACTGGCGGCGGCCGGGAGTCGGGCAGCGACGCCTGGAAGCAGTACATGAGAAGGTCTACGTGGTAAGCAAGGGCTTTGGGAGGACGGGTCGGGCTCAAGGCTGTGGCAGTGTGCTTTTGCGCTCTTCTTTCCACTCTGTTTTTAGGAGTTTCCGTTTAATTTTATTTCCTAATGTTCCAAGCTCTCCCCTCCCAGAGTATCCGTCTTGTACTAGGATATTTCTGCCCATTCTTGTCAAGCTCCAGCTAGTGCCCAGCGCCCCACTGTGAAACCATCTGGTGGGTGGTTTCAACCTAGAGACAGCGTGGGAGCAGGACACTTGGGGTGGAGGTGTCAACCAGCAGGGGGAGTGGAAGAGGCTGTCCTTTGTGAGTTTGCTCCTTGGGTGTGGCTGCCGCCCTCACAGACTGAGGAAGCAGAAGGAGCTGAGAAGAGGTCTGGGGGTCTGGGGGCCTGGCTAGCAAGCTGGGGGATACCGGCTCTCAGAATAGTGAGCATGACCCTTGAAAGCTGGTTAGCTCCTTTACCCAGGACATGATAGTTGGTGAGGGAGCCGGCTTCTAGATTTTGTTTCTTTTACTTGAATTCTGTTTCTCCTCCTTGGGTAGAAAGAGCTTTACCCAAGTGCAGTAAAACAGTGTAGGGGTCAGGCCCATGTGGTGTTATGTTGTGGGAAGAGCACAGGGTGAGGGACCAAGGACACCCGTCCTGGTCCCATTGACTCCTTCTTACTTACTGGCTCTCTAACCTCGGACCGGTTTCTCGACCGGGGCCCCTTTTGTAGTCACCCCGACTTTCTGTCAGAAATCTCTGGGGTGCTTTTGGCTGTGGCGTGCTAAGTCTCCAGCATGGGCAGTTTGCCTGGTTTTCATTCTTTGAAGTCAGTTACGTTCCTCTCACGTTTCTTGAGCACTCTGGGTCTAGAGTGGAAAACTTAGCTCTGGCCTTTGGGAACCCGTTTAATGGGACACTTTTCCTCTTAATAGAAAAATGAGATCATTATCGGATAACTGACTCATAGGGAAGCTTTTATTTTTTAAATTGTTATAGTTCTTATTTTTTATCAAAACAAGATCTGTTTTTTCTGCTAATTCAGTACAAGTCACTGAGCGATAGAAAGAAAATTGCCCCAGCCCCATATTCTTGTGCCCCGATAACCATGAATAACTGGGTGCTCTGTGTCTTTCCAGGCTTTTGTGTTTTTCTCTCCTTTTTAAATATTTTATAAAACTGGATTCATACTGATAGTGTTTTGTATCCTATTTTCTTCACCAGCGTGTAACTTGGACATTTCACCTTGTTAATACATATAGATCTGCTACATTTTTTAAAGGCATAACGATATTCTGTATTATGTATGTACTGTCCTTCATTTGATTTTGTTTATTTTATTTTTTCTCCCTAGTACCATCAACTACAGTAAGGACCTTCCTCTGGCCCAAGGAATCAAGTTTCAGTAAAGGTGCTTTAAATTGACATTACTTCAAGTCTTTTAGGTTTTCTCTCATCTCTTTCTTCTGAAGAAGACAGAAAATTAAGATTTGCCCTGAATAAATGCATCATTTGGAGTATGACAGTGGCTAATCCTTTATGCCCTCGAGGTCCTGACTAAATCAAGAGACTCATTTTTTAAAAATAAAAGTTGTCATGGCATAGCCATATTTAGTAAAAGATAGAAAAATGGATTTTTATGTTACAAGTAGTTACTAACTTTTTTAAAGTTTATAATTATTTTATAATTTAGACAAAATAGTACATGCCATGTTAGGAACTTGGAAAAACACAGAGCCTAACAGAGAGGAAAACAGAAGTCTTCTCAGTAGATTCAGGAACATCTCCTGAGCAAGTAACGGATCCGCTGGTGAGTGTCGAGTCCCACTGCCCTCTCCAGCCCGTATTGGGAAGGGTGTGGTTGACAGGAAGTGTATCCCTTATATGGAGGGGGCCATGCAGCACATCGTCTGTGGATTGACTCGCTCTGTTAAATATGACTGAGGTATTCATCACCATTACGACTTCCCTTGCCCACGATGACTTGTGTCACCAGAGACGAAATGAGTGGGGTGGACGTAGATATCACTCCTGCACCTGCCATGCACTCTGCCTGTGTAGCTTCTACAGAAAGTGTCTGGATTTCTTGCACAGCCTGAGGCCATTTCTTTAGCTGGTAGGCTTCTGCAGTTGCCCTTGGGTTCGTTCTTGGAGAACACCCACAGTGGGTGGCAGCGTGTGTCAAAGGTCACTTTCTCTTTGCTGAGAGTCTGCTTCTTCTCTTGAGGGGCTGCCCAGCAGCCTTTGGGGTGGTGCTGCCCAGGGCCCCCGTGGAACTCGCACTGGCCCGTGTGGCTCTCCTCTTCCTGGCAGCCTGCGCTCCCCCAGTGGGCAGCCGCCACCGCCCCCTGGACTCCTGCCAGATTGGACTGGGGCAGAAGCTTCGAAGATGACATTTGTAGGTGACCTAATGCATCAGGATGTATGGAGAGATTTTCACAATCGGCAGAGTTTGGGGGTTGTTATGACAGAAGCAAGCAAATGAAAACAAAAAACCTAAGCAATTACAAATTGATCAGGGAAAGAGAGGTCCCGTGTTCCATGGCCCAGTGTGACCAGTGGTCACCTAGCTGTGTAGTTGTCAGCCTTGGGTGTTACTCAGGCCAAATGCTGGTGATGGACCTTCTGAGAGCATGCTGGCAGGAAGAAGGCAGGGGCGAGCGTAGGTTAGGAAGGTGACAGTTCCGTATGCTCTGTAGTGGAAAGTCCGCAATACCTGAAATTGAAAAATAATGTGGGCTTATAAAGATAGGCCAATTCTGAGTCATTCCTGCAGGGGTGGGGCACGGAGACAGGGCAAACTGCTGCTTCTCATAACAGTCTTGTAGAGCTATTTGAGTTTTAAATGAAGAGACTGTATAATTTTGATTAAAAATTTAAACCAATAAAAAAGGAAATGATGTTGGAAAATCCCACATCTCCAGACGCCCTTCCCTCCATCCCACTCCCCAGGGCACAGGCATGCGCACCGGGGACTCTTTTAAATGTCTCATAAAATGATCTAGTGAAAGCCAGATTTCCTTCCATTTTTTTAAGAGTTCGAAATATACTACATTATCTTGTATTAATACACATGTACTTTTTAATATAAATGGTTGCATAAGAAAATCATGCAAATTGGGCATTTACTCTAAAAATCTTACTATGGTTTTACTTTTTAGGTCACAATGCTAAGTATTCCATCTCTGTCTTACTTGGTCACTATAATGCTGTCTGTAGAAAGTGAAGCAGTATTTAAACCATTTTAGGAACCTTGTTCATAGGCTGTTTTGTGAAATTTGCAAGATTCTTTTTGATTGAAATATTTTTATATCCCGTTTTCCCCCAGCATATTTAAGTAAGTGTTCCAAGACACCAGCTGTATCAGTGATTGTTTTAATTACACATTTTTTCATTCATAATTTCCCTGCAGTTAGGTAGGTAAGGAGACTCTCCGACATTGTGTCCAATGTGGGGTAATCTCCAGTACGCTGGGTAGGGGGGCCTAGCAGCTCTGCTCTTGGGTGTGAGAGTCGAGTCACACTGACTCTGAGAGCTTTCTTTGGAACTTATTCATAACTTTTATACACATTCCTAGCAACAAAAAGGATATTGTTTGTCATAACATTTATTAAAAAATACTGCCTTTAAATCGTCTCTTCTTGTTCTTTATTCTTTGACCTAACAAGTGGAAGTTGCCTGTTGGTGTTTTCAACCACAGTGGTTAAAATGTGTGTGTGTGTTTGTGGCCATGTATTCTGAGGTGCTGGGAGCCCCTTACTGCTGATGGCTGGTTACCCGGAGCCCCTGCCGACTGTCCCGTCCCGCCCTGCCCGCTGGTGCTGTAGCCAGTTCCCAGCCCACAGTGTGGGCAGGAGGAACTGTGGCCAGTGGGCCGACTTCTGCCACTGTGGTGAACCCGAAGTTTCTTAGGATCTTGCTGTATGTGTCCACCCCTGGAGACAGTGTCCAGTCGGCTGGTCCCAGGGTCCTGACTCCTGTGGTTCCCTAGGACGGGGGTGGAAGACTTGGTTGGTTTGGCTTCCGTTTGGGGAGGGAGGCACTCCTGGTGAAGATGTCACAGTCACACCACGGAGATGAGGCAGTTTTCTCAAAGCCAATCGGGACGCTACTACATTGTTCACCCCTCTCTTCTGCTTTGCGACCTCAGAATGTCCTTGGTGGCATTCCCTGTCCCTGGGAATGCAGGAGGGACCGAGAGGGGTCGGTGACCTTGCTCTTCTGCGCTTCCCTGGCCACCTTCCAACCTTCTTTCTGTTGCCTTCACTCTAACAAGGTTGCCAACAAGGAAGCTGCTGGGAATGTTTTTAATGTTTTTAATGTTTCCTATTTCAGTATTGCCAGACAGGGACACACACATTCCACTCCCTGTGGTCCCCGGCACCCTGTTGTCTCACACCTGGCTCGGTCCCTTTGTTATCCTCTTTCCCTGACTTATTTTATCTGCCTGATTGCAGTGAAGACCTTTGCACAGGTAACCATTGCTGCAATTTCTGCCCTCGCCAAGCTTAGTACTCCTTAAAGGTCTCTAAGAGGCTGTGTGAAGAGATTAGGTGACGGGCCATTTTTTCAGCCCCAGAAACTGTCCATATATTTTAGTGTACCAATTTTTTGGACTTTCCATATAATGAAATTTGCTGATTTTTTATTATTTTTCTAATTGAAGTTAAAAAGTTAGGTTAAAAATATTTTCTTTGGCTTTTTTAAGTGTATTTTTAAAGAAGTGATAGTTGTACGTATGCAGTGAAAAACTCAAATGGAGGTTATAACAAACGCGGGCCTCTCGGGTCCCCTGGGCAGTCCCTCCCCAGCGCCCGAGGAATCGGTCGGGACCGCCCGCCCTTTTCTGCTGTCACTGACCTCCACGTTTCTAAATAATAAGCTTGTGCTGTTATTTTGCAGTTAGTAAATTTAGATATTGTCTGTTGACTTGTGGTAGGTGAGGAATAATGTTATTACCACCTCCCCAAACATAAACCTTCTCTTAGCTCTAATCTGTTAATGTCACAACTTCTGGTTAAATCTATGGTCATTTAATTATTGTGAATATGCAAAGACAGCCAAGCCAAATTATGCCTACGTTCTTTTATTTTCCCAGAGTTAATAATTGCCCTTATTGCTTAATTTGCTCTGTATCTTTTTATTGTAGTAAAATACAAAGGATTTACCATTTTAAAGTGCGCAGTTTCATGGCGTTTAGTACGTTTACAGGCTGTGCAGCCCTCACCACCACCTAGTTCTAGAACATCTTTATCACCCCCAAAGGAAACCCCGAACCCATCAAGCAGTCATCCCCCCTTCTCCTTCACCGCTCAGTACCTTCTACCACCAGTCTGCTTTCTGTATCTATGGGTTGACCTATCGTGGATATTTCATATAAATAGAATATTACTAATGATTTCCAAATGCCCGAATCTCATCTCTAACGTGCCTATCAATATTTTCCAATTACCCATATCAGTTTCAGTTTTATTTTTCCTGGAATCAAGTGCCCTCTGTCCTGTTTGCTTCGGTTGGGCTGGCTGCTCACCGGGGCTGTTGCACCAGCATCACCCGTGCCCGGACTTCTCTTCGCTGCCCTTCTGTGTTAGAGCCTCGTGTTCCCTGAATCGCGTTTTCCTCTTCTTTTGCTGGAGCATATCCCGCAGAGACTTCCTAAGAATGGTGGTTTTGGAGGGAATATTTCAGAAGTCTTCTAAAAGAAAGACTTCATCCCCACGTTGAATGGAAGATTGGATATAGGAGCTGGATGTGAAATACACTGTGTTTTGTTGTTTTGTTTGCACTGGAAGGGCCCTCAAGTGTTTTGTGGTAGGGACATTTTGGTCTTTAATCCATCTGGAATTTGGGTATGTGTTATGATTCGACCTAAATTAATTTCCCCTGCAAATATTTAATAATTCTCCCCTCTCCAAATCTGGCAAATGAGTTTTCCTTTCCCCACTGACGCCTCTTATAACACACTGCACACTAAGGACAGCAGGATCTGTTTTTAGGTTGTGTGTTCTCTGTGTGTGTGTGTACATGCAGACACATATATTGGATTGATTTAAGTTTTGTAGCCTTTTAAGTTTTATTAAATTTAAGTTGTTTTAGAGTACTACATATATTATCTATGTGACCTTCAGAAAGTAACCTAGCCTATCCTTACCTGTAACGGGGTGCAGCCGTTGGCCTTGTAAGCTGCAGATACCAACCTGCCTTGAGCAGAAACTGGAGAGCATGCAGTCAGACTCGTTCTGCCCCTCCACATCCATTCTCCCACGGCCTCCTGCTGTGCGCCCTCTGGGGCTGATCTCCGTGTACTGCTTCACCTGGTCTTTCCTTGTGTTCTGGCTTTTGATTGGCCAGTGGTAGAAAATCAGAGCAGACAGAGGTCAGGATATTCATTTCCCCACCCCTCCCTGCCAACCCTGGGTAGTGATTGTCAACAGACCTTGGACCTTGGACCTTGGACCAAGGACCTTGTCAGGTGTCCCCTGTGCTGTGGTGACGCGGGATTCTGCCAGCGCTTCCCTTTTCCTGCCCTTCAGTCTGCAAGTGCCAGCGGTTCTGTCGGTACTCCCTGGGGGTTCTGTTGGTACTCCCTGGGTTCGTCACCTTCCCTCCTTGACTCCTTCCCTCCAGGAGGCTAGCTAAACAGGAGGCCACAATCAGCTATCTTGTTGGAACACCACTGCTAGGATTAGTGAACTCTAACCATTTTTAGGCTTTTTGTTTCTTTACTCAAAATTAAAATTTGGAAACAGCTGGCAGTTGACCTGGCATGGTCTTTTACGTGTGAGGTAGTTACCTGGCCCTTGGCCTGGTGAGCGCAGGACCGCTGGGCTAATGGTCCTAATGCTGAAGTCGGGAAGAGAGTTCCTTTGCTTGGGAAGTCAGAGTGACATTAGGAAGGGAATATGGATGCTGCCCTGCTGAAACCATGCGTTGCCACTGGATGGGGTGGTGATGACGTTCGTCCCACACAGCTGTAAAGATTACAGAGAGAAATTATAAAAATAGCAGTGCACGTGGTAAGGGCTCGGTCAGTAGTGACTGTTGTTATTAGGGTGTTTTACATATTTTCCTAAATGAAATGTAGAAGGATTTTTCAGGTTTTTGAAAAGTTCTTTCGGATTTTTATTGGAATCACCTTAAATTTATAAATAAATTAGGAAAGAACTAACAGTGCTTATATATTTTTATCTAGCTATATGGTATGTTTGTTTTGTTCACATATTTGTAACTTCTTGAAAGATTCTATAATTTCCTGCAGTATTTTAACTTTGAAGCTTATTTCTATATATTTTATGATTTTAGTAACTAAATGGGATTTCCCTGTATATGTAAGTTGGTTAAGAACCCATTTACTTTCCCAAGATATGTTAGGTTGGAAAATAAAAACAAGGATCCTACAACTACTTGGCCATCTGCTGGTTGAAGGTCTTTTCACCCTGGTTAATGCCATAGTTCTAGAAATATGTCCAGAAATTGGTATTATCAAATTGCCTTTACGGTGTTGACCTGTAGGTGGCACTGCTGGTCAGAGTAACCGACTCCTCTTGGTAGAGAAATGCGCTGTGTTGACTAGTGTCTAGGAGGTCACCATGGAAAAGGTTTTCTATTCAGACAGTTGTGCTAAACTCCACCAGTGCTTTTATGAGCTGCTTTACATTCCAGCACCTTTAGTAACCTGCCTCCCCTCTCTCCCGTGTGTTAACTACACAGATCACCTGAGCCTCAGTTGATTATTCTTCTTGGGTAAAACATAAGCCCCCAAATGTTAAAGAGAGAAAACAATGTTTGGATCTAAGTGCAGATTAGTGTCTTTTCTTTTAAATTAAGGAACATACATTTTATTTTTCACTTATTCCCTCAGGGATGAATTACTTGTTTTACTTACACTTACATGATACTGTGTTCCAGGCACTTTTCAAAACAACAAATATAAACCCATTTCATACGCAACAACTCACCAAGGCAGGTAATATTACCATGCTCATTTTGTTCATGAGGAAACTGAGGTACAGAGAGATTAAGTAACTTTCCCTAAGTCACACAGCTAATAAACAATAGAGCTGAAATTGGAACCCAAGCAATGTGGCTCCAGAGTTAGTGATATGAATCCCCTGAAATTCAGATTCTTATACAATGTCCTCTTTTTTAAAGAAAATTGTATTTTTTCCATTACAGTTTAGTCCCCTAATACTCCCCACCCTCTGCAATCACCACACTCTTGTCCACGTCCACGAGTCCTTTTTCCTCAGTCCCTCCACTCCCTGCCTCTCCCCCCACCCTTAGCTGTCATCCTGCTCTCTCTGTATGAGTCTGTCTCTGTTGTGTGTGTTCAGTTTGTTCATTAGATTCCATATATGAGTGAAGTCATATGGTGTTTATCTTTCTCTGCTTGGCTTGTTTCACTTGTAGTGGTCTCCAGGTCCATCCATACTATTGCAAAGGGTAAAGCTTTCTTCTTATAGCTGAGTCGTAGTCCGTTGTGCAAATGTCCCATAGTTTTTTATCCACTCATCTACTGATGGACACTGGGCTGCTTCCATATTTTGGCAATTTTAAATACTGCAATGAACATAGAGGTGCTTATGTTCTTTTGTATTAGTGTTTTGGGTTCCTTTGGATATATTCCAAGAAGTAGGATCACTGGGTCAAAAGGGAGATCCATTTTTAATTTTCTGAGGTATCTCCATACTGCTTTCCACAGTGGCTGCACCAGTCTGCATTCCCACCAACAGTGCAAAAAGGATCCCCTTTCTCCACATCAACTTGTTTGTTGATTTGTTTATGATGGCCATTCTGACAGATGCGAGATGGTATCCCATAGTGGTTTTAATTTGCATTTCTCTAATGATTAGTGACATTGAGCATCCTTTCATGCCTATTGGCCATGTTTTTGTCCTCTTTGGAGAAGTGTCTATTCATGTCCTTTGCCCATTTTTTAATTGGCTTTTTTTTTTAGCGTTGGGTTTTGTAAGTTCTTTATAAATTTTGGATTTTAACACCTAATGCCCTCCTTTTGTCTGCCTCTCAATTGCTGATCCTTTGTTTTTTCTTATGTAATGTATTTTTATTTTTCATTTTGACATAATCATAGCCTTAAAGAAAAACAAGTATGGTACAAAGAATGTTTCCCTTTAACTGTGTGAGAGTACGTGGTTGACCCGATGCCCCATCACCCCAAATACTCGAGTGTATTTTTTCCATAAACAAGGACAGCTTCTTTTTTCTTTTTTGTTTAAGCACAAGAAAATTAGTCTCTTTTTTTTTTTCTAAAGATTTTATTTATTTTTATAGAGAGAGGAAGAGAGGGAGAGAAACAGCAATGTATGGTTGCCTCTCACATGGCCCCCACTGGGGACCTGGCCCACAACCCAGGCATGTGCCCTGACTGGGAATCAAACCGGGACCCTTTGGTTCCCAGCCCGCGCTCAATCCACTGAGCTACACCAGCCAGGACTAGAAAATTAGTCTCTTTTATGTAAAGGAAACATTGCAAATGGATGCAAAATTTAATTTTATGATTAATTATACATAAAATGAACAGGCGTACTTACGACGAAACCCACATCCAAGGTTGATCACAAGACAGCAAAAGAATTGGCAAAGTGGGAAACTTGCTGCTGCCGATTTGAAATGTTTGCAACCTGAAATCAAAACCATAAATTAGGTTCCTTTAAAGGGAATATAAGAAAATCAAATATAGACCTCAATGGGCTTAACAGCATTAAGCCCATCACCTATTTTAGTTACCAGATGTTAACAAAATGCTATGTGCTTTTCATTCTCAGTGTGAAGCTCTTCTCATGGTGTTGGTACGTCACTTCTGCTCACTCCGCTGGCAGAACTCAGTCGCATGGCACACACAGCCGAATGGGAGGGTGAGGAGCACCCTTTATGCTCGGGAGCCATATGTCCAGTCCAGACTTGGGTGTTCTGTTATGTTAAGAGAGGACAGAATGGACATCAGGGGCAAATGAGCAGCTTCCACCACAGCGTTTGTTGAACATACTTCCCTGGCTCACTTGTCCAGAATGTCCTCTGTGGCATGTCACTTTTTTTTTATTTCCAAGAGGAAATTTTATTAGCACATTTCAATCACCTTAAACTTGTGATAAAAGATAGTATATTGTAGTAATTCTGAAAAAATGTTTCCCTGGGGATGCTCTACTGGCTAGACACAAAAGGTATTTCTCCCCTTTGCTCCTTTATCCACACTCTGACGGAGCTGACTGCAGACTCGCTCAGTTCGGTGTACCTGTCGGCTACTGCGTAAGTCTGAGGCACTGCCAGGGTCTTGGGATACCTTCGTTGCCAGGCATTCTGTTTGGAGGGTATGTGCATGCCTCTGCTGGAAGGGCAGGGGTTGTCAGGGTGGCCGAGGCCTCTCTCCGTGTGGTCTCTTCCTCCGGGAAGACAGCCTAGGTTGGTTCACAGGATGGTGGAAAGGCTACCAGCAGCAAGAAAAGTGTTGCCTGTCATTTTATTTCCTCATGATATCAGATAGTCTTCCAATTAAGAGTTCATGTAGATTCTGTCATTCCTCAGGGCTATTCTCATTCATCCCTTTGCAGAAAAATAGAAGTAATCTGCTTCCAAAAGCAGCCAATCGGGGAAATTTCAGAGCCGGTTAGGAAGCAGTGGGAGGTGGGAGAGAGGAGTCGGGACAAGTGGGACAGCAGGAGCTGGAGTTGCCGCAGACAGGCAGAAGCCCTGCGGGGAGCCCAGGGGCCCCTGGGAGAGTGGGTACCTGGAAAAGGCGGTGCTGGTGGGATGAGGTGGGAAAGGAGGGAGTGAGGCTCGGAACTGGCACGTGAGCTTTCTCAGCATTGCCTCTTTGGTCCATTTTCCCCCCTCTGGCTCTCTTGCATCAGGGCTGCCAGAGGAGCCAGACTCAATCCCCAACTCTGGGCCAGGTAGTATTGGGGAAGTCACGTGTCTTCTAAGACCTGGTAACCTCTGTAAAAAGGGAGTAACCTTCCTATCATGCTTCACTTCCTAACACTACTGTAAAATACAAATGCAACATCAAGTGCAAAAACTTTCTGTGCACTGTGTAACACACAGCACTGGTATATTATTGACAGAGTGGTGCAGCTCTCTGCAGGCTGTGTGGGGCTGGTCCAGCCCTGGGCTATCCTGGGGGCACTGATTTATTGAATCATTGAGAGAGGCTCAAAGATCTGGACCAATGGAAGTCACCCCTGGTTCAAAGGTCATTCCTTGGCAGACAGAGTCCAGTGGAGGCCACGGGATCTGGGCTTTCAGAGTAGACACCGCCTGGAGAGGCAGAAAAGGAGGAGGTGGGCCTGCGTCGGGTATACAGTCAGAGAGGAACACCCTAGGCTGGGCCCCTGCGGGTGAGGCAGGACCTCCAGGGCTGCCTCTGAAGGAAGGAGCTAAGGAAACCCTAGCCCAGGGCTGTTGACAGGCACTCAAAAACTGTGGCTAGAACTGGTTTTGTCTTGGATTGCCGTGAGCCAAATAGCGATGATACCACTGAATCTCACTGGTTTTGTCCTGGTTTGAGTTGATAAACTCACGTTCAGATTGCTTGGCTCTTGGCTGTGAAGAATCCCCTGGGTGGAGTGCGGAGACATTTTCCTATTCATAGTGTGTCATTCGAGTGTGCCCCTGACACGAGGACTTTCAGCTGTGAGCTAGGAAGGGGAGCTTTGCTCATGATCACAGACAGTGCCTGTGAAGGAAGCTTTGCTTGTGTCCTTATTTGGGGTCTAGATGATACATTGCCTTATGTTTTCTGGGGGTAATATGAGGGGACAGTGTGCAGGGAGATCTCTTGCTCTACGTTATACTGCAGTTGAGAGAATCAGATGGTAATTCTATACAGCATCTCTCAGTGTTGACAGCTTTCATTTTAAAAATGTAACAAACTGTTCCAGGAACAATCAAGATGATTCACTCAAGACCCTTCTTACGTGCTGTAAGGTAATGATCTGTTCCCACCTAAAAAAATTAAGATTAATCATTACAGTGCTCCCTGGTGTTTTAAATCCAGACCTCAGATACCCAAAGCAGAGTGATTAAATGATTTTTAAAACTTCTTAAAATGGGGGAGGGGGGGAAGAACCTCTAAAGAAAAAGTACCAAGAATTTTTCTACAGCTTTTGGACCCTAGGCCCTGCAGCAGTGACTCAGTGGATTTTTATTTTCCTAGTCAGACAAAGATAAGATGTTTTCTTACTGCTGCCTTCTCTGCCCTCCACCTCAGCCGCCACGTAAATGGCAAATCCTTCCAGTGTTTCCCGTGAATAAAGGTAAGCGGAGGGCCTCTGGGCTCATTCTCCATTTGTATTTTTTGACCTCTACACATTTAATGATGACTTCCTCAGGATCACACTGCCTCCTTCCCTCCTTGAGGGATTTCATTTTATTCTTGCTCACAGAAAGCACTGAGCCATGCCGGCTGCAGCTGCGTCCGCCTTCCCAGGAGCGCCCTCCCCTGCGGCCTCCCAGAACGTCCACTCCGCAGCGATTTCACAGCCCAGGTGCCTCCCGGGCTAAGTGACCAGTCCTTGCATCCCTTCGGTCCCCTGTGTTATAAATAACCTAGTCCTTGCCTGCCACCCACTCCCTCTCCCAAAAGGATGCTTTGGGGTAAAAGATTTTCTCCGAAGTAGGCAAAAGCCTAATTGTTTCCTCAGAGTTACCTAAACCACTTGAATTTTTAGTAGCTTTCAGAAACAAAAGGTGCTTTTTAACTGGACAAACTATTCCCTCCAGCAAAGTCCTTTTGGCTGGCCTTTATTAGTCAGCAGCCTCGGCCAGCACTGTAGCTGTAGTCAAAGAATCATTGCAGGAAACGTGCTTCAGGGATTAACCTGACTTCAGGGTCCACGTCCTCTCTGCCAGTTCTTTCTCCTGTGTGTCTCCCTCGGCCGCAGTAAGGGTGGGTGCGGGAGGTTTTTATGACTGTTGTCACCGCCATCAAGCTGATGCTTTCCCGGTTTTCGCCCTGGTGGTCACAGTGCACTCGGATACTTTTATTCCGCTTCTCTCCTGCAATGGAAGCTCTGTGAGGTCAGCCTCTTGTGTCGATTTTCCAGGTTCTCTGTCTCTTCCACATCCAGTGAGCTGTCCAGCACGTAGGATGGAATCCGTACGTGTTTATTCAATAAGCAAACAAATGGATGCTTTGTGGAGGTTTTGGCTTCCTTTTTGTATGTGTAGGGAAGGAAGGAAATCCCTCTATATTCTTAGGTTCTTTGATTGGGACCTGTGAATGAAGCTGGGGAAAAAAAGACATTAATAGGAGAAAAGGGATGAAATGACAAAGCCAGCGCCACTTGCTGCCGCGGCGCTACTTGCAGAGCAGGCCGGTGGCCTTGTTGAACAGGACTGCCGTTTCACACTCCGAGCTCACGGCCCCAGGACTGGACATGACTGGAAAGCAAGAACAGATGTGACTGACCCTCCCTACAGACTCCGGCAGGAGATGACAGCGGAACACACTGCCCAGGGGCCACACAGCAGAACCCCTCACCCTTTTAAAATGCAATTATAATGCAGTAAAAGCTCAATGTTCCAGCCTCAATGCTGGTGCATCTCTCCACGCCTGCCCTTCTCCTTTCTTGGAGCGTGAATAAAATCCTTACTCTCTGTACTTCTCTTTGTGAGTTCTTTCACTGCCTGCATCACCAGCCACCCTAACAAATACAAATTTATTTGACCATTACTCTTTTGTATGCACGCAGAGACCGTCATAAGAGTAACGATCCAAAGAAGTGATTGCGGTTGTGGGCTTACATCCCATTCACACAAAGGGTGACAAGCGGTGGAGAAATGACAGGCAAAGGAAGCGAGGGCTGGGCTTCTAGGAGTGGTTTACTGTGGCGAGGTAAATGAATTGGGGGGAACTAATAGAAGATGAGGGTTATCTACTAAGGCTTAGTTTATGGAGATTTATCCCAGCGCCTCTCTATCTCTGGTGAGAAAGGCTGCTCTCTTTCAGGAATGAGAGGGGCTCCTTCACGAGGGAAGTTTATGCCCTCCCCACTTGAAGCAGATGGAGGGAGGGCAGAGAGCATTTTCTGTGTCTGCTTTTACTCAGTTGCGTTTGGCTCAACATAATTCTAATGCCAAAGAGACAGATTTTGGGGTGGCACATTCTGATCCCCTTTATGTGTTTGGTAGAATTTGGATGTGGTAGAGATGGCTCATTTACTGCCTTTTACGGCGGGCGCCTGGCTGCCCAGAATACAGACAGCACCTTTCAGCCTGTGTGTGGCGAGGTGTGGCCACGTGAAAAACCATGCAGGCTTCCTGAGGACTTCTTGGCGGACCTACCTGCCCACGGGATTGCCTACCCCTATGTTCTTCTGAGACGGAGCAATAACCTTCTAGCTTGTCTGTGCTGTTGTAATTTTGCTGTTCTGTTTACTGCTTGCAGCTAAACCTCATCACAACAGGTGTGTTAGTTTAACAGTTGCATGTATCAGGACTAGGAAAAGATTGGGATTAAAAGCCTAGATCCAGCTGGGATCCCATAAAAAACTGTCAGAGGTGTTCAGAGTCCGATGGCAGCCTTAGCTGATGTTATTCTCTTTGCTAAGTTACTTCATATCCATCCACTCACAACTGTGGAGCAGGTCCTCTTTTTCCACCTTACCCCCGGCTTAGAAATAAGAATGACAAACTCGTGCATTAAAATGTTGACAGGATGTTTCATGTGTCCTGTTGGGCTGAAAACATCTGTGCACCTAGAACTGGCAATAGCGCAGGGAGTTGGACGTGCTCACTTTGGTGTTTTTTTAGTCTTAGACATAAAAAGGGCAACTAATTGTTAAGATTTTCCCCTATTATTTTTATGTCATGAGAGCCAATTTTTTTCATGGATTTCTTTAAAAGATTTAAATTTCTTTTTGCCTCTGTTAACTTAGCTCACATGAGTAAGAACTCTTTTGACAGTGAATGTTTATTTCCTAAACATCCTTTCCTCTCTACATTGATTGTCTAAACTATGTTTCCCTACCTCCTTGACCATAAAGAAACTAGGAGTTTCTGTCTCTTTTAAGGAGTGGTGGCTGCGGGTGACATGCAGTTGGGGATGGGGGTGACGTATGAGCTACACCTGAAGACAAACAGGTTTGTGAATTTCAGTCGAAATGGAGGTGAAGGTAAACATGGCTCTCCTCCTTGAACAACCACATCAAATTACAACTAAACAATGGGACAACCATCACTCAGAACCATCAGAAATCAAGTTGAATGGAAGTCCAACCACTACAGAATTAAAGAAGCCACATCCATCCAGACAGGCCATTGTTCCTTTTCGGAGCCCTCCACCCACAGAGCCACGGAGCCACATCTGAGACTCCATCAACCTGGCTCACAAGGTTTGCTCCACCCTGGGGAATCCCTGAGGCTCCGCTCCACCCAACGTAAAGGCCCACCCAAGCTTTTAACAGTGGCTTTTCCATGTGAATGGCTGATCTCAGCACAGGCTTCATAGCTCCCTAAATTCTCTCAAACAAGCAACAATTAGCTTCAGCGAGCCCCCACTCCCTGCACATCTGGCGAAGCAACCGCAGGGATGATACTAGCAGCAGTCAGATTCATAATTTGGCTACTCATGGGAACCTCCGAGCCCAGCACAAGTAGCAGCCAGCTCAGATTGCTTTGTAGCTCATGCAGGGTGACCTCAGGTGCAACACAGATGGGCTGACCTTGACCGGCACCACCAGAGAAACCTCAGAGCCTGTGTATCCAGTGACAGCTACACACATGGGAGCACCACCGCCCTGCCCCTGCACAGCTGATCCTCCATGGAAGGCAGAGGTTGGTGGGCAGCGGTCACAGTCAGTCCTTGCAGCTGACTAGCCTGGTTAAATCCCTTTCATTGTTCTGCCAACAGCAACCAAGGCTCAACTACAAAAAGAGGGTGTGCTCAGCCCACACAGAGGGCGCACCTTGAGTACCCAGCTTGGGTGGTGATAGGGGAGGCTGTGCCACTGGACCCTACAGGACACCTACTCCATTAGGTCACACTACCAAGACACAGAGTCAAAGCAGCTCTACCTAATATATAGAAACAAACACAGGGAGGCTGCCAAAACAAGGAGACAAAGAAACATGCCCCAAATGAAAGAACAGATCAAAATTCTAGAAAAAGAACTAAACAAAATGGAGATAAGCAATCTATGAGATGCAGAGTTCAAAACACTGGTTATAAGGATGATCAAGGGATTTAGTGAGGACCTGAAAAGCATAAAAAAAGGCCCAGGCAGAAGTGAAGGATATACTAATGGAACTAAAGAATAATTTACAGGGAATCAACAGTAGACTGGAGGAAGCCAAGACTCAAATCAGTGATTTGAAACATAAGGAAGCAAAAACACAACCAATCAGGACAACAAAAAGAAAAAAGAATCCCTAAAAATGAGGATAATGTAAGCAGCTTATGGGACAACTTCAAGCACTCCAACATTCACATCATTCGGTTGCCAAAAAGAGCAAGAAATTGGAAATCTATTTGAAAATATAATGAAAGAAAATTTCCCTAACTTGGTGAAGGAAACAGACATGCAAGTCCAGGAAGCACGGAGTCCCAAACAAGACGGATGCAAAGAGGCTCGCTCCAAGACACATCATATTAAAATATCAAAGGTTAAAGATAGAGAATCTTAAAAGCAACAAGAGAAATGCAGTTAGTTACCTACAGGGGAGCTCCCATAAAACTGTCAGCTGATTTCCCAAAAGAAACTTTGCAGGCAAGAAGGGATTGGGAAGAAATATTCAAAGTCATGAAAAGCAGGGACCTACAGCCAAGATTGCTCTACCCAGCAAAGCTATCATTTAGAATGGAAGGGCAGATAAAGAGCTTCCCAGACAAGAAAACACTAAAGGAGTTCATCATCCCCAAACTATTATTATATGAGATCTTAAAGGAACTTATTTAGAAAAAGAAGAAGATCCAAACTGTGAACAGTAAAATGGCACTAAATGCGTATCTATCAACAATTGACTCTAAAAAACAAACTGAGCAAAGAAGAAGAACAGACAGAATCATGGATGCAGAGAGCGTTTTGATGGTTGCCAGATGGGAGGGGGTGTGGGGGATGGGCGAAGAGGTGCGGGGATTAAGAAGTACAAACAGGTAGTTACAGAATAGCCATGGGGATGTGAAGGACAGCACAGGAAATGGAGTAGCCAGAGAATTTGTACACAGGACCCATGGACGCTAACAGTGATGTGGGGATTGCCTGAGGGAGTGGGGGTTCTGGGGGAAATTTTCAGACCACTGTAACAACATAATCAATAAAATATAATTTAAAAGAAAAAAAAGATGAACAGGTTTGTGAGCTATGGCTTCATGAGACATTTCCTTCATTTTAAAATAAATGATAGGATTTTTTAAATGGGAAATCCCACAAAACTCAGACAATCTCAAATGAAACTGAAAACTTTATCAGTGTAACTGGAGCTATAGGACATTAACAAGAAATTTTCCCCCGGAACGTCAGCAGACCCTGAACTGGTAGGGGTCACAGAGTGTGGGGTCCTGTCCGGTTGGGCTGCTGGCAGTCCACACTGGCTTGGACCAGGCCTGGGCTCACGGCAGAGTCCGAACTGGTAGGCCGGCTCCTGAACCCCCAGCTTGAAACACACCGATTATCCTGAGTCACATCACAGTACCATTTAGTTTTAAGTTTTACAAATGGTCAAATTGGCAGTTTATTTGGTTCAACCTACCGATGAGGTTTGTTTCCTGTTCGTTTTTTCTCAAAAAGAGTTAACTTCTTAGAATACAAGCATAAATATTACCAGGAACAAAATACTTGCATAAAACAATGGCAGAAGATGGATATGTTACAGATGAATGATTTATAGATAAAGAAAATAAGGTGCTGAGAGTTGAGAGATTATTGCCTAGGTGTAGAGAACAGGGAACTGTCCTGTGGGAGCCTGGATCTCGCTGAACCTGTAACCCATGACCTTGCCTTTCACTGCCCCTTCACTTGTATTCAATGTAGTCACCTCCTTGGTCAAGTTCAGCAGACAGTCATCACAGCAGAAATGAGCCTCCTTTCATTCTGGAGCACTTGGAAAGCCTTGGGCTTCTCTACAGCTGTGAGAGTCCTTGAAAGTGACGAAGTCCTGCAGTGTGTTGCTGACATTAGCTTTCGTCCTTGTTAAGTGTAGCAGCGACTTAGCTTCTTACTGTGCACACAGAGCACTGAAAAACAGCAACTTGAAAATACAGATAGGCAAAAGAGAAGAGATTTGGCCACCACCATCACACAAGCGGGGACCAGCCCTGTTAACACTTGCACGTGCTCATTTATTTTGCCAGTGTTTGCGGAGCAGGCATGGTTTCCGGGGCTGGGAGCCTGGAGGACAAACAGAGGGCCTGCGTGTAGAGGAGGACAAAGTCAATGAACAAGTAAAGCAATAAATACATTGACTACGAATTGAGATACATGAAACAAAGTGTCATTTTAAAGGTTAGTCTGTGATATGAATTACGGGGTGAGAGAGAGTGGGAAGTACCCTCATGCAGACAGGGCAGGGGCGGGGTTCAGAAAAGGCCGTGCTGAGGAGGAGACGTCTCACATAAGGTAAGAGTGGTGCGCAGTCGGAGATGCAGAGAGCTGAGTGTCCAGGAGAAGGTACAGTCAGGGCAGCGAGGGGTTCAGGATGTGCCACCCCCAAATATGCCCCTGAGGCATATGGATTATTTTGAGCTAAAAGGCACTTGAAGTAGAGCAGGTGCAGGCAGGCTCTCTGGCCTCCCCCTTTGTACTTAAAAGCAGGGCATACGATTTCCCGTGAGGAGGTGCCCTACCTGTACCAGGGGGGAGAACATTCTTGTCATCAGAGACAGGGAGTCGATGTGAGATGAGTCTGCACAAACAAACCCTTCAAAAACGACCCTTCTCTTCCGTTAGTTTCCCCCACGTATGTCCTAGTCACTTTCCCACAGCTTGCTGCCCTTGGCCCGGACCCCCCTGCCCTTTGTCTTCTCACACCTCTACCCGCTTCCCTCTTTGTTAGGTGAAGTGGGACAGAGCCCTCGGGGTCTCCCTGCCTCTTTGGAGTTCTCACTTCTCTCTAGGAAGATCCCAGGCCGTGGAAGAATATTAACATCAAACAAAATTTGTGTGCTTTATTCCCCTGTTAATTGGTGTTTTGTCAGTTCAATTCCCAGGCCGCGGCCCCGGAGCCTGAGAGGGTGGAGGAGAGGTCTCTCTGCCCCTCCAGCGGGAGGAGGGTAGCACCTTTGGCAGACTTTCCCGCAGAAGTGGAGGCCAGTGCAGCTGGCGGGGGAGCAGGGGGCGTGGGCCGACCCTGCACATGCTCTCGAAGGATCTGGAGGAAAGCCAAAATTCTACCCTGGGGGGACGTCAATTATAAATGTAGTTTTAAAAACAGACATGAAATAACTGTGTACATGACTATTTGTAACTTGTTTTTCTTAATTACCAAGACACATGTCGGGTCCATAGTCTTTTCGATGCACAAGTGCCTGTACCCAGGTCACCTTGCCTGTGCCTTGCTCTCTCGCTGCCTTCGTAAGAGAGAGAACTGGACTCTCTCTTTCTGCCTGTATAATATAAATCAGGGGGAAACCCTGCCGCTTCTCTGTGCACGCATCTATGAACCCGGTTTCCCGGGACTGAGTGAAAACCTGCAAATGGGCGTGTTTCTAACAGGAAAGATTCTTTTTTGTTACTGGTCTGCCTCCTGCCCTCTCTGAAGCCCAGGCAGAGGATAAAAATGAATTTGTACACAATGTTAATGTCATTAATTAAATTGCAACACCCTGCAATTACGTTATCTATCTACTCTTGTTTCTTCAGGATCTCACTTAGTGTAACCTGGTATTTAGCCAGAGCGATACTCTGATTTCTCTAAGAAATTAACATGCCCCTCTGCCCTCCAGCTGGTAGGTCAGTGGGGCATTTGGGGGGATAGTTTATATGTTTTGCATCCTGTGCTTTTTGGTCACTGTCACTATTTCCAGTCAATAACCACTGAAGGGCCACAGGGAGTACGACACACCCCAGTGCAGGGACGTGAGTTGCTTGTAGAGTTTCAACATTAAGAATCACAATGCGTAAACCTGACAGGTCACATTTCACAGGCTTAAGCGAAAAAGACAATGTTTTGAAAGACAAGTGCAGCCAGAATGATTTGGCGTGTTTGGGTGGCCCTGGAGAACAGGCTTGCCCGAGACAGAGCAAGTGAACAGAACAGCCAGGGACCGTTTGTAGCTGGTGGGTCAATCCCCAAGGTTTACACAGTTCTCCGCGAGGAGGGATTCTTTTTGGGCCTGAGCCTTGGAAAGCTTTGCCTGGTTGAGAGTGGAAAAGGACAACTTCGTTATCACATACCAGTCTGGGGGAAAAACCGCTCCATCCACACCCAGCTGGAGTTCCCCACTCCATCGACTTTTTGGCAAAACCTAAGATCTGAGATGTGACAGCTGTCTCCGCCTGTAGTCTCATGAGTCCAGAACATCCTATGACTGGTGTGTGTGGGTGGGAGGGGGCGGCCACATGCACTGCAAATGCAGACCAGTTTGAGATTTAGAAGATTTGGGGTTGTTATACTTTGCAGTCATTTTACTGAATTATAAGGAAAAAAGAATCAAGTTAGTACTATTTAATTACTGCTTTTTATAGATTTTTCTTCAAATAAAACTTAAGTTTCCTGGTCGTCTGTCACATTTGGAGGGAGGAAGGCACATCAAATGTGCTTTATGAAGCAAATCTGAAGCCCAGAAAGAGCACGAGAAAGCCGCCCTCTGTGGTCCAGAGTCCAGGGAAGCGGTGAGATTCCAGAGCCGGTGACCTGGGGCCCAGCGTTTGAGGGGACGGGTGGGAGGCAGCGTGTGGGCTTTCTCCACTGGGTGCTTCCCTAAAGCCCTGGTAAAGCTCTCTAGGTGGGATAGGAAATGCGCTTATGTTGCTGAGATGTGTTTCCAAGCCTGTGAAGAAAAGCCTCATTCAGCGTTATAGGATTATTTACCTGGTCTCATTCAGAGTTTGGCCTCACCGGGTACTAGATAATAGAAACATATTGCGGGTATTCTAAGATTTGAGGGACCTAATGAAATAGTAGAGTTTACTGATGCTATTGTGCTATTAAAAAGAAATAGTAATAATTTCAGTTATGCCACATTGGGGCTTAGAAGTCATTCTGGATATATAATTTTCCCTGACTGCTCTGTAGTTACCTAGGCTTTGGAGTTGATCTCCTAATTGTGCTAGTTTGTAGCATGTTAACTCTGCTTTGGTGGACATCTATCCATGCTATTGTTGACTTCCTTTTCTCGAACACTCTGCACCAGGCGAAGCACATGCAGGCATCTGTGAACTTCAGACAGCTTGAGAGATGCGGGCAGCGTGGGCTAAGAGAGAAGACAGCCGAGCCCAGGAGCCACCAGCAAGGCTTCTGGGCTCAGAGCATCAGGTCCCAGCTACTCTACTAACCAGCCCTGACTTCGGATGAGTAAACTTCTCTGTGAAATGGGGTGGTGGTGGTTCGGGTATGTGTGGCCAGTAGGGCGTGCTTTGCACCCCCCTGACTGCAGGGAACATAACTGACCATGGGCCGCTGACCGCTGTGCTCTATGCCTGCAGCAGGGCCCCCAGGAACAGGCCCCGTGGCTGCTCCTAGTGGCTGAGTGGGGCAGGACACGAAGGCAAAACCAATAGCGGGCTGCGTGGAGCTGCTCCTTTGCCACTTTGGCTGGAGGATGCCTGGATAGCTCCGCCTGACCTCCTTCCTCTTCGCGATGCTTTCAGCTGCCTTCCCTCTGCCTCCTGCCTGGGCTCGGACTGGCATCACAGTCTGAGGGCTCTCCCAGCCTCTTCCAGCTCCCTCCCTCTCTTCCCTCCCATGGGCATTTCCCCTCATGTAGGCTTGTCAGATTAAGCCACAAATAAACAAATGATAGGGTGTCCAGTTAAATCCGAATCCCAGATAAATAATTTTTAAAATCATAAGTACATTTTAACTTTTAATAGACTCATTTTATCCAGCAAAATAATCTGTGCAATTTGAATGCCATGTTGGTGTCTGATTCCTGGTGGGCCTTTACTAGCACAAGGTGCTCATAGCCATACCTACCTCAGAGGCAGGGCTGAGTGAGCAAAAGATGTAACAAGAGCTGGACTGGAACGTAGTAAGTGCTCATTAAGCGGCAGTTACTGTCAAAGTCAAAGGGTGTGCCAAGACTGAAGGGGCTCCTTGGGTCTCCCAGCCTTTCCCCTGGCGACAGTAGGGACAGGTTGGAATCCAGGCCGTGACCCAGGTGCAGGGCACCTCTCCCACACAGCGGTCTGGTGGTGGCACCTGCAGGGCTCTGCTCTCTCCTTGGCTCCGGAGCGAGCGGTTCCTCTCCATCGGCAGCCATTTCTCACTGCCCCTGCCTTGTCCTCTGAGCACCTTCTGTTTCCCTCCGCATTATGGCGTTCGTCCACAGAGCCAGGCCTGGTCACTGCAAAACCAGAACGCTCTTGCTCTCCCGGCAAACCTCCAACGCTGCGTTTCCAGTTACGCCTCAGGCTCTCTCTTTCTCATTGCTCGGTTCACTTTGCTTTCTTTTCTTTTGAACTCTCAGGCTCTGAGGTAGTCTGGTTGCTTGTGGATTCTGGAGACTTGCAGTCCAGATAATGGAGGTGACATAAATGAATAATGTAGGAGTGGAAACTAAAGGAACGAATGAGAAATTTCATTGTTATCTTGGACAAGTAGAGAATTTTTAATCTCGAAACAAAATGACTTGGATTCTTGGAATGGAATCTGGATGTTTTAAATCTTATGTATAAGGACCAGAGTCATATGAGATTATCAGTAGCTATAATACATTAGTTGATTTACATGTCCCTAAAATCCAGAAAACTAATTTCAAAATACTATGTGAACATAAATTAATTCTTATTGAAGATAACTTTGTAATGATCTTGTTCCCCCCTTAATAGCCGCCTTATCTGTGCATTAAACTTCCTTATACTGATGCAAATTATGTGGCAAAACTATAATCACAAATACTGATTCACGACTGAACTTAAACTTCAGGTCTCATTGAAGTTGTAGGATCAGAACGCCAGGGTTTTGAAAGGCTGCTGAACCCACCGCTACCTTTAGGAGAAAGTGAGTTATCCTGACAAGATTAAAATCAAACTATTTCAAAGTTTCAGAAGAAAATTTATATGAACATAAAGCAAAAGGTAAATGCTTGAGCTACTACTGTCATATTTACCAAAAATTGCGAATTGAGTTTGTTATTTAACGAACGGCTGTGTTGATCTGGTCCGTACAATAGCTTGTTTGTGGTATGTGTTTGATGGTTTACAAAGTGTGATTTACTACAGGTGTGTTGTTGACTGTAGTCAATAACAATGTTAATTTTGAGAGACTTTTTTTTTCTCCTACTAGTTGCGAGGTGTTTTCAAAGCATTGTACTCTGGATTTAGGACAAACTCATGAGACACAGAGTGTGGGAGGAAGAACACCTGGGTTCACATGCTTTTCCTGTGATCGAGTCCCTGGGTATGCACGCCGCTTGGCTTCTCGGAATTTAGCTTCCTCATGTGTAAATGTGAAGGCCAATATGGGCCTGGGTTACTTTTTTTTAACCAGGTATTTTTTTTGTGGCTTGAAGGCAGATTGTATTAAAAAGGGCTTTGTGACAAATTCCTGTTATTATTTGTATGAAAGAGACACCGTTTATAGAATTTGTCCCTCACAAGGAGAAAGCACAGATTTATTAACCGTGTTCTGTCATGAGGCACTTGTCTGCAGCACAAGTGATCTTTAACCAAGTTTAAAAAAAAACCAACCATAAAGGGGAAGTCTGCGTACCACATTTCCGGTGGGTGAGGCTCAGGCCCGCTGCCCACAGAGCCTCCCACGGCAGCACCCGGCCCTTGGTTACACATTACTGCCCCACCGCATGGCCCTCAGGCCTGTGAGTCCTGACCTCCATCGCCAGTGGTGTGACCGACGCTTACAGAGACGGAACTTTGTCAAACCTCACCATTAGTAAGTCACAGAAGACGAACCCGAATCTAGAGATTTGGGCTCCGGAATCCACGCTTCCAACGCGCGATGACTTTGCCCCTGAGCTCACTGACTGACCGTCTGCAGCAGAGCAGCTCTGCTCCCCGGGCTCCTGAGAATATCAATGGCCTTCGCCTGGGCTGAGCCTGGGCTAAAAAGGCAAAGTTCTTCTGGGTGTTCTAACGGATGAATGGCACCAGTTTCCATGGGCTTTACTTGGTATCATAGGAGAGAAACTTTTCCTTTACCTTCTTAGGTTTGGTAACTGAGGCCTGTGAATTAAATTGATAAAAGGTTAACAGGAGAAAACTATACAGATTATGTTGATGTTTATAATTTTACATATATGAGGGACTTCCCAGAAAAGAGGTAAAACCCCCAAAGAAGCAGTTATATTTGCAGGATTGTATACCTAATGCCATGGGAGAAAGGGAGGGAGAAATGCACTACGGGAGACTAGATGGAAACCTGCTAGGCTGGGGACACTGTCTGCTCGGTGTGATTAGCTTAGAGCTCTTCTCAGGGAGGCGGGGCATGACAATCGAGCTTTGGGGAGGGTCCGATTTTAGGTAGAGAGGGATTTCAGGGACTCAAATGCCTTCAACTCAGAATAGTTCTCATGCTAAAAGCATATTTTGGGGTATCATATTATTAGCATGTTTGACTGAGTACTAAGTTCTCGAGGTACGTAGCAAATGTGTAACATTAGAGTTACTACTACCTGGTACAATCTATGAAGACAATATTCCCTTTGAAGCTGGTAAGCACATCCCCTGTAGGGCAGGTTTCATCTTGGTGAAGGTAAAAGATGGAGAGGTTCCCTGGGGACAGAGCTGGGCGTCCAGTCTGGGGAGGCTGGGTAGCCGGCGGGAGTGGCTGCTGCCTGTGGTGCAAGCTCAGGGTCGGTCACTTGGTGTCAGCCTGGACCTTGGCAAAGGGCAGGCTCTGAGAGGTCGGGAGCCAGGAGAAGGGAGAGCGGTGCGATGGCACGAGGCTGGGCACTGCATGCCGGAGGCTCTTCGGGACACTTCAGACTGCCAGAATCTTTACACATCAGGAGCCTGTACCAGGTCCTTCAAGGACCCTGGTGGAGACACTGGTGTCCGGGTGCCCGCACCCACAGATGCAGGCACCCACCTGGCAACACAGGCACTGTGAGGAAGGAAAAACCTGTCAGAAAAATACGTTCTTTTTGAGCAAAAGCTAAATATTAAAAAACCATGCATGTGTGGGTTAATTTTGCGTCAACTGGACAACTGGACTAAGGGACGTCAGGATAGCTGTCGGCATTCCTAGGTGTGTCTCTGAGGGCATCTTGGGAAGAGATTAGCTTTGAACCAGTATTCTGAGTAAAGATCACCCTCCCTGGTGTGATGGGAATCCGATCTGTTGGGGCCAAACAGAACAGAAAGAGCAGAGGGAGGGCGAATTTTGTCTCTCTTCTGGAGCTGTGACATCCGTCTCTTAATGGCCTTGTACCTTGGAGCTCCTGGTTCTCAGGCCTTTGGACTTGACTGTATCACACCACTGGCTTTTCTGGTTCTCCAGCTTTGTTGATGGCTACTATGGGATTTAACCTCCACGGTGTATAAGCCGATTCCTATAATAAAATCTCCTCTTATATATCTCCATATCTTATTGGTTCTGTTTCTCTGGAAAACTCTAAAATGGAGCTCTAGGCCATAGAGGATGCTGCAAATAAGTCCCAGAAGGAACGATATCATCCAGATTGTTGTCTGATCATAATTGTCAATAATATTAGAAATCAATAACAGAAGAAAAGCTTAGCCAGTTCATGTGTTGGAAACCAAACAACATCACTAAAGAAAGATTTAAAAACAGCTCATACATTTAAAAAGAACCCCACATTAAGAAGTAGTGGGAACTGAGTGACAGGAGAGGCGGGCCATTGCAGACCTGGACCCTCGCGGACCGAGGTTAGGTCGACCCAAATCTTGGAGGTGCAAGAAGGCTCAAACTGTCACGAGTGTTTGGTCACTAGAATCAGCCTGTTGCTAGAGAACTCTGAGGCTTTGCTGTCAGTATCAGACCACTGATAATGCTGTGAGGTCTTTAAAGAGCATGCGCACATCCAGATGCTTGGATTGCCTACGCTTTTCTTGACGGACATGCAGTTTGTGAGTTATCAGTCCTCGTGGACGGATGGGCAGCCATCGGTCCTCGACTCCTGGGATAGTGCTGTCAATGCCTGCTGTTCTGGGGAAATTACTGGGTTGGCCAAAAAGTTAGTGTGTTTTTTTCTGTAAAATAAAAGATACATTTTTTATTTTTACTAATAACTTTATTGATATGGATATTTTGACTATGTCGGCTATCTCCCACATGGTGGAATGTTGATTTTCTCAATTAATGTCTTTATTTGATTGCTATCAATTTCAACTGGTCTACCCAACTATGGAGCATCATCACCCAGAGAGAAATATCCAGCACGAAACTTCACAAACCACTTTTGATGCTTTTCATTAGTCACAGCACCTTCTCCATACACTGCACAAATCTTTTTTGCATTTCTGTTGCATTTTGATCTTTCTTGAAAACAGAAAGCATAATATGCCATAAACATTGCTAATTTTCTTCCATCTTCAATATTAAAATGGCTACACAAAAATTCACCAATCTTTATTTTTATTTTTAAATGCACACTGATATGACAGATGTCACAATACAGTCCAACAAAACTGTTTTGAATGAAGTTAAAGACAACTAGGCGCTAGTAGAGCCAGCTTACAGAAGAAGCCAAATGAACTATTTGGCCAAATCAGTACCAGTGGAACTGCCTTTTACTCTCAGAGGTGTAATGCTCTGGGCGATAATGCCGTTACCCTGATGGGCAGTCACCACTTAAGTTGGCTGTGACCCGGAAGTATGGATAGTTTTGTATTAAAGAATGTATTTATAAAGTGATTATTACAGTTTTCCTTTGGTAGTTGTTTAGTGCTTGTGTAGTTGCTCCATTATTACCATTTTGATCAATTTGTTCCTCTTCCTTAATTCTTTGTTATCCAGCTTCTTTGTTTCCCCGTGGGGAAGTTGGGATGGTGGGCAGGCTGCAAGGGACTTTGCCCCCTGAAATGGAGTGTGTTCAGAAAAGTTTGAGCCATATTTCTCTGAGGCCCCTGCCCCGCTGTGTGGCTGACTGCCCGCTTCGGTGCATTTTCATTTCTGAGCCAGAACAGAACCATCTTAAGATTCTCAACATTTAAGTTCCACCAAGAAACGTATGTTCTTTGATGTGCGTATAGTCTATTTCAATTTCGCCTAGGTGCAGAAGAACAGTGATGACTACAAAGTGGAACAAATGGACCTGATTCATCATCCAGGCGTGAGAGCCCCCCTGTCCTAGGAGCTGACAATGTGGTGTCAAGGACTCTGCCTGCGGTTTGGGACCGTAGACAGTGCTTATCAATGGAGAGGCTCTCTGTTCACGGTCTGCTTTAGACCTGCACTACGGAGGTCACAGCAATGGACAGGTCTGGTTTGAAGTGTGCTCTGCCATCCCTCCGTGAACGCTGTTATTTACGCTCTGTGTTAATGATGGTTTAGACCTACTCCTGCCATTAATCAACCTGGAATCGGCATAACTGGCGTGTTGTGCAAACCGAGAAGACCAGTCCTAGGCATGTCTTCAGGGCTAAGAAGAAATCTGGGACATCCTAAAGGAGACAGAGCCTGATCTGAGCTGAATGCGACATTGGCTCCTTCCTAGTTCTCATGACACATGGCCTTGGGTTTTGCTTCCAATGAATGTTCCTTTACATTTCTAAAGGACCTTATGATTTATAGCCAGGGCCAATTTGGATTTCACCATTTTACCCCAATGCCTTTAACCCCATTGCCAGTTAATCCCTGCAGAAGCCAGGGCTGCTGGCTGGCAGGGCCCAGGCAGGGAATTCCTCCTCAGACAGGGCCCATGGTCTCAGAATCATCAGATTCAGGAAGAGGGGCAGCTGATGACCATCTTGTTGTAGCAGGCCCCTGTCTTCTCCAGGGCCAGAGTCGCTAGGCCAGCAGTGTACCTGTGACGACTTGAAAGGGAGGTGAAACTTAAGTGCTTGGGAAAAAGAGCAGCTAAAGCTTCGCGTGTTCCAGCCGGAGCAGTGTTCCTGCCCCGGCCCATCCAGTTCGGGTCTCAGCAAGGAACCGCAGTGTCTAGTTGTATACTGTTCGGTGCTGTAGTCAGCGTTGGTACCAAGTACCCCCAAATAAAGAAGTACCTTTAGGAAACACGCAGTAAAAGTGTTTATGGGACCCTGAATCCTCCACGGAAACCAGATTCATGCGAGGAAAGAAGGAGCCCCATGCTCGTCACTTCCCCACACCGGGGGCTGGCTGGTGCTGGTGTGCGAATAAGAGCATCCTCCCGGTGAGCAGGGCCGCTGCCCTATGGCAAGTCCCCTTCGGCCGGTCCTGGCTGCTTGGCCTCCAGAAAATGATTTCACCTCACTTCTCAGGTAATGTTTGTGACGCTGGCAGCAGAGGATAGGAGTGACATATTTTGTCCTTTAGAAAGGTTATGGGTTGATTTACTAATATTTACCCAAATATCAGGAAGTCTTCCCATGTAAAGAGCCTGACAGTACCTGAACAAAAGACTATAAAAATATTGATTTAGAAATAGACACACCTCCTATTTTTCCAGGAAGACCACGTTCCGGTTCTGTGCATCTGCCTCGGCAGCAGGCGTGGTCATGTGGGTGTATTTGCTTGGCGGCCTTTCACACAGATCTACGCAAGCTATTATGATTATTCATTTCAGAGAAAATGCAGCTCTTAGTGCCGTCATCATTTTACAGTTTTATGCCATTTTATACCTTCAAGGGCTATACAGGTGCCCTTAATTCATATTCACTGCCGCTTCCCCAGACAACATTTAGTAAACTTTTAACCCTCATTTAGGCTCCATGTAAAAATGGAAAAATGGAAGAATCTAGTTCTGACTGGATCCTCTCATGCGCTTTTATTCTCTGGCCAGGTCAGGGGAGAGTATATTTCCACGATCCTTCTTCTAGAGACCATAACTTGATGTAAAGTGTGGATTCCCACCCAATTTAATACTCTGCCCCTCAAAAGGAGGCATGAATCAATTGCTCTTTGAAATTAATCATTATTCCCAACATTGAAAACACAAGGAAAAAGGTCAGGAGGCTCGAGTGGGCTCAAGCCCCTCAAAGACTCTATTTATAGTGTTATTTTCTCATAAAACTTCATTCAAAAATCCATTTGGGCAGTAGGATCAATACCATCGCGAGCCTGCAAGATAGGCCTGCCTTCAGCTGAGTTTCATGTTGCAGCGTTAGAGAAATCGGTGTCAGAGGAGACCATCAAAATCCCACACTACTCACTGATCATCCAGAAGGGTGTAAAATACACTCGGAAACCTCTCTGAAGTTTCCCCCAAGAGTTAAAAAACAATGACAGGTAAGGGATGTGCGTGCTGACCCAAAGCTCACTTACTTCTTCCCAGATTGTCAGTAGGATTCTGCTCAGGGAGAGACATTTGAGCCTGGACAGAGACCAATTTACTGGGCTTTAGCCTGCTGGGTGAGCTGGACAGGGCAACGCAGGTAGAAATCACCTTGTGTTTTATTGCAAGTTAATCCCTCTTTCTCCTTGTTATTTAATTTTCTTTACTCCAGGGTGACTTCAGGATTTATGTAGCATTTTATTCAGTTCAGCAGCCACTTGGCTTTGATTGTGCAATCAGTGCTCTGCCTTCAATTTTCTTCCGTCAGTAAACTACCTTTCTGGAACAGCTGCCTGGCAAATGAATTGAGTCACAATATGCTCATCTGTAAAGCCAACGGCACATCACGCTCCACGCAACACTGCACTGATCAGCCGTGTCGGGGCCCTAGAATTACCATGTGACTGTTCTTCTTTCTTAGTTTAGAAAGAAATGGCTTCATTTCCCATGGGTGACTTTACCTTTGGAGTGGAAATTTGCTACGGCCTTAAAAGAATGAGGGAGAGTGCGGTGGAGGAAATGCAGATTGCTCACGTACGCTCTCTCCTGAAATAGTCAGCAGAACAATTTAATGCCAAGCAACCTAGAAATTTTTTCACCCCCATAGCTGACTGGCTTCCTCACTGAACGTTCGCTAAATAAACAGCATTTTAACAAGCCCAGTGCTGATGGGCAGGCAGACTGGCACTTTTGAGTCTCTTTCTTTTGTTTTTGGAAGTGCAGCTGTAAGGGCTGGAGTTCTTGCTCTGCATTCAATCTAAAACAACCCATTGAACTTTTTATCTTTAAATAGAGAATAAATGTCTATTGTTGTGATGTTTTGTTCTGGTTCCTCCACATGGGCTTCCGCTCACCACAGCTGACCTGGCTGAGTGCCTCACCTGGCAATAGCAGAGATTGTCGCCGAGCCACTTGGTGGCAAGATGATTACACTGGACCTCTTCCAGGAGAGGGGAAAGAGATGTATTTTCTTTGGAATAGATATGTGTTCTTGAAATTGATCTCCCTTCCTTGTTCATCATGTTTCTGCCTTATTCACCATCACAGAGACTTCACACACCACAGTAAATTGCTTCTGATCAAGAAGCTGTATCTACCACAAACGAATTTCAACAGAGGGCTAGTGCCCATGGAATTCTTTGGCTTTTACCGCATACTTCATCACTCAGAAGCTACTGCCTTAATAGAACAGTGGCATGGCTTGTTGAGGAATCCGTAAGACTGCCAGTTAGGAGAGATGCCCTCAAAGCATGGGGTTCTACCTGAGAGGACGCAATAGACGCAGTGAAGAAGAAGACAACATGTGCCTGTGTGCATTGCCCATAGCCATGGGTCTAAGGGTCAAGGTTATTATTACAACTCATAATCCACTTGCGGAATTCTCGCTCCCCATCCCTGCAGTTTCAAGCTCTGCTGGGTTGGAGGTTTTGTTGCCTAACGAGCCAGGTTTCCAATGAATTGGAAGCTAAGACTGCCAATATCCATTTTGTTCTACTAGTGCCATTGAACCAATAGGCAATGGGGGGGGGGAGGGAGGGAGAGGGACAAAAAAAGAAAGAATAAGAGAGAAAGAAAAAGAAAGGATCTGAGAATTCAGACCTTTTAGGAATAGAAATTTGGGTCACCTCACCTTAGAATTGTGACCAGCAGAGTTTTTTTCTGAGGGCAAAGAAGAGATAAAATGGGTAGTGGAAGAAGGTTATAAATATGTCTTTGTGATTAGTTACAGAAATGAAGGTAATAGCAGCTGTCTATATTTTTCTTCCTTGCTTTTAGTATGGTATGTGTATTATAAATGTGTATATAGTAACAATTTTTTCTCTTTCTTCCTTTAATATTTTATACAAGTTTTGTTGGAGACTAACTTTACAATTTAGTCATTAGAGAACCAAATAATTAGATGGTACTGTGACCAGATTTTATTTTACTTTTAATTAATTTTTAAAAGGGAGTTTCGAATTCATTATTTCCCCCATTCTTGGTCCAGTTGCATACAGAAATGGTCCCTGGAGTTACAGGACCAGGGATAAGGCCAGGCACCGGGGAGAGGAGAAGTGGGTGGCTGGCAGTGCTGGGGCCAGAGTCCCGGGGAAGTGTCCCACCCTCTCAGGGTAGGAGTTTGACAGGAGCATGTTCAAGATTTCATCTGCCCCTTTCGGGTGCTCAGCTGCCTCCTTTGTACCCTCCCTGCAGGCAGCAGAGAGTTCACTGGCAACTCCCCAAAGCAGGGCGTGCGTGCGGTCTGCGTGGCCTGGCAGAGCTCAGAGGTGGCGCTGCCTTCCCCGCAGGCCTCAGCGAAGAGCTCTGTGGCTTGGCTCAGATAGGCAGGGGCAGGCCTCCTTCCTCTTCCCTTCTTCTGTCCCTCTGGTTCCAAGGTTCCTGGTCCGCACTTTGGGACTCTGCCTGCATCGCTGCCAGCTTACCTGTGTTGGGAATTCAGGGCCTGGACCTTCTTCCTCGGAGAAGGGGTGGAAGAGGGCAGGCTGAGCCTCACTCGGTGAGGCGTGTCTGGCAGGGAAACTGCATGCCTCCTTGGTGCTCCCACGTCTCCAGAGGAAATCCAGGGCCTGCTGGGCAGGGCTGGATGGCGGGTGCTCCTCCAACTCCCTGAAGCCCCTTCTCTCCACAGAGACCACCTGGGGCAACCAGGGCTCATAGGGCCGTGTGCGGATCTGAGGGGTGGCAGGACGGGCAAATCCCCGGACACCTCGCAGGGCCATGTCGCCTCCCCACCCAGGAGGAACTCCTTGAGTCGGGGGCTGCTGTTCAGTATGGGAGTGCGCACAGTGAAGAAAAGCAATTTCTCAGCCCTGTTCGCTGCTCCTTTTTTTTGCTAGTTTAGTGTATTTTAATGCAAACTTGCAGGAATAGCCCAGAACACAGACAACATTAAAAACATGTACTTGCATGTAGTACATACAACTCAGTCAGAAAGTACAGTGAATAGATGGAATCTACCATGTGATGAAAGCGCTGCAAACGCCATTTAGCTGCCATCCACAAGAAAGATCTACTTGTTTAAAAAAATATCAAAATGTTGGCATTGTCCAGAAAAACTTAACAAGTAAATTTATATTGTTATAAAAATGAACTACTGAACTTGTTCACTGAAACATTTTGACTTTCAATAATGCTTTATGTCCCTGCATTTAGGTATATATGGATGTATTTTAAATTATATTTTGTTGATTATGCTATTACAGTTGTCCCAATCTTTCCCACTTTGCCCCCCTCATCGAGAATCCCCCACTCCCTCAGACAATCCCCCACCACTGCTCAGGTCCATGGGTCATGTGTATAAGTTCTTTGGCTATTCCATTTCCTATGCTGTGCTTTACATCCCCGTGGCTATTCTGTAACTACTTATGTGTACTTCTTAATCCCCTCACCTGTTCACCCATTCTTCCCTGCTCCCTCCCATCTGGCAACAATCTAAACACTCTCCGTATTCTTGATTCTGCTTCTGTTCTTCTTGTTTGCTCAGTTTGTTTTTTAGAGTCAATTGTTGATAGATATGTATTTATTGCTGTTTTAGTGTTCATAGTTTGGATCTTCTTCTTTTTCTAAATAAGTCCCTTTAAGATTTCATATAATAATAGTTTGGGGATGATGAACTCCTTTAGTGTTTTCTTGTCTGGGAAGCTCTTTATCTGCCCTTCCATTCTAAATGATAGCTTTGCTGGGTAGAGCACTCTTGGCTGTAGGTCCCTGCTTTTCATGACTTTGAATATTTCTTGCCAATTCCTTTTTGCCTGCAAAGTTTCTTTTGGGAAATCAGCTGACAGTTTTATGGGAGCTCCCCTGTAGGTAACTAACTGCATTTCTCTTGTTGCTTTTAAGATTCTCTCTTTATCTTTAACCTTTGATATTTTAATATGATGTGCCTTGGAGTGGGCCTCTTTGCTTCCATCTTGTTTGGAACTCCGTGCTTCCTGGACTTGCATGTCTGTTTCCTTCACCAAATTAGGGAACTTTTCTTTCACTACTTTTTTCAAATAGGTTTCCAATGTCCTGCTCTTTTTGGCAACCGAATGATGTGAATGTTGGAGTGCTTGAAGTTGTCCCATAAGCTGCTTACATTATCCTTATTTTTTGGGATTCTTTTTTCTTTTTGTTTTCCTGATTGGTTGTTTTTTGCTTCCTTATGTTTCAAATCACTGATTTGAATCTTGGCTTCCTCCAGTCTACTGTTGATTCCCTGTAAATTATTCTTTAGTTCCATTAGGATATCCTTCATTTCTGTCTGGGTCTTTTTTATGTTTCCGAGGTCCTTACTAAGTTTCTTCATCATCCTCATAACTGATGTTTTGAACTCTGCATCTGATAGTTTTCTTATCTCTATGTTGCTTAGTTCTTTTTCTATTTGGCCCATGTTTCTTTGTCTCATTTTGGCAGCCTCCCTGTGTTTGTTTCTATGTATTAGAGCTGCTCTGACTCCATGTTTTGGTAGTGTGGCCTAATGTAGCAGCTGTCCTGTAGAGTCCAGTGTCACAGCCTCTCAACCGCCCAAGCTGGGGACTCAAATGCACCCTGCCTGTGGGCTATGTACACCTTCCTCTTGTAGTTGAACCTCGATTGCTGCTGGCAGGTCAAAGGGAGGGATTTACCCAGGCCAGTCAGCTGCAAGGACTGGCTGTGGCCACTTACCACCAACCTCTGCCCTCCATGGAGGATCAGCTGTGCAGGGGCAGGGTGGAGGTAAAATTTACAATCAAATAAAAATGGAAAAACTGCCAAAACCTGATTTCTGTCCCCTATTTTCCACTTGCAATCATCTACTTAGGTATCTTTTGACCACATGGAGGGGAAAAATAACGGTCGGATCTGCCAATAACAGGAAGGGGAGTTTTGTATTTTTTAAAGAATGAAATGTTTCCCATCATAGTTGATTCTTAAGCACGTTCTCCACCTGCGTGGCCTGCTAGCTGGATGTCATTGAAATAATTGTTACATGTTTGGCATGGATAGCACATAGTGTGGCGTCTTCAAAAAGGCCAAGCAGATAGGCCTCCCTTGCCTCTTGCAAAGTCTCTACAGCTGCACTCTGGAAGCACAGATCTGTCTTGAGATCCTGAGCAATTTGTTGCACCAGGCGCTGGAAGGGAAGTTTGAGAAATCAGTTCAGTGGACTTAATTTCACTAGGAGCCACAGTACCAGGACTGAAATGATGAGGTTTCTTCACCCCTCCACAGAGGGCACACTCCTATTAGCAGCTTTGGCAACCAGTTGCTCCCTTGGTGTTTACCACCCCTCAACTTTCAGGTTATCTGCTTTGTGGAGACATGGTACAGAGACCTGTTTACTGACCCCCCTTCTCCTTCGGCTGGGGCTCTGCGAGCTAGAGGCAGCCCCGATGTTCTCGTGCTCCTGGATCACCGGGGCAAAACACCTGCTAAACCCTGGGCGCAAGGAAGGCTGGGAACTCCTGGAGGAGGCACAAGAAGTTGTGGTGGGTGCCAACCAGGTCTCCATGCAGCTTTCAGGGGTCGCTTTTCACTGAGATGGGTACAATGACTGTTGGGACTTTGTATCTCACCATTGTCAGGTAAGGATGAGAACGTCTTCCTTTGTATACAGTTGTGGTCTCCTTAGATAGAACCATGGAGTTGCGTTTCTTGTCTGAGAGTTCACAGATGTGTAGAAGGGTGTGTGTGGCAGCTAAGTAGCCAATGGAGGGGTAGTAGCCCGTGATTAAGCTATTATCTTTTAGTTCCAAGCCTTCCCTTCTAGACTCCACTTTGTGGTGCTAATGTTGAGATTCTTCGAACCATATTTCTGTTTTGCCAGCATCTCCTCATTAGATTCTGCTCATGCAAGGTACTAGCCAGAGCCTGTGAGACTGGCAGGGACAAAGGGATTGCTCCTTCCTGCTTGCCTCCTGAGAACTTCTGGAATATTTCCTGTTCCAGTGTCACCTTATTCTCACTTCTTCACACTGGCAATTGCAGTTTATTCCTGTAGCAGCAGCTGAACCCAGTTTTCGGTTTTCCCTTCATTTGCAGAACTGGCCTCCTTGTGCCGCCTCTGAGGCATGAGCCCCACCTGGCACGCCCCCGCCCCAAAGCTCTGTTCCAGCTCCGTGGACCCCTCCTGAGCTTCCCCGCTTTAATAGTTTCAACTACTTCTCTCTCATTCCCCAAACCAAGGTTCACTAGCTCCATACTCAGCGCTCTCACCAAGTTAACCATTCTTTCCGTCTGGTTCACAGTCCTTGATGTCAAATTTTCTCTGGTGTGGGACTTCCATCTTCATCCCAGATGGACAAACAGGGACTAGATTTGATTTCTCACCTGTGACAAAAGTTCAGCAATAGCTGAAGGAAAAAAAAACAAAACAATGAAACACTGAAGTAGTAATTAGGGAAAGTTTATTGTACATACACTGAAAAGTTCCCAACCGGAGCACTCAAACCAAACATGGAATGAGCCTCAGGGGCTTCTTGTTATAAAGCTGCGTATATAGTGAGGAGGCAATGCCTGTTTACTCTTCGCTGGGATTGGCTATAATATTAGAATGTTTTTTAAATGATAGAGAATTGGTCAATGGTTACCTTGTATCAACCTTGGGAACCAGTTTAGGTTTGGCTTATAAATTTCCAGAGGCATAAACAAGAAGTGACCCACGTTGAGTTAGTCTTGCAATATAAGCTAAATTAAGCTTTGTTTGTGGACTAAACTGGTTTTGTCAGCCCAGGGAATTTTCATGGCTGGTCTCCATTTGTTTTTTATTTCAATACCTGACAACCATAAAATCCAGACAAAATATATGAACAACGGTTTTCAAGACCCTGGAAATCAGGTAATGGAAAATGGCTAGCACCTGAGAGAAGGGAAACAGTGGAGGTGAGCTCTACAATTGCCCCTCCCCCCCATGACTGCCTGGAGTTTCAGGCTGTGGGTGCAGGGAGGGGAGTCCAGGCAGACAGGAGCTACAGAAATGGAGCTGGGGGTAAGCCTGGGTAGGTACCTAGAGTTTGCAGAGTAGAGCACTGGAGAGGAGAGAACCTCTCTTTGAAAGACATGAAGCCAATGGAAAGACAAGCCACAGTCTGGGAAAAATATTTATAAATTACATATTTGATAAAGGGCTTTTATTCAGAATACATAATGAATTCTCAAAGTTCAATAATAAGAAAATAGTCCAGTGAAAAATGAGCAAAAGATTTGAACAGATCCTTCACCAAAGAAGATATACAGATGATGGCAGGTTGCATGTAAAAAGATGTTCAACATCAGGAGTCATTAAGAAATGCAAATGAAACCCTGGGGTTGGCCAAAAAGTCCGTATGGTTCTTTCCATAAAATAAAATACACATTTTTTATTTTCACCAATAACTTTATAGATTTGGGTATTTTTAGTATGTCCTCTATCTCCCACATGGTAGAACTTTGATTGTTCTCAATTAATGTCTCGATTTGATCGCTATCAGCTTCAGCTGGTCTACCCAACCACGGAGCATCGTCCAGCAAGAAATCTCTAGCACGAAACTTCACAAACCACTTTTGACACGTTTGACCAGTCATAGCAGCTTCTCTATACACTGTACAAATCTCTTCTTTGTGTTTCAGTTGCATTTTTACCTTTCTTGAAATAATAAAACATAATATGCTGAAAATGTGGAATTTCTTCCATCTTCAATATTAAAATAACTACACAAAAATTCACCAATTTTGATGTTTTTGAAAATGCATGCTGATATGACAGCTGTCACAATACAGTCTAACACAATTGTTTTGAATGAAGTTAAAGACAGCTAAGCGCTGCTAGAGCCATCATATGGAAAAAACCAGATGAACTTTTTTGGCCAACCCAATACAATTAGATACTACAACACAACTGTATTACAAACTCCCTTGAAAATCTGAAAGACTGGTTATATCAAGTGTTGGTGAGGATGCGGAGAAACTGTCACTCTCATACACAGTTGGTGGGAATGTTAAATAGTACGTTTTGGAAAAACAGTTTGGCAGTTTCTCAACAAGTTAAACATGTAGTACCTTCCGTGAGACCTAGCCATGCCATTCCCAGGTGTTTACCCAAGAGAAATGAGTGTGTACGTCCTACAGAGGTTCGTACGGGAATGCTTATAGCAGTTTTATTTGTAATAAATAAAAACTAGAAATAACCCAAATGTCTGTCCACAGGTTGATGAATAAATAATTTGTGGTATATATACAAAATGGAATACTATTCAGCAATAAAAAGGAATGGAATATTGAGATATGCAGAGACTACATAAATATTAAAATAATTTTTCTGAGTGAAAGAATTCAGACAAAAGAAGCAGAATGCTGTAGGGTTCCATTTATATAAAATTCTAGAAAATTAAGAACAGTATATAGAGACAAAAAGGAGATGTGAGTAGCTTGGGGCTGGAGCAGGGCTCGGTGAGAGGCACAGCAGAAGGGTTGCCGGGGGTTGCTTTTGGGAGTGATGGATGTTTTTATTGTCTTGCTTGTAGTGATGTTTTCACAAGTGTATACTTAGGGCAAACTTCAACTATACACTTGAAACATGTATCTTACTATGTGTAAATTACACATCTGTAAGGATGTTAAAATTAGAAATGAATTAGAACGCTGCTAGGAAGATGCTAGTTGGGCAAAACCGCACGAACGTTCCCTGTGAAAGCTAACCTTCTTCTCGCCGAAGCTGCTGCCTTTGAACTGGACTCTCACTAGAGTAGCTGTCACCCTGGGGCAAGCAGTCCCCAGTGCGGTCCAGGGGAAGGTTTTTGTGACTTCCTGCTGTGGCCCACATATGTGCAGAGAAGGAGGGATAGAGTTCACAGTCATGGTCTGCAAATGGAGAGAGAGTGAAGGGGTAATGGGACCGCGGCCTGGCTAGGGCCCAAGAATGAGGGCAGCTAAGATCCTCCACTGCTTGAGTGCAGAGATTATTGGCCATTCTGTCGCCCCAGTATCATACAGGCAGGGAAGAATGAATATACGGCTGAAATTATTTATGCACATATAGATTAGGCACAATCAGAAACAGAACAAGCAACCTTGCGAAAATGCGTACTTGTGGCTTCCTGGAGAGAGAAGGAGGCAGGCCGACAGGCCCCCAGATCGGCGCAGTGGTGGCGGTGGGGGGGGGGGAGCGTGCTTCTCTGCGTGACTCCCTCACTGCTGTGTATCGGAAGGCTTTTTAGAATCAAGGTTGATTTCAGAAACGACAGTGAAAGTCAGACTTCTGGGCAGAATGTTAAAAAAGATGTATTTGTTTATTTTTGAGAGACGGTAAGGGAGAAAGAGAGGGAGGGAAACAGCCGTGTAAGAAAGGAACACTGACTGGGGCCGACCCTGGAACCCAGGCACTGAACCAGTGACCCTTCGCCCTGCGGATGACACCCAACCAACCGAGACACACGGGTCAGGGCTGGGGCGGACCTGCGGAAAGTGGGCTACACGGTTTTCACCAAGACCTATCGAGACAGTATTCTTGTCTAGGGGAAGCAAGGGCCATCCTCCCTTCCCATTTTTTTTTTTTAATCGTAAACTGTGCTTATTTGTATGGTGGATGGTGTGTGTGTGTGTGTGTGAGAGAGAGAGAAAGAGAGAGAGAGAAGAGAGACTATATAAAGTGGCAAGAAACATAAACGGAAGAGAAACTGTAACAACTGGCAATAGTCAGATCTCTGCAGTTTTTTTTAAATTAGAAAAGGCTTACATTAAAAAATTATCTTCGTCAAATAATATCACCATCAAGGAAAAACCATTTTGTAATTCACAGTTTCATCGCCTTAACAAACAATTCCATTACTTTGTATTCAGGGATTTGTTCATGTGGGTGAATATTTTTACCTAGAAATTGTTATATAATTTTGTACTCAGATTTTATATTCAGTCATCATACCACTGAACACATCTTTGCTGCTTTTTAAAATGTTCTTTGAGGAAATACACATCCTAGAAGACAGAATTAGTCCTATAACAGCCACTGAGGAGATTAAAAGCAGACCAAAAGAATTTCACCTTAGCAAGTTTAGCTAAAAACAGAAATTCTTTGTTTTAAAAACGGAGGTATAATTGACATGCAATATTACAATAGTTTCAGGGGTACAGCACAATGATTCGGCATTTGAATTGCATGGGTATATACTGCAGAATGGTCACCACCGTAAGTCTGGTTAACACGGGTCATACACAGTCCGAATTCGCTTTTTCTGGGGATGGGAACTTCTAAGATCTACTCTCAGAAACTTTCACATATGCAACACGGTATTATTAGCTGTGATCACCATGCTGTACGTTACGGTCCCCTGACATTTATTTTGTAACTGGAAGTTTGTACCTTTTGACTCTCTTTACCCACTCCCCCAGCCCCAGTCTCTGACAACCACCAATCTGGTCTATGTATCTGTGAGCTCTTTCTTTCTTTACGAATCTGTATATAAGTGAGCTCATATGGTATTTATCTTTCTCTAACTAATTGCACTTAGCACAATGCCCTCAAGGTCCACCCATGTTGTTGCAAATGTCAAGATTTAATTCCTTTTTATGGCTGAATAATATTCTCGTGTGTGTATGCATCAACACAGTTTTAAAGAATCCAGTCATCTGTTGATAGACACTTAGATGGTTTCCATATCTTGGCTGTTGTAAGCTGTGCTGCAATGCCCCATTAACATGGGGTCCATAGATTTTTTTCAATTTAGCATTTTCATTTTCTTCAGATATATACCAAGAAGTGGAATTGCTGGGTCATAAGGCAGTTCCATTTTTAATTTTTTTGAGGAACCTTCAAACTGTTTTCCATAATGGCTGTACCAGTTTTTTGTATTTTCCCACCAACTGTGCACACAGGTTTCCTTTCTGCCACATTCTGGCCAACACTCATTTCTTGTCTTTTTGGCAACAGCCATTCTAACAGGTGTGAGGTGACAGCTCATGTAGTTTTGATCTGAATTTTGCTGATGATTAGTGATGTTGAGTCTCTTTTCATTCACCTGTTGGCCGTCTGCATGTCCTCTTTGGAAAATAGACCTGTTTGGTCTATTCAGAACTTCTGCTCATTTTTAAAAATCAGGTTGTTTATTTTTTGTTATTGAGTTGTATGAGTTCTTTATATATTTTGGATATTAACCCCTCATCAAATATATGATTTACAAATGTTTTCTCCCATTTAATAGGTTGCCTTTCATTTCATTGATGATTTCCTTTGCTGTGCAGAAGCTTTTTAGTTTGATGTAGTCCCACTTATTTATTTTTGCTTGATTGCCTTTGCTTTTGGAACCAGATCCTAAAAATCTTTGTAAGACTGATGTCAAAAAGATTCTCACCCATGTTTTCTTCTATGAGTTTTATGGTTTCAGGTCTTACATTCGAGACTTTAATCCATTTTTGAGTTGAGTTTTTGTGTTTGGTGTAAGATAGTAGTACACTTTCATTCTTTTACATGTGGCTGTTCATTTTCCCAGCAGCATTCATTGAAGACTGTCCTCTCTCTATTGTATATTCTTGGCTCCTTTGTCCTAAATTAATTTAACATGTATACACTAGTCTATTTCTTGGCTCTCTGTTCCCATTGATCTATGTGTTTGTTTTTATGTTGGTACCATACTGTTTTGATTTCTGTAGCTTTGTAATATAGTTTTAAATCAGGGAAATGGCGGATCAATCATTGTCCTTTCTCAAGATTGCTTTGTCTGGCCATTTCGGGTCTTTTGTCCTTCTACTGACATTTTAGGATTGTTTGTTCTATTTCTGTGAAAAAGGGCATTGGAATTTTGATTGTGGTTGCATTGAATTTATAAATTGCTTTGGATAAGGCTTCACATTAGGAAAAAACACAAAGTGCTGGAAATTCAATGATCAAAGACCCTTTATTTAATATATGATTTAAAAATTTTAGTTAAGAACTGTTAATATCGTCATTAGCAGCAGGGATAGGCTTAAAGGAAGCACATGAAAAGAATATGACATCATTGGGCTCCTTTGTGAGAAGATCAGGTTAATGGATCCCAAGTGACGGCATAACTATTCCGATGTTTAGAATTTTGACTTTTAATAAAATGCTTGAGAGTAAAAGCACCTGGGCTGTCAATTACATGTTAGTGCCCATGACCTTTAGGTCATCAGAAACAACAGATAAACAAGGAAAGCATCTCCTGAATTTTGCTAAACAGCATGAGAAATCAAAACAGCATGAGAAAATTCATATTTAAATGGAAAGTTTTTTTGGTGTGACTCCATGAATTTATGAATTAGGATGAGTTGTGGAAAGCAAGGAAAAGGCACCTCAAAAAATGTACCTTGGATGTTTTCAAAGAATTGCATAAATGCCTGCCTGGGAAACGCCTTGGAGTGTTGAGGCCTGTATGTAAAAGGTGTCTTAAATATTCACAAAGCTCGAAAAGTCAATAATAATAGCTTTTCCTGTTGAGGTGAGACTGGTAATTTCTATTCACCAAAATAGTACATGATCATAGATTAAAATATCAGAATATATAGGAACAGTATTACAACCAATAATCTCTTTTTAAGGTTTATTTTTTCTGATTCAATAAAAGTAATACTCAAGTTTTCTTTCTTTTTGTTTTCATTTTTAAAAAGAAGAGGAAGAAATATTTTTATTTATGTTTAGAGTGAGGGGAAGGGAGGGAGGAAGCGAGGAAGAGAAACATCGATGTGAGAAACAAGCATCCCACAGCCGAGGCACGTGCTCCGACCAGGAATCAAACTGGCAACCTTTCACTTTGCAGGATGATGCCCAGCCAACCGAGCCACTCTAGCCAGGGGCAATACTCAAGTTTTAAAGGGCAAGGTATGTGGTGGACATTTGCTATTATTTTGGCCACTCAGCGTCTGAAACACCTTCCTATGTTAGAAATCCCTACTTTTGTAGCTAGGTGGTAGAGGCCGAACATCCCAGATGCTTGCTTTCTTAGGCTGCTGCTGCTGCTGCTGCTTCTTTCTCCTCCTCTTCTTCTTTCTTCTCTTCCTTCCCCTCCTCCTTTTTTACGTGTTCTGAAGGTGGCTGGCAGCAATGGCTAAGTTAGTCATGCAGCTAATTTACCTTTGGGTTTGTTTAGCACATCAGGAATATCTCTCCTCTTGACATACAGATTTCCCATGCTTCTCTGTAGTTAATATAGAGATGTGCTGTGATCTGGGCATCACCATCTAGATCCACTTGCATCAGATTTTGACTTAGGCGCTAGTTATAAAAATAAAACAAGAGGCAACATCCCTAAAGTAATAGTGGTAATAACAATGGCAATAATAACAACTAAATCTAGAAATGACGAAGGTTTTCCTCTTCAGAAGAGTCAACTATAATGATTGTTGGAAAAAACACTAAAAACTACCAATAGTGGTGGGGAAGGGAGGTGTACAGTTGTGAGATCTGATTCCCTGAGAACCACTTAATATTTTAAATAAACTTATCTGATTAAAAAAGCTAGTAACCAGTATCGCCCAATAAATTCAATAAAAAGGGAAAAAGGCAATGATAAAGTACCCTATGAAGGTAGGATAAAACTGAGTTGACAGAAGATGATTCAGGTTTATGAAAAATGATTAAATTTTACTAATTGAAACATGAGACATAATACGTTCTGAATAAAACAGTGGCAAAGTAACATCAGCAGTTAAACGTGAATTAGACACACGCACATTCTATTCTGGTTCCTTTAAGTCCCTCTCAGACAACTGCTTTCCAATCCCCCCCAAAACCCTGATTTTCCACTAAAAAAGGTAGTAACTCTTCATTATGCAAAATTTAGAGAGAACAGAAAACGTCAATGTGCGTGTACTTCCACACATATACACGTGTACACACACATATGTACAAACTTACACTATTGGGATCAACTACGTAGTCTGTAGTGCCCACCCTCTCAATGCTGTTTTCTCCGCCTTCTTTGACAACACTTTTCTAACAACGGCTTAATTGTTCTGCTATTGAGTATTTTGAGTCTCTAGTATTTTGCTGTCATAAGTTTCAAAGAATAGTCTTGTACATAACTTTTTGACTAGATCTTTGCTTATTGCTTCAGGATAAATTCCTAGATAGCATATTACTAAATCAGTGAAATTTGAACCTTTTCAAGGCTCTTCACACAGTTGTACAATTTCTTTCCAGAGGTGGCTGACCCACGTTTGAATCCCTAATGGGTTTTGACTATAAAGCATTGACATAAAACTTTTATAAAACTGGAATGTCAGACATGAAAACACTTTAAAAAAATAATGCATATGGTGTGTGTATGAGAGTAAACTGCTTGCCAGACACAGAGATATAGTGTAGGGACGTTCTCACATTTAATCTCCACAGTGACACTTTCCGTTGCTCCTTTCAGCCTCGGCAACAAAATGGGGACAATAGCCACAAAGCTTGCTTAAGGTCACATAACTCATAAAATGTGGACCTGGGAATCAAGCATTGGTTTTCCTGATTTCAAAGTTCATTTTCTTTTCCTTATATTATTGTAGCTCAATTTAAATACCTCATACTTTTTGAGTTCTGAAATGAACACTTGAGAGAAAAGAGGTATGGGTGAGTTGGAAATATCAGAGAGGAAGAAGCTAAAAAGCATATTGTCTTGGTTAAAAGAATTTAGAAATTGACAAAGCACAGTGTTAGCAGGGTATTTTAACGAATGAGTATTTATTAAAAGCCAGGGTGCACCAGGCACAATTCTTGTCCAGTAGGCTAACAGATACAAATGATGTAACCAATTCACTTATTAGCTTATCCGATTAAATAAAATACATTTCATAGAAATGATTATAAAATGCATTGCAGATAGAAACAGAATATCTTTTATATTACAGATCTTATGGTACCTAAATAATTATTAATAAAAACCAGGCAACCCATATGGTAAATAGAAGTTAGCAAACCACCAGTTACTTCTTTATTTTAGTCAGCAAAAAAATAAAAAGCATGCTATCATCATGCTGAAATGGGTTTCAACATTCAATACGGACATCCTTTTTCAAAGGTAACACAGTCTACCTATCATCTTAAAAATACGGTGTTTTTCATCCTGTGTCAAATCACATTATACCTTTGGGTTGAAAGATTAGTTTTGGTTTCAGAGTAAGTTTACTTAGTGCTTCAGTCCCATGTCTCACAGATTCTTGATCTGGGGCGGGTGAGAATCAGTACAGTTAAGTATTAGTTAGAGGAGCAAAACAAAACATAAATGGGATGGTTTATCTGCCAATATTCCCGCCAATATTCAATTCAGAAGATACACACATGATTTAAACTAGAACATAACAGTAGAAGGGGAAAAATGCTGGTGTTATTTCTTTGAAGGAAGTCTGTCCGTTAGAGCTCTTTATTGCCTTTGGAGAGTTATGGCGAATTCTTTACAGGACCACAGCAGGTCTGTTGGCACATGATATATCCCTTAGTTTGAAGGCCGGGGTGAAGGGAGAGTGGGAAGGTCTGAAAGGGTGTGTTGTGGAGTGTGTTTGCTGACACAGTCACCATGGCCACTGAACCGCAGTCATCCATGAGAGTGTCCACCAGGTCCTTCCTGTGACCTCCCGAGATGGTATTTTCCTCAGGCAGCAGCACTGAGAACTTCCTCAAAGAGTCAAGGTCAACTTGTATTGCACAGGAACCAAAATTATTCTCCCCACCCCACTTTCCTGAGCTGGAGACCTCCAAGTGCAAACATGGCTGGGGATGCGGCGCTGCTCGCTCCTCTGGCCAGCAGGGAGCGCTCCACCAGGACACCTCCCGGAGCACCTTCTTCAAAGGGAAGCGCGAGGTATCATGTTGGCCCAAGCAATCCGGTCGGTCAGTCACCATTCTCAAGCAACTTTTGTAAGTTGTTCTGTATCTTGAAATAGTAACAGAGAAGCCCCTGTTATTAAATAGAATGGAGCATATTAAGGGCATATTTGCTACGGCCTATATAAAACTTGAGATTTTTCAAAAAAGCTACACATGGATTAAATTTGGATCAAACAAATGCTCTTTAATGGAACAGAAGTCTGTTGGACAATCCACTTAAAAAAAAAAAAAGGAGAAGGCTGGAAAAGAAAGGGTGGCACAAAGGCGAAAATGCCAGTGGAGACCAAGAGAAATCACAGGGAAGAAAAGGACAGCAACACTGGAGACACCACACGTGGCCCAAAGCACTCGGACACACCGGGGAGCTGGTCTTCACACAGCCCTCAGAGAGCGCGAGCCAGACGAACACCGCGCGCGAATGTGTAACACTCCTGTGAGGTCTCACACACTTCCCCGAAGAGTGGGACTTTCACAGGGACAGGGACCGTGCTATATCTTTGGATCTCAAGAGTACAGAACAGTGTTGAATGTTAAAAATTTGCTTAGTAAATGTTTGCTGAGTAAATGAACTTCAAAGAATTCAGGACAAGGAGTTCTCGACAACCAGTACTGTGTGGGGGTGAGGAGCCCCGAGGGACAGATGAAGGAGAATGTATTCCATTCCCTCAGAAGGGCAGTCTGAGGTGTCCCGCAGGCAGACGCAGGGCGAGTGAAGAGGAAGGGACCTAACTCGTCCGTGCCAGGCATGCCACGCACGTGCACCGTCACCACGCACCGCCACTGCCACGCAGAGGCAGGTGTTACACGTGAAACTGGGGGCCAGAGGGCTCTGGGACAAGACCAGTTACACAGACAGTAAATGGCAGAGGGGATAAGAACAGAGGTCTGAGTCCAGAATTTATTCTCTTTTTTCTGTACTGCTCCACCATAAATGCCACTTCCAGTACTAAGAAAGTATTTCCTTCTTTACCCATAAAAGGCATTGCTTTCATCCTCCACACTTCTACTTCATGTCTCCCCTACCAATCCCACAGGACCAAAGATAAAAGCAGGACTGAGAAGGTAGAAAAAGAAATGAAACCACAGACTGATATCCAAAATACATCAAACATACCTACAAAGACAAAAAAAACCCACACAAAACCCGAAAACAAAACAAAGGAGATAAACAGGCAATTTACAGAATAAAATCCACATGGTCAATGAATATATAAAAAGATGTTCACTAGCAGTAGAAATCAGGAAAATGCAAATAAAAACCATAATGAGCCCTGATCTCCCACTGTTAAACTTGGTAAGAGGGAGTCAGAGGGGACTAAGACGGCGCCAATGGGAAGAGAATTTGAGGAGATATTTGAAGATAGATCATGTAGGACTTCTCAGCTGATCAGTCAATCGGTGGCCAGGGAAAAAAAGGAGGGAGTTACAAACTATTCCTACATTTCCGTGAAAGGGCCACGATGCCAGGAACAGAATCAGGAATTACAGCAGGGCAGATCAGGAGGCTTGGACGCGCAGCGTCGTGGAAGGAGAGCAGAAAGGAATCGCTGGCATTGAGTAAAACGAGCTGAGACAGGGTCCCCGTTCCCACCAACGAGTAGCTGGTCTCGCTACCTGGCTGTGCAGCACCACAGCAGACCAGTCAACAAGAACGTGGGTGTGGCCTGGTAACTTTCTTTGCTTCCATTCCTTTGAGCCGTGTGTGCAATTTATAACTTTGTAGAATGTCAACATATACATTTTGACCCCAAATCCACTTGTGAGGCTTCTGCCCTGGACAAAGGTTTCTGCTGGTATACGAGCCTCTTAGCTGAGCAGTGGGGCTCTCGCTGAGCTCCTGTTTTGTTGTCCCTCCTTACAGAATGTGGTGTCCTGGCCAGGCTGGCAGGGGGATGGGAAGAAATGCAGGAAAGGGCAGCAGGATTCTGTGCATGTCCAGTCCAAAAAAAACTGGTGTACACCACAGTGGGCAAAATGGAAGATTAAAATCATTCCATTCACTTGCTCAGCATGGAAGCCAAACATTGGTAAACAGTTCATTACAAAAAAAAGGAAAAATTATCTTCAATTCCCAGCAACTAACATTTTAGAAAAAAACAACAAAAAACCAACTCTAGCTGTGACCCCATAGCTTCTCTAGGTTGATTTTGGATTTAAAAGAGAAAAAGTTTTCAAGTCAGCCCACAGATACAATGACTTAGTAGGAATTATCTGGCATGCCCTGGTCGAAGGACGGAAGTTTGGAAACACCTTTGCTCTCAATACTTTGATGGGTAAATGCTAGATAACATTTAGTGTCACAAAACAAACACTCTGACTCATTTGTATTTCACGTTTCTTCCCGAGTAGGCACCACTGCACCAGCCTGGGACGCTCCTGGGCATTTGCGGGTTCGAACCGAGCACCTCACTCCAGCCCTGTCCTTAAGGATCGGGTGAAAACAAAGTTTGAGATGGGAAGAGATAAACACGTTGAAAGGAGTAAAGAGAAGTGAACCAGGTGTGACTTTGGGGTACTGCTGGCATGCCTCCCTCTTTCTCTGGTTCACTCTCCTCCTGAGATCTAAGAATGCCACAAGCATAAGGACAGGTCTGCCCTGACGTCACCCTACAGGAGGACACTTTCAGGGGTAAATGTGCTCAGTAGCCTTCTCAGCCGGGGATTCTGAGGGGCAGTAAAGCAGGGGGTTCCAAGCACAAATCTGAAGTCACACAGCCCTGCTTCAAGTTCCAGGGCTGCCAACTTTCCAGACGTGTCTCCTTGAGCGAGTCAATAGAAACGTGGATTCTCCCTCTGTCCTGGAGGGGAACAACGGCACCCGTCTCCCAGGGTCACAGCAGGGAATGAATGTAGTGTTTTATGTATGGCAACAGTCGGCCGGGCAGAGGTGGGGCGGCACTTTCTGGTTGGGGCACTCCCTGCTGTGTCCCTCCCCTGAGGCCCTGTGTCAGGGTCACTGGGCCCTAGGACACAGAGAAGTATTTCTAACCAAGGAGGAAAAGCAGAAGATAGACCAACAAGGAAAACGAGACTGAAACCTCTTTCTTGGTGGAAATAACAAACAGTCTTTCACATTTACCACATAACCCCTGGTGGGGTTCGGTCCTTTTGGCCGCCTGCTGCACCAGAAGCATTTTAACGGGTGACCACTGATCTGTGGCAAGTGACAGGCACGACCGCGACTGCCCCCAACACAGGCGAGAATCAGTCACCTTTTCTAACTTCAGGATGTTCGCTGTGAGCTGCCGGCAGACGACCTCCACGTTCAACTGCACCTGGGACCCCAGGCCGGAAGGTGCGGCCTGCCTGTAAGAGCAAAGAGAAGAGTGACTGTGGGCAGGAACGGCAGAGACAGGAACGGCATCAACACATCTAAAAGGTGCTTGAACAGAAAACTAGGTTACAATAGAAGAGAGTGAGCATTTAACTTGTTAACATCAGAAGCGCCCTGCAGTACTCCACGGCTCCGGACCTGAGGTCGGGGGACTACTGAACAGCTCCATGGAAATCAATCCCTTCAGCTATTTTTGTTTAAGTGGCTGTGTTGTGCCTCGGCTCCAAACAAAAATCGTACAATTATTCTCAAGCAGGTGGTTTCTGAAACCCTTTTTATTAGCCTCCAGTATCTTCTCTATCCCCTCTCCAGGATAAGTTTGCCAGGATCATGGCTCTTCTCAGTCACGTTCGTGTTTTGCTTTTGTGGGACCAGGAAGCCTTTAGGGGAGGTTTTGGAACAGTTGGGAGTGTCTTTCGTTGGACTCCTGCGGCAGTGTGAGGCTGCCGCAGTTCTTCCAGCCTCGCCGCACGCACAGGTGTGGCGTGCTCCTGTCGGACAGCCTATCGGTGTGCGCCCTGTTCACGGCCAGACCACGGGGCATGGGCTCCTTCTCACTCTGGGGCCCGCTGCGGTCCGGTGGCAGCGGAAACTGGAGGAAATTCAGAGATGTACACCTATTTTTCCTGGAGATGTGGTCTAAAGCTGCTTATCAGATTTCGTGGTAAGGTTAAGAACCACGGTCTGTGGCTTCTCTCTGGTTCTTGGTGGTAATTCCATTGTCGCCACTAAGTTTTTAGACGGTAACGACAGGTCTAACGTATTTTACATATGACCCATTTCTGAGATATAGGCACTTGGTCAATTAGTGATGATTATCTAAACATTAAAGAAGCAATCAGACTTTTTTTTTATTTTCTAGTACTAAAACAGTTTTTTTTTTTTTTTACCATTGATGCATACTATCAGAATCTTAGATCCCAAAAAGAACCCAAAAAGACTCTAAATCTTTCAGTTTCTGGGTGAGGGATCCGAGACCCAGAGTACTGACTCGCAACATAAAATTCTCACAGTCTGTAGGCTGTACCTGTAGTAGCAAAGTTGGTACCAGGTATGGAGTCAAATCAGACCAGGCATGTGGATGCAGCGACCTGGGCACGGTGGCCAGGTGAACTGCCCTGGGCAGAGCAAGATACTGGGGAGGCACCATAGAAGTACTTTATTAACAGAACTTTCTGTCACAGGTGGTTCCCTGATCTCATGTCATGCATGGTCTTTGTGATTGTTCCTTTAATGATTAACTTTTTGGACTGTACTTCTTCTTGAGTTGATTACTTAAATAGTAGAATAAATAGTACATCTGACTTTGTTAGCGGAATTTCCCACTCATCACCACCAAGTTAACTGAATGTAACAGCACATGGTGTACATTTTCCTGAAATAACCCTGATATGATGGTGAACAGAACAGTCCGCAATAATCTAGAGTCACTGCTGACTCTAAGCGTATCAACACTTTAACAAGACAGGAGAGGAATACGGGCAGGGTGTGAATCGGTTCCAAACCACTCTTTAGGCTTCTGTACTACTGGGGCAAGTGTATATTCATGGTTCAAAAATAACCTGTAGCCGGAATACTACTAACCCACAGAACACGACTTTTAGGCAATGGTTAGAACATAAAGGCCCTAGACTGAGACAGCATAATGGTTCTCCAAGAGGACACCTCAGGCCAGCGCTGTCAACATCGCTGGAACTTGACAGAAATGCAAATTCTCAGGCCCAAGCTCAGATCCACTGCATCAGAAACTTTGGGGACGGGCCCTATGATTTGTTTGAATAAGCCCCCTGAATGATTCTGTAGCACACTGAACATAGCCCAGCCCAGCCCAGTTCGAGGCTGTTTCTCACACCCAAGCAGCCCTGGGCAGACTGGGAAAGTCACGGCCTTTGTAGTAATACAGGCCTACATTTGGATCCTGATACTACTTCAGGCCATGAGCTATTAAGTTAATTCTTTCCCTGAGTCTTGGGTACCTCATCCGTAACACGGGGATACAGTTACCTTATAGGGTATAGTGAGAGAGAGAGAGGGAAAATTGTATTTGTGCATGTACGCGTCCATTCTACTAGAGTCTCTAGCACGTGGTATGTACTCTGTAAAGAAATATCTCTACTTTTAAGTCTTGTGCTAAAAGTATGTTTTCTAACGTGGAATAACTTAGTTTACTTTTTAGGCAGTGTGTCAAAATCCCCACAAAAATGGGTTTAAAGGAAAGGGCTCTATGTCTGCATAGGTTTCATTAGTTCAGGCACGCAAAAATGACTGTGATGGAACATTTTCACAGTCAGGAGTTTTGTAGACGAACGGGCTAATACAAAGAGTTCTAGGTGAAATGTGCTAAGCAACTTGAATTACTTCTTTCCTGTGAAAGTCTTGACTCCTTGCCATTTTACTAAGATAAACTTTTATATTCCAATAAATGGGCCAAGGTCACAGCTGAGTCTTAGGATAATAGAACAAGACAATGTAAAATTAGGCTTTGTTTCTTGCCTTATCACTGGCAACATTATAGCTACTCAAGAACATGCACAATTAGGTCATTCATGTCCAGGACCTTCCTACCTCTTCCCACATATACACTTAAAATGTCTCATACAAAATGTATCCTTAATTAATATTTGCTACGAAGGTTGCTAAGCTCAGGTCAAACGTCATACAAATCTGAATAGCAAGCAGATGATAGCACGGGAGGGAAATGCCTTACTCAGAGTGATGGCTGTCCACAGTGGAGGTCAGCGACCCCAGCCGCTCCTCCAGGGTGTTAATTCTGTATCTCATGTAGAAGGTCGAGATGATGAGTGCACAGACCCTGGAAAGGGATGAGAGACCTCTCAGTGGTTAATGGCCAGGCCCAGATGTTCATCAAATAATACATTCAGAGCCAATGTACATTTGAGGCAAGGTATTTTCTAAAACAACTTGGCTGAAGAGGCTTTAAAAAGATCTTTATTCAACAGGCTGATGCTTGTCACAAAGCTTTAGAGCGAGAAAGGGCTTTTAAATCCTTTAGCTCAAGTTTCTCAAGTTACCAGAAGCTCTAATAGGCCACACCCAAGGAGGATTACCAAGCCAGGGCACTTCCTTCCACGTGGTGCATCTCCCTTAGCAGAAGGCCCGGATGGTGAGCGCCCAGTCCTGTTCCCTGGTGACTCACAGATTCCTCTCTTTATCGGGAAACCAAACTGGGCACATCCTCCTTGGTTGTAAGGAACAGCCCAGAACTGGGTCAGGCTATTTTCAGAACAACAACTGATTACAGACTGGAAGCCGAGGGGGAGTCAAAAAGTCAGTGCCAAAGGTTTCAATAAAGGGGATGGCATTTTGCAGTTGTTCTGGCCTCTATCCAGAGAACACGGGTTGGATGGAAAATAAACAATACGGACAAAGATGCTTCATTTTAATTTCCCAACTAAGAGCATTCACTCAAAACTTAGTCCTCTGCTAGATTTGGCACAATCATTTTCCTTTTCTTTGCTCCCTTCTCACTGTTTAAATCAGAAGGGGATGAACATGAAAATGTGACCTCAGCCTAAGGAAAAAAATGTGGAAATAGGAAACAAAAATTGTTGTAGAAAAGATTTGGGTCACATTAGACACAACTGAGACTTACAGTGGCTCCTGGCAACATGAAAAGATTATCCCTTTAAAGAACCGAATCATTTTCTTGTCACTTTTAGTAAGTTAATTTACTTACACAATTGCGTAGAATATAAGAATATGGCGGAGAGTTGGGTATTTCTGAGACTTTACGTTGTGTAAGATTCCAATGGTTTCTGACTGACCTGTTGGGTGGAAAGTGAGAAATGACAGCTTTAAAACACCTTCATCCGGCAATATTGCTATGGGGAAGATGCCTTGAATGAGAAAATTAGACCCTGGCCAGGTAGCTCAGTTGGTTAGAGCTTTGGCCTGATATGCCAAGGTTCCGGGTTCAATCCTGGGGCAGGGCACATACAAGAAGCAAGCAATAAATGCATAAATAAGTGGAACAACAAATCAATGTTTCTCTCTCTGCCCCTCTCTCTTTCAAATTGGTAAAATAAAATTAAAAAATAAAATAAAATGCATTAAAACAGAAAGAGATAATTATTCCTAATAGAAGTCATAGAAAATACTAATGGAAGCCTTCCAGCTGTCATTTTAACCAGTAGTTACCATTCCTTCCAAACATTTCATTCATTCCATGTTGACTTGAGCGTCTTCTCTGGGTGGTGAACCCTATAGATATCATCCTTGTTCTCATACCAGTACAATTGGTACCCAGTTATTAGAATAATTAGTAAACAAGAAATAACTCAACACTTTTAATTTTAACAGCATTTTTTGAATCATAGTCTCAAAGTGTTCATTATAATGGAGGAGCCTCCACGAACCGCACCCCCCTCCCCCACCTCCCCGTAGGAAAGCAGGGGACTTGGTAATGTTGGTTGAATGAGTAGGTGATTTAACATGCAAAGATCTACAACAGGGAGGGGGTGGAGGGAATACGAAAGGCAGTCATAACATGAAATCCCTTTAAAGGTTATAAGCAAAAAAAAAAAAAAAAAGAAAAAAGTAAAGGGAAAAAAAGGTACAAGCCGATGGCCCTCTCCCCGCACCCCCGCACCACCCATTCTTCACCATGAATAGGGAGACTCTTGGCTTTTCCTTCAGGTCCTCTGTTCACGTGGAGGTCCGCCCTTGGTGGTTTTGCTTCCCCCTTGGAGACATTCAGAACTGTCTGGGATTCTGTCACATGGAAATCTGTCCGGCCAGAATGGGGCTGGGTAAGTTTTCTCCTCAAAACAGTCAAATTGTAGTCTCAACCCCAAGAGCAAATCAAGCTCTTAACATGCAGAATGGCCAAGTATATAAATGGACCTTCTCATAAGTGGGTTGAGTGGCTGGGGACTAAAATCCAATGATCAAGTAAATAAGTAATAAAACGATATAAGGACAATGTGGCCTTACCCCGCTGACTCATGGAGGCAATTCAACTGTAACAATTAATAATATTATTAAAAGAGGGAAGGAAACATGATATGTTTCTCTCCTTCAATCAATCTAATATTATGTTAATTAAAGAGACATTTATTAAATATGTATATATGGAAATGGACTGGTTTTTTTTTTTTTAACCACATAGGCAGTTCTGTTTTCTGGAACTTTCAAGCTACCCTTTCCCCAGATTTTCTTCCCAGTTGTTAACTAGGAAAACAAGGGCTTCTTGTTGTTGTTGGCTTTGTTTTTTGGTTTTTAAGGGGTGGGGCGAAGATGTTTGTGGAGAATTAAATTTCAGCCAAGGTACAAAAATTTCCCAGACCTCTAGAGTTCTCAGATTCGGGAGTCTGAGAGCCAGAACTGCTGTATCCTTCCATGTCTTGCCTTCTTTGTTGAACCACTCCATCCAGATCTGAGAATTCATCGTTGAAATCCTAAAGGGAAATAATGAAATGAAGAGAGGCCAATTCCCCCCTCTACCCTTTTTTTTAAAAAAAATAGATTTTATTTATTTATTTAGAGGGGTTATGGAAGGAGAAAGAGAGGGAGAGAAACATCAATTGGTTGCCGCTCACATGCCCCCTACTGGGGACCTGGCTCACAAACCCAGGCACATGCCCTGACAGGGAATTGAACCAGCAACCTTTTGGTTCGTAGGCTGGCACCCAATCCTCTGAACCCACTAGCCAGGGCCGATTTCTCCTCATTAAAAAGGCAGGCCTTTGTCACCCCCCAGTCTTTTTACTTAGGCCTGACCTATAAAATATGGAAAAGAAGGAAGAATTACTCCATACTATTGGATTTTTCCCAACAGAGAATCACTGAGTAAGAATCTGGTTACTAAACAGATTCTTCTGGGCAGTTAGAATTCTATCAACAGTGGCCAACTTGTTTAAAATAACAAATGTCTAGAAAAAAACAAACAAACTGGAATGCTGATGATTGAAAAGCTTCCAGGGTAAAGTTGCAGAAGCCTCAATTAGCACTGTGTAATGAGAAAAAGTGACTGAAATAGATGTATATAAAAGAAAGAAGTAGACAGGAAGATCTAAATGAATGTATGAATAGGTAGACATAGAGAAAGGTATTCTTTGATTGTAGTTTTAAAAAAAGGTATTGGAAACAGATGAGGGAAAATGGCTTTAACACATTAGACCCTAAAAGGAAAATTTCAGCTTCCTTTTTCTTTTTTTTTTTTAAATTTTCTTTATTTATTTTTAGAGAGAGAGGAAGAGAGGGAGAAAGAGAGGGAGAGAAACAGCAATGTATGGTTGCCTCTCACATGGCCCTCACTGGGGACCTGGCCTGCAACCCAGGCATGTGCCCTGATTGGGAATCGAACCGGGACCCTCTGGTTCCCAGCCCGCGCTCAATCCACTGAGCTACACCAGCCAGGGCCCTTTTTCTTAACTAAATCAAAACAGCGTGAGTGACAGTACACTGAAACTACAGACGGATGATAGGGGAGGGAGGAGTAGGGAAAGAAGCAGGGATGTTTTCCTTTGAATCTTACTCACTCCCCCCAAGTGCGTCAGAACTAAAGAGACGAGAACTGTCATTAGAACATCCTGGTACAGGTGCAGTGAGGCTGCGCTCTCCACAACCCAGTTAGCTGTCAGGTGAAGAAGAGACTCATCTCGAAAGCAAAGTGCCAACCTGGCACCTTCAACCAGCAGTCTTTTGGCCATTTCAACATTCATTTCAATTTCATGCAAGGTTTTTACAGGGTAAGAAAATGGAAAAAATTCAAGTCTCTTCAACTGAGTGGTTATGTATTAAAGGCCTGCCATGTATCAGGCAGCACGCAAAGCTCCGTGCAGGACCGCACTGCACCCTCACAGCCGCGCGCGGGCAGTGAAGGGGCTGGTCCGCTGGCGGGGCTCGCTGGGTGGAACCCGGGTGCGAAACCAGGCTAAATGCCAATCGCATGTGTTAATTCTACTTGGTACTGCTTGCACTATTTTTAAAAGGTTTTACAGAAAGGTTTTTAAAATTAAGATAAAATTCACCATTTTAAGTGTATGATACGGTTGTTTTTGGAATACTCACAATGTTGTGCCACCGTCACCACTGTCTTACTTCAGAACATTACTATTAACCCCCCAAAAGAAACCTTTACCCATTAGCAGCCGCTCCCAACTCCTCCCTCGCCCACCTGCCTTGGCAACCACTAATCTGCTTTCTGTCCGTACAGATTTGCCTATTTGGAATACTTCTGTAAAACAGAATCATACACTATTGTGGCCTTTTGGGCCTGTCTTTTCCCACTTAGCACGATGTTTTCAAGGTTCATCCATATGGTAGTGTGTAACAGTAGTTCTTCATTCCTTTCTAGGAAAACAATATTCCATTGTATGGAGAGATTACATTTTGTTTATTCATTCATCGATTGATGGACATTAGGGTTTTTCCACTCTTTGGCTATTATGAATGGAAGTTTTCGTGTGAATGTATTTTCAATCCCACTACTTTTTAACACTTTTCAATAAAAAGATTTTTAACCCTGGCTGGTGTGGCTCAGAGGACTGAGTGCCGGCCTGTGAACTGAAAGGTCGCTGGTTTGATTTCCTGACACAGCACGTGCCTGGGGTGTGGGCCAGGTCCCCAGCTGGGGGTGTGCGATGTTTCTCTCCTTTTCTTTCTCCCTCCCTTGCCCCTCTGAAAATAAGAAATAAAATTAAAACAAAACACCAAGATTTGTAGATGTTGAAACCATAGGCTCATGCCACTTCATCAAAGGTGTTTCAACATTTAACCATAATGAACTTGGGAATAACCATTTGCATTGTGTGGCTAGGACTCCTTGGGCCAACTTATACTATCACAGGCACATCTTGTACAGAGACGTGGGGGAGTCACTCCCCACTGGAAATTTATTCTACAGTCGACGAAGTCTAAAGGAGTCAAAGAATCTCTACCTTTCACTAGGGCATTAGAGCTTTCTTTCTTGTTTTTTTTTTTTTTTTACAGTTATTTCTAGGTATTCCTCATCTTCTCCACTAAGCTGTCAAGTCTTTGAAGGTATGAACTAGTCTAGATTTTTCCTGGTGTCCTTTCAGCATACTCTAGCACAGAGCCTTGAACATAGGAGGCGTTTAAGCATCTGTGGGGTGAATCATGCCCTACCCCAAACAGACTGGTGAACCCCTCTAAAGTCACACTTACGAGCAAACAAGGAGAGACTTCATGCACACCTCTGGTGTCTGGTCATCCCTGGAAGGCCCACTATGGTGTTTCTTCTCCTTTGCAGGACAACCCCTCAATTAGTTACTTGAAAAAAAAGTTTATGACATTCTCTGGCCCTCCTCTTCTTCAGGACAGAAATACCCTGTTTCTCCAACTTGCCTCAAATACTACGGCCCTAAGTTCCTCCTGCGCCCTGGTCATGTGCAGGAGGTGGGGTTGGGGGATGTATTCTCTTAGCTTTGCATTTGCATAGCTATGCAGGCGACTCACCAGAGGCAGAGATGAAGGGTGCTCTACCCGGAAACTGTTTTCAAGAGAAGATGGACTGGGACTGTTACCAACACTCGTACTCTGAAGTCAACGAAACAAAAGAAAACACCAGATTTACTATGAAACTGGGAGAAACACAAAAGTTAGACAGCAGCATAGGCTCGACAATGTACTCACATCCAAATGCCCACACACAGATTTGAGTAGTTTGTAAGTTGAATCTCTGGAGAGTAAGGAGACAAATATGTACTGAAAAACAAAACAGAATAATTAATGATACATACTGTCTAATGAGAAGACAGTAGTCAGAGTTCAAATATTTGTTTGTATATATTTTTCCATTTTAAATGATATAGACCATTCTCTGATCTATACTCTCATTCTGCCCACCCACACATTCAGTTTTTATTCCATTCCTGGAATAAAAGAAATATATTCTGCAACAATAGCTACAACATCCTCAAACCCAATTTAAGTAATAAACAAATGCAGTGAAATATGAAGGCTCCAATTTCCTGATAAAGGTGCCCCAAATAAGTACAAGAAAGAAATGAACTGGGCATTAAAAAAAAGGCTAGTGACAGTTACTAGTTCCTCTTTGAAGTCTCTCTACTTCCTTTTTTAAAAAGGTCTTTAGCAATTCCTGAGGGTTTTTCTTTCTCTGCTCTGACCTAGATTTCCACTGAAAATTTCCCAGGAGCTCTAACAGGCTCGTTCTTTTTAAAGCCACTTCCAGATTCTTCCTTGTACAAATATAGAATTTTTTGTAGTGGATGCTTACGAGTAAGTTATGGGAAAGAAGTAAAACCAGAGCTAGACAAGTAATTTGGAGACCAATGACATTAGGAGAAATGATTTTATCATAAACAGAACGTTGAGAAAATATTAAAACTCATTCTTTCTCCGTCTATTTGAGCCACAGAATCTTTCCAGACTCACTTTCCAAAGTTTGTGATTACTCCTCCCATTCACCCATGAAAATACAATACAGTACAAGGGTTGTATTCCAAGGTAGTTGGCATTATGGGTTCTGGCATTAGCCAGACTCAGCTGTAAATTCTGGCTGTGACACGAAGTAGGCAACATTGGGCAAACTGCTCACTTAATCCCTCTTACCTTGTTTTCTTAACAGTACCTACCCTTAGAGGGTGGTGGTACGGAATAAATGAAAGCATAAGGGAAGTATTTAGCATATGCCTGGCTTATCAGAAGTGCCTGATGCTTGTTAGCCATTAATATATCTAAACACTTTTTAAAAACTAGATGTTAACATATTTCCTAGCTCATCAGAATAGCCTCTTCTTTCTTTCTTTCTCCCTCTTCAACTATCCAGTATTGATAGAGATGGAATGTGGCTTTTATGCTTTCACAGACATAATAGGTAAAATATTAAGAAACAATTTCAAGTGAAATATGAGTAACCAAAATATTCCACCCCCTCTCTCTTCCCCGGCTGAAATAAACATCTCTCAGTGCGAATATTCCTGGTCGCCCGTGTCTGTGGTGCCCCAACAGGCAGCAACGGGTCGGGGATTTCTGCATGGAAGAGGGGTAGTTAATGTAACCTGGAAGCAGAGAGGAGTAGGAATGGGTCTGAAGCCGCATGCGCATAGCAAGCACAAGTTTTATGTACTTGGGATGTCTTTGGAGAGGTGCCAGCTGAGGTTATGGGGTGGCTGGCCACCCCCACCCCAGGGACTCCTCAGGGTCACCCTGCCTCACCCTGTCAGCAAGGTGGTGATGGTGGTGGTTTTAAATGATATTAAAGAAACTGAACATCAGGTGAGTCTGACCTAACAGATGTTAGAAAGAGGGAAGCTGGGAAAGCACTTTTATTTTTTTTTTCACCTTGGTCAAGCAAGTATAATTAAGTCAGCAGGACATTAAAAACTGGCAACAATTATATTAGAATAGATCATCTGGTGAGGGGAAACAACACGGAACAAATGTCTAAAGGCCAGGATTTTAAGGCTTAGTCTTACAGCGTATCTGCCGACTCCCTGTGGGGGATGATGGTATTCACGGTTCAGGGTCTTGGTCCTGGCAAGAGGCCCCTCAGGCAGTGGAAGGTCAGTGTGGGACAGAGCAAGTCTGCGCTGTTGTGTACTCACCCTGTCTGTGACGGTCGCTATAATCAGGGCGTTTGGCACCAGAAGGGCAGTTTTGGTTTTCTTTATTAGGGTTACGGAGAAAGCCGGAATAGAGATCTGAAACGGAAGCAATGAGTTATAACACACTGGTTAAGACTTCACAGAACACTTCAAATCTTCACATTAAAGGAAAAACACAACAAAACAAATCAAAACCAATAACAAATAAGTCAAAATCAGCAGCAGGCTCACCGGGATCCATAGGAAAAGTCCATCTTAAAGACAGGCAGGGGTGCATCTCCTTCAATTGGTGTCAAAGCCAAGAGATAAATCTGGATGCTTAGTTCTACTGCAGGGCTTCCCGGGAAACCTCTACCTTATTTACATTCATTCTGAAGATAAGCCCCAGGCTCTAAAGAAGTTATGTGCTGGTGGCCACCCCCTTTGGGCTAATCTCCCATACCCTACTCTCTGTCCTTAGGCTCATGTGGGTCGAAAAAATGTTGAAAAGCACTGGTGTAACAGAACCATGACTGGACAGAAAGTCTGGGACTTGAAGTCTCAGTTCGGTTCTGTTATCTGTATGACCTACTCACCTTATGAGTTATCCTTTCTGGGTTTTAGTTTCCTGATTTGTAAAATGGGGAGAGTCTTATCTACTTCCCAGCATTTTCTCTGCATTACAGGAGAAAATGTATGGAAAACGCCCAGCACTCAGTGACAGTGGCATTCATTTCCTCGTTTGCCTCATGGAAAGAGGATGGGGGAAATAAAAGAACTCTTAAGTTCTTTTCCGGTCCAAACAATAAAGGATCACAATTTACCAGATGAGGATATCATTTAGTTATGACATTCCTGTAAAGCAGATATTCCAAGAGACAAGAGATAAGAGATGTTTACAGTAGCATATGACTTGTTCAAGGTCATAAATATAGTAAGTTACAAAGACAGAATCTGAACAAATCTGATGCCACATGTAGTTCTTTTTCGTATGAAGCATTACAAGAAAGTATCAGATACCACAAAGAATAGTCAATGTTCCTGATACTTTTATGTTACATGCCTTCAACCAGGTTAGGTTTAAAAAAAAAATCAAATCACATCACTTTGATCCCTGACAACAGAGTCACACACACCCACGGTAAAAAGAAACGACCCAAATCTCTCTACAGGTACATCCACTCACTTCAACATGTATTTTGTAAAAATGCTTTTTATGTTCTGAAAGAAATTAACAAGGTCAGTGGGGAAGAGGAGGGCCTTATGTTAGTACTACCAGCTTAAAGGAAGAAAAAACTCTTTTGCTGTTGGACAGCTGCATGCACATTTAGGTTTATGAGATAGAACTGTGCTGCTGCGCCTTCAGTTATGAGATGACTCTGGAAAGAAGAAGTCAAGACCTACTCACACAGATGGTGATACAAAAATGAGTCTAATTCTGTTTCTGAGCAGCAACACACACACAGTATTGAGGGGCTAAAAACTTGGATTTTCCCCCCATAATCTAAGGCATGGGATGCCCTTAAGAAAGAGCTTTCAGTCACTTCCTTCATGAGTATAAAATGACATTTAGATGACATCTGAGAAATAAAGTAGAAGTAACCTGTCAGTTTGAGCCTAGATGGAATGCGATACACATGTTTAATTTTACTAGCATCTGAAAACACCAGTGGGCTAAGAGGTCCCGATTAAATTAAGACTGTGCTTGACTAATATTTTTCCCGGGTAAGGTGCTTACAAGATCCCCTTCCTGGAGCAAATGTCTGGTTGCCTTTAGTTCATGTCGGATTGGGTGTTGCACCAAGGGCTATTGGCAGTGAGGAAATTCTGCCACAGAGCTGAACCCCAATCTCCTTGACATCATCTTTCCAGGGTAGGAAATGTACAAGCCACTGTCATGATTCTAGGTCCCTATCCTACCAATTTTCAATCTCGTTTCTCCAAGAACACATGCAAAAGCAATCCCAGTGTGTTAAGTCTTTAAAAAATCAGGATCACTCCTTTTACCTTTGTGGGGGGTCAGTTCTCTCTTAGGTAGAAATAGGATTTTGAAATCACTGGCAGATTCATATTAGCTTGAAACTGCACATTCTGGCTTTGTGAATCCCCCTATTCCTTAAAAAAGACTAATTCTTTGCTCACTAATGTCTTCAGACACTGCTGCTTCAGTCAAAGGTGCTGGGTCTCTCCGAATTCCTGAGAATTACCTTTACCACACTGAGCTAGAGCTCAGTGCTTCCCAATCCCCTTCCCCACTCCAGGAACCAGTTCTTAGAAGCCAGAAATCTAGAAATATGGTGGACTGCCGCTTAATATTGCTTTGCCTTACACTGACTGAGCTAGTTCCAGGCATCAAAATGTTTATCTAAACAACTCTACATAGTAAAGGAACAATATAAAAATAACATGCTTGACCTAAAACAAGGGTGCTAGTCTGCTGACTCAACACCAACAAAGTAAAGACTCCGTTTGTTACGTGGTCTTTATTGATGAGACTGCCAGTGGCTTCAGGGAGAGTACTTAAATAAAACATACCTCCTACTTGAAAAGAATTTTTATTCAGCTGCTTCATGAACATAAAAGCTGCTTATTCATACTCGTAAGTCACAATGCTTGGAAACTCACTGAGGTCACGTGAACCCAAGGAGGTGGCTCTCTGACTCCCTATTCTGGTGACCTGAATGTGACAGCACAGCTCAGAGGGAAGGAATGTCAGAGGGACGGAATTATCTCTCCCTTCTGATGCCACAGGCCCAAGGTCCTTGTTTCAGAAGGCGGGGCCTTGGGAAAACTGCCACTCCTTCAGGCTGCTTTCCTTAATGGCTCCGTGTGTCGTGGGCCTCTGCTCCCCCCAGATCTGTATTTAGCGAGAACGGAGCGGTGTCTGTCCGCGTCCCCTGGGGGACTGTGGGTATGTGCCTCGGTCGGACTGGGTCTTCAGTGCTCCGGCCCCTGCTCCTTTTGTGCTGGTGATGGTACAGAGTGAGCTCTGGTAAGCAGCTTATTTAAAGGCTGTTTTTCAAGACATCTCCAATAGTTAAGTGGCGTGAATACAATAAGAAATAAGTATTTCTTTAAAAAATGATTTTAGGTTTAATGTGCCTCTTTGAGACTGATTATGGGACACGTTTCGTATGAACAACTTGGACTGTTCTCTGGAGACACCTGGGGGAGGAGGGCGTGGGGCGGACTGTGCGGGAGAGGGACGGTGGGCGGGAGGCCTGGGGCCCCGCGCTGTTTGGAACTGCCGTAAAGGAAACCCGTGAACGGATACGGTGATGACACAGACACTGCTACACTTAAAACGATATTGCAAACATAGTAAAGAGCAGGGTCAGCTTCCTCTCTAAAGAAATTATACAAACCTTAGTGTCTTTCCCAAAGACCTTGGAATGAAAACAGATCCAGTTTTCTGACACAAAGAGCTTCCCTTGGTATAATATCTCTTTCTGTAGCGCACAGGTAAAACCTGAGAAAACATATACAGGGGTAACACCGTTTAGAATTTACAGTTAAAATGAGAATTCTGCATACGTGCTGTGACTCAGGGGTGGGCAGAGACAACAGACTCACATACTCAATACACCTATCACCTCTTTTCAACCATCTGTAGTGGAATAAAGTATGGAGACGAGAATTTTTTTTCATTCAAAGCCTTACAAATTTTAGTATGAAATTCAAAACGGAAGGGCAACTCTATCATTACAAATGAGAATTCAAGCGTGGTGTTTCAAAAACCTCCTTTACGTAGGAAGGCAGGCGTTGTCACCCGTTCCCTTAGGGATGCTAACGCCAGCACTCCTCCTGCCCCTCCTCCCCTGGAACAGTCACTAATGACCCCCTCCGGAATATTTAGATGGTCTGACTGCAGGAAGAGCGCCAGACCCACACCTTCTGTTTGGAGATCATGGCTGGAGTCAGCATCGGGCCCTGACACGTATACTGACAGAGGCTGGAATGGAGCCCCAGTGAGCCAGGAGGAGAGCAGGGCTTAACTGGTGCCGGGCCCGGCTTCAGATGTGATCTCCGAGCCCTGCACAATGCAGGTGTCAACACACGGCTGTCCACCTGACCTGTGTTTCTTTTCATCCCGAATCGCAGGACAATCCAAACACAGTGCATTTCAGCAGAAAATATGGAATCATCTTGGATTGATTCCATACTATGCGGAGAGATTCAGTTTCCTATTCTTTCTTGTTTCTCAAGGTTCTTGGGAGAGCTGCATGCAGCTGGCACTGTTACCGCAGTCTGGAGTTTCAGAAACCAACCCCCTTGGTGACTCAGTCCCCAGACCACGCCCCCTTTCTTCCACAAAATCAATTAGCGTCTTTTCAAATGTGTAGCTTAAAAAGTCAAACATGTCAGAACTTACTTTGCCTCAGTGGTTCCTCGGTTGGGACGTCAAGAAACAGCTTGTGAAAGTGCATATTTGCCTTGTACTACAGTGAGGACAAAACAGAGACATCGCTGCTCTTAGTTTTTCAGTGAAACATCACACATTTTCACTCCCATTTAAACCACACAATACATTCTCCCTCCCTTATGTATCTTTAGGAATTCCATCTCTGATCTCACAGTCTCCAACACAAGCAACCCTTCCGTGACAAACAGTGGGAGGCAGGGCGCAAAGGTTTCCTTTTCCAACAGGACTAGCGACCTGCCGGTGGGATGGACAGCTACAGTCATGGTGCAGCTGGGGGCGAGCCTTCTGCCGAGGAGCTAGATAGAGATGCCCTGAATAAGAAATGAGAAGAACCTCTAAGGAATCATACCAGGGAAGGTAAAGATCCCAGGGCGCTATACCAATGAGTACTCTCTGAAGGGGGCAGTGGTTAAAACCTTTATAGTCACATCAGCCGGAGTTTAAGTCTTGGCCACACCTCTTCTTTGGCCTGTGACTGTGGCCTTGTTGCTTAACTGCTCCGCTCTGAGCCTCCGTTTTCTCTTCTGTGCCGAGGCAAAAACAGCGCTTGCCTCCATGGGATGCCACAGGCTTCCATGGGATAACACAGCTGAAGGACCTACTCTCTGCCATTGTCACCAACACTGTTATTGCTGTGGAGGCATCCCTTTGTGTCAGGGGAGATGACTGTCAAGACAAGGCTTTCTCTTGATGGCGGTAGAATGTCCGAAAGGCTGAAATGCTGAAAAGCACTTCATTTCCAGGGCATCCATTCCCACGATGGTGACAACAAGGGACAGACTGCACTTTCCGCTTTGCAAGGTGCTTTCGCAAACCACCGCACAATAACCCTTGGGCTGACACCCCCACTGGGTGGGTCAGGACACTGAGCCTGAGAGATACGGAGTGACCGGAACCACGCAGCTACTCAGAGGCGGAGCTGGGTGCTCCTTCCATAGGACCACTCTGCCTACAGGTGCTTTTGGTCAAAAAGTCTCATGAGGAAAACAGAGAAAGACTACATTTAGGCCCTTGATGTTTCACTGTCCAACCTAGGTGTGGTCTCAATGGCAACATCGGCCCTAGTATCGCTGTAGAGAAGAGGTTCACAAAATTGGGAGGCACAAAATAGACAGGGGGACGTTAAGAATAGTATGGGAAATGGAGAAGCCAAAGAACTTATATGTACAACCCATGGACATGAACTACAGGGGGCAGGGTGGAATGCGGGTGGGAGGGGGAGTGCAGGGTGGAGGGGAATAAAGGGAAGAAAAAAATGGGACAACTGTAATAGCATAATCAAAATATACTTTCAAAAAAAGAAGAGCTTCAGACAGGTCATGCTGATGACAGACTGACCCCCAGGAGGTAGCTGCTTTATAGATAAACACCTCACATAAAGTAGGTTATTTTATGCTGCTTCCTGGGAGTACATTTTGCATCCAGGGAGTCACCTTGACTAAAGCCAGGTGTTTCACGGGGTTTTACCGAGATTCTGTTTTTAGTGGCTACAGTGAACACTGGTTGCACACTTGATTTAAAAATATCCTTGGTCATGGACACTTCAAAGATGTCATTGTAATAAGAGGTTAATGAAAAATAAAAAGGTAATGGGGCCCTGGCCCAGAGACTCAGTGGGCAGGAGCATCATCCTGTGAACCAAAAGGTCACAGGTTCGATCCCTGGTCAGAGCATGTACGGGAGGCAACCAATCAGTGTTCTCTCTCACCTCTTTCTTCCTTCCCACTCTCTACATCCTCCTCCTGCCCTCCCTCCCTACCTTCCCTCCCTCTCTAAAATCAATAAACATATCCTCAGGTGAAGATTAAAAAAAAAAAAGGTAGTTGACTGATTGAAATAAAAAGCAACATGACAAACACGGTACCTTGTTCCTGATCAGATTTTAGAGAGGGGAAGACAAAAAACCCTTATAAAGGACATTCACTGCTGGGATAATTGTGGAAATTTAAAAGTGGATTTTATATTAATATATTTTTTATATTTACTATTTAGTTAAATTTCTTGGGTGTGTCAACAGTGTATTGTAATAGTTTTTTTTTTAGCAGATCAGTTATTAGGTTTTTTGAAAGAAAGTCAGAACCTATACTATTCTTAACATCCCCCTATTTTGTGCCTTCCAATGCTTCTTTTCCCTGTACCTTTTCCTCCATTCTCCCCTTCTCCCTTCCTGCTAATCCTCCATGTGATCTCCATTTCTGTGATTCTGTCCCTACTCTAGTTGTTTGCTTAGTTTTAGTTTTTGTTTTTTAGATTCAGTTTAGATTTAGATAGTTGTGAGTTTGTTGTCATTTTACTGTTCATTGTTTTGATCTTCTTTTTTCTTAAATAAATCCCTTTAAATAAGGGCTTGGTGATGATTAACTCCTTTAGCTTTACCTTGTCTGGGAAGCACTTTATCTGCCCTTCAATTCTAAATGATAGTTTTGTTGGATAGAGTAATCTTGGTTGTAGGTCCTTGCTTTTCATGACTTTGAATATTTCTTGCCTGCAAAGTTTCTTTTGAGAAGTCAGCTGACAGTCTTATGGGAACTCCCTTATAGGTAACTGCTTTTCTCTTGCTGCTTTTAAGATTCTCTCTTTATCTTTAACCTTTGGCATCCTAGTTATGATGTGTCTTGGTGTGTCCCTGTTTGGATCCAACTTGTTTGGGATTCTGTGCTTCCTGGATTTGTATGTCTATTTTCTTTACCAAATTAGGGAAGTTTTCTTTCATTGTTTTCTCTAATGAGTTTTCAATTTCTTGCTCTTCCTCTTTTCCTTCTGGCACCCCTATGATTCGGATGTTGGCACTTTTGGAGATGTCCCAGAGTCTTCTTGTTCTCTCCTCATTTTTTTAAATTCCTGTTTCTCCATTCTGTACTGGTTGACTGTTTCTTTCTTATGTTCCAAATTGTTGATTTGAACCCCAGCTTCCTTCCCTTCACTGTTGGTTCCCTGTGGATTTTTCTTTATTTCACTTAGTGTAGCCTTCATTTCTTCCTTTATGCATCTGCTGTACTTACTGAGTTCTCTGAGCATCCTGATCGCCAGTGTTTTGAACTCTGCATCTGATAGGTTGGCTATCTCCATTCTGCTTAGTTTTTTTTCTGAAGTTTTGATCTGTTCTTTCATTCGGGCCATGTTTCTTTTGTCTCCTCAATTTGGCAGCCTTCCTATGCTTGTTTCTGTGTATTAGGTAGAGCTACTTTGACTCCATGTCTTGGCACACCTGTTATGTTGTAAGGGGTGGAGCCTTAGGTCTTCACCAGAGTGGAGCAGCCCACTTTGCCACTTTGTGGCACTGTATGTGGGGGAGGGAACAATGCCCTTTGCTTGGTTCTTGCCCCATTTCCAATCACTTCCTCCACTTTCCGTATGTGACTGGTGCCCTTCTAGCTGCTGCCCTGGTGCTGAAATCCCAGAGTAGGTCCTTTAAACAGACTTTCCAGAGAGATTGGCAGTTTCTTCCATCACCCCAACCACCAATGGTTTTTAAAGCCAGAAGTTACGAGGCTTTATTTCCTGGAGGTGGAACCCTGGGCTCATGGTCTGGCCTGAGGCTGGGATTGCTCGCTCCCCAGGTGTCCCTCCTGGTTTTTATTTGCCACATGTGAATGTGGGACCACCCATTCTGCTGGCCACCTCTTCACCACCACACTGTGTCCTCTCCACTCAGGCTCCCCATCTCTGCCCCTCCTACCCGTCTGGATAAATGTGGCTTCTTTAAATCCTTGGTCATTGGACTTCTATACAGTTCAGTTTTCTGGCAGTTCTGGGTTATTTTTTGTTTTGAGGTTAGCTGTGATCTTTCTTATGGCTGTGCAAGGAGGTGCAGTATATCTACCTTCACCTCCATCTTGGCTGGAAGTTCTGTTTTGTAGTACTTCTTGGGAGACACATACTCAAATGCTTAGACATGAAGTATTGAAAACCCAACTGCTGGCCCAGAGAGTACGTCACAGTCTGTGGCACAGAATTGGGCTTCAACAGCTGTCCAAAACTATTTCTGGAGGGGAAGCCTGACCATGTTCACAGGTGTTCCTCCTGTGTGTCATTGGGTGGCCTTCTGCTCACACAAGTGCCTTATCAGACTCCTTCATTTTAATGTGAGGATGTCACACCTCTTGTGGTCTTGACCAGTGAACAGCCAAGCACTCGGCTGGTGCTCGTCCCTGCCGGGGGTGCCCATGGACCCCATCAGAGTTATTCCTCAGCGTGGAACTCACTACCCACTCAGTATGTGTTGAAAGGTCAGTGATGAAAAATCAACGGAAGCATCTGAAGCCTACCCTTTTTTTTTTGAAGAGTCTCTAAAATCTATGCCTATGTCAGTCCTGACCAGCAGAAAGCTGCATACTTGGGTTCTGTCTTCCCACTGGCGTTATGCTTCTGTTGCCCTCTGAGAAGACACACATCGCGTTCCTCGCTTACCTGGCTGGAAGACGAAGACTTTTTCCTTTCCGCCTTAGAGTCATTTTTGCTTTCTGTTTTACAGTCGCTCTTATCACTTGCTAAAGAGGCACCATCAAAATTGGATTTTGTCCTGAGGAAAGAAAATCCGGGGAGTCTATAGAATGAATTTTTTACACTACTCATTAATTTTATTGTAATAAATCTCAATTATTATGCCATCTCACGAGAAAACCTGACTTTGCTTTTATCTTCTGGATATCATAGTCACTCCTACCGCTAAGGAGGTGTACAGAGCAAATGTTGTAGGACTGGGATGACTTCAGCGGGGGGGAATCTCACACTAAAGAGATGGCAATTTGTGGAAGAGAGAACTACAACCTAGTTGTGAAAATAATGATATAATCTCAAAAGTATTTTAATCACTACAAAGAGTATAGGAGGCAAACTATTAAAATTGCAGCTATAGCTCAATCAAAAATATTTTTATTTCAGAAATCTATTAATATTTAACAAGCATTAATTAAGTGAGGCATTGTGTTGATGCTTTGGGACACACAAGAGCCTCTGCACACAGCAAATATCTTTTTAAGTCCTCATCGCATGAAAAAAAAGGTGTAACTAGGTGTGGGGAGCAGATGTTAACTAGACTTATTGTGGTGAGCCTTTTGCAAGGTATACAAGCATTGAATCATACGGTACACCTGAAACTAATATGTTATATGTCAACTATACCTCAATGAAAAATGAAAACAAAGACAAAAAACTCCTTAGAAAGGCAGTACATGACTTAGCACCAAAACAAAACATATGATAGGCAGAAGGCGGAGGTATGAGATAATCAGTCTAACAGGAGGAAAGAGGAGACCAATAGGACAATGTGGGTTTCATACCTGGGGCCTCATGGGATGAGCAGCATTTGGGTGTAAGGAAAAGAGACAAAACACCCCAGAGTGGGAAAAGAGCCGAAGTGAAATCAGGATAAAAGGCAAGTCCGGGACTGCCTTCTAAGGTGATTCTATTCTAGCAAAGGGCCTCCATCAGTAGACTTGGCAATCTGCACGTACCTTCAACCCAGTCACTTCAAAGAGAACGCATGTATGATTTTTAGGGGTCTATGCATGAATAAGTTGTATGATATGATTATGTAGATTTTTTGTTTCTTGGGGAAAAATGGCATATGAAATCCATGATTTCACAATATGATTCCTTAGAATGGGGTACAGTTAAAAAATTTGGTTCAAAGCTGATTTAAGAAGAATCTTAAGCAATCTGAGTGGTATGTGGGTGTGACAGAGGGACAGAAATGACTAAAGTTAGAGAGACATCAGCTCTGGAGTTCTCAGCTGTGAAAAGACAGACTATTTGAGGTCCTAGGTCCCTTCCGGGCTCAGTTCGAATCTGTGAAGCTCAAACAACAGGTGAGACACCTCTCAGCATTTCAAAGCACAGTGATTTGGATTCAGATACTGGCCTCTGAGCCTATTCATAGATAGAAGTTTCTTTAGAATTCTAGGGAATACTTTAAAAAAATATGAGTAAACATTTGTATTGTACTTGAAAATAAAATGATCTTTTCAATTGTCAAATTACCAATTATTTATACTATCCACTCATTTGGATTTATCAACCCTACTGATTCAAATTATTATTAATGGAATTGTCAAGGCAATGATTAGACCCGTTGCAGAACTATGGACAGGAAGACATGTGACAAGTAGAGCAGCTGCAGCCTCATCACTTCAGGAGGAAGAGCAGAAGGGGCGGGGACCCTGTGCTGGTGGGGGAGGGGTGCGTATTTACATAGTACTGATTTCTTTGGGTCTTCTCAACCATGCTATTCTCACTTCCCACAAGTAACTATGAGCAGGACCACATATTAGGCATTTCCAGACTGTGAGAGCAGAGCCTTAAAGCAAGTGCTGGGATCTTTGCAACCACGTAGGGCACAGGCCCTATGAAGTTAACAAGCATGCCTCGATAATGAGTGTGTCGGTCTCATGTAAAGCCTGGGGAAGCTGGAGTGGAACCAACAGCATTTTACAGTGCACGCTGCAGCCAGTCAACGGCAGTGAAAGACACAAGAAACAACATGCTCTGTGCCATCGCGGAGGGACTCCTCTGCTGAGTGACACAGGATGCTGTGACAGGAAACAGCTACAGAAAACACGGCTGAAGAGAGAGATCAGATCGAGGCGTGCAGCAAGGATGGAGCGATAACCGGGAGTGACAGAGAAATCTGGGGGGAGAGGGAAGACTTCCGCTCCGTCCTGCATGGAGTATAGATGTGGAGAGAGGGTGTGGGCTGGGGAGCCGGGAGGGGAGGGAAAGCGGGAGACATTTAATCACCCTTTAGCAGAGGCCAAAGACGCAGAAGGTAGCAGGCTGCCAGTCCTAACAACAGGGAGGAGGGCCATCAGTGGCTGCATTACTCACACCTGACCACTGGTTTAACCGTTCTCTTTTAAGGGCTAAAAAGCCATTCTTATGTTCCTACTTCTTCCATCCATGTGAAGGGAAGCACACAACTGGTGCCTCTGACAGTGATGCAGACCACAGCTCCACATCTCAAAACTGCCCGCCCCCACCCCCACAGCCCCAGGAAATGCCCCCCGCCCAGGAGCACCCAGGCTGGGGATCCCCTCCGCTCTTTCTCATGGCTGCCAGGAAAGTGAGACAGCAGGTGTGCACATCCATGGGCTAAGCAGACATTCCACCCTGGGCGGGCCTCACAAACAACCTGGCCAGCCTTCCCAGGTGCTGTATAAATCTAATCTGGACTGAGGACCACCCCGGCGCTATCAGTTGGCAAAGTCAGTGCTTTAAGAAAAGGGCAGACATTCTGCAGAAGGCTGGGCCTGGAAGGGCAAAAAGGTGCCTCTAGGAAGAGACTAGCAAGGAAGGCAAGTGCCAGTGCTGGGATTTCAAGGGAAAACACCCCACTTCCTTCTTAGGGGTGTTATTTGCCTACAGACAATCCTCACTCACTGTTTTAACCACTGTCACACTAGAAACATCAGCTCCTCCTGGCGACCCCTCCTCCCCAAAAGAGCAAAAGGGACACCATCAACATGAGGACTCACCGCAGGCAGATGAGTCTCTTCTGGTCTGGGGACTCGGCCTCGCTGGACGGGGTGGGAGACTGGGCTGTCGGCGACCTGCAGGCCTTCTTTTTCTCCTCCACACCATTCTCAGCCTCTGAGCTGGAGAAGAGAGAAAAACGCTTCGCCTTAGACATCCAGAGGGGAGGGGATGGACAGAACGGTGAAGTCACCTTGCTTTCTGGAGAATGGAATGATCTTCGATCCCCACCAGCAGGTTGAGGTCAACTTGGGCAGCTGTCCCCTTTCCGAATCTCCATTCTAACCCCTCTCAGCTGGCTTCAGCAGGTAAACGTCTGACTTTGTGGGGACCTGCTGCCTCCCAGGCCTGCTCCTGTGGGCCTGCTCCGCTCCTGTGGCTGCTGGAGTGCAGAGCACCTGGAGGCTGGGAGGGCCCTGTGCACACTTGATCACGTGCCTGCAGCCAGGTGTGAGCCTCTCTGCCGGGAACCCCCACTGCCCTTTGTTTGCACTTGTCCTGTGCCACATACCACCTTTTGTTGTAGTTCTATAGGTCCCACTTAGGGTTGTTGTTCTTTTAAGCTGGCACCTCTTTACGCAAGTTACAGTCTCTCATCTATCTGCACAGCCGCCCAGGCTGGCTCGGATTATTACCCCATTTTATAGGTGTGGAATCTGAGGCTCTCCGATATTAAATGCAGAACTAGCATCTGACTGAGCGGGGATTCAGACTCAGGTCCGCCCATCTGATAGGCCTTTGTGTACACGTTGCTCTCTCTCCCTCTCTCTGTCTCCCTCTCTCCCTGTGCATCCATCCCTCCAGCCTCCCAACCACCTATAAAAGCCCCCGTGTTAGCTCTTCAGTGCAAGAGCTCCAGGGTGAGGTGGGGATCTTGTTGATTTACATACTGACCACAGGGTCTAGGGCAATGGTGATGTATAATCATGATCAGCAGGCATTTTGGAAAACTAGATTTGACCTTGGTAAAAAGGAAATCAAAAGCAAAGTCCTTCAAGAGGGCCTGCACACTGAGCCACTACGGATGGAGGTTGACCAGTGTGGTGGACACAGCAGCGTCCCCTCAACGTCAGGAACAGAAGAAACCATTTCCAATGTGGGGAGGAGAGGAAGGGATGAGGGAAGGGAGAAGACGGTGTTATACATGGATCAGACCCTGTTGGCGTCAGCCTGCACAGCAAAGAACTCACAGATAATACTCCTGAGAATGTGAGAACCCCGTGGTGACTGAGCATCAGGGAAGACATATTCAGTAGCATTGCTATGACAGCTGAGTTCATTGTAAGCCTAACTTACCACTCCTTTAGTATCTTCACCTGCAAATGAACATGCAGGCAGGAAACGAGATTGGTTAGTTTAAGCTTTGTGGTTGCTGAATTACCACTTTTTATAGCACATGAAAATTCCATTGTGGTGTCAAAATCAAGACCAGGTATCTCTGACAGGTAGCCATTAAAAATCTCTACAAATGGCTGATGCCCTCATTTTGTCGTTAACACTTCTCTTTTCCTAAATAGGTAAGTACACGAGGACAGAAGCCCAACCCTCTATTTCTTCAGTTCTTTTCCAAGTAGTCAGACCGCTTATGTACAACGAAAGGGCTCAGTCTATAACAGAATTGCATTATGTGACAAAAGGTGCGTGGAACGCCTTGAACTATTAACAGGAAAATACTGTTTTGGTTTGAAAGAGAGGATTTTATTTAAATTTAGCATCAAGTCTAATTTATGGGCTCAAAGAATTTTAGAACTCTTAAGGGGCCTTCAAGCCTATGTCTGCCTTTCCCCCCTACCCCGCAAGACACTGCTGTTCTTCCAAAGCATCAGGCAGAAAACCACATGAGAATCTCTCTTGAAGTAGGGAGACTGAGTGTGTGCAGCACGTCAATAATCCACCTCAGTGTTCATGCAACCCTTTATTGCATTTTAGGCAGGGCCAGATTAAGACTTAGAGGCAGAGCCATTACTGTCCTGTACAGCACCTTTGTGTGCTTTGAAAGACCCGCCCCCACTAGGAAACACTCATAAAGAGGTGCCCCTCTGTTTGGATGTAGGCCCCCGATACACAGCCTGGCAGAGATAAGGCGTCTCTCGCTCTGGCCAGAAAAAGCCCAACACCAAAGTGCAAGGAAGCACAGCTCGGTTGGATTTCGGCCTCTCTTTGCCCCTTGCCGGTTCAGGGACTTCCGTGCAGCGCAGGGCACTAAGTGCTTCACCACGCATGGTGGTCCCGACTCAGGGGCCCCAATTTAGCACGGAGGAGGTACAGTGCACACCTCTTTGATCAACCCACCCACGAGCACTACCTCTTAATGACAGAACGTACAGGTCTGCTCAAGTTAAAACGGCTTCTTTCTACATAGTCTCCATCCTACTTTTCCTTAAACTTGCACTTGGCCTCCAGCACTGGTTCTGTCCTTGAAGACCCTGGGGGGGGGGGGGGGGGCACAAGCTCCAAAGTCTTCCAACCCAGTAGTCTCTGCTCTGCTGCTGCCGGTTTATAACTCACCAGGCCCCAATTAATGCATGCCTGTTCTGTTGACTTTTTTCCTCGCAAATAGCTTACTTACCCAACTACTAGTCCAAATCTCTTAAAAGTAGGGAACTTCTGTCCCTCCCCTCCCCCACTGCACTCAGCTCAGCAGTTTGCTCATAGTGGTCATTTATATGTGTAGATCGATGGGGGATTAATTCTGTAGCACCTCAAAGAGTAAGTGAAATCCATCTATGGACCAACTCGATGTTAGTTTTCTGTCGACTCTAACTTGAAAATGCTATGGAAACTGAAGCAAGTTAACTCCTACCACAGGAGAGATTGTTCTGCAAGCACGCTACCTCTCAGGTCTTGTCAGCAGCAGACTGAAACCACAGACAGCAGAGACTCCGAGTGTCTGAGTGAGCAGAATGCAGAGGGGCATGGAATGCTGGTTACCCTCAGTGAAGCTGACGACGGAGGAGCAAAGCCCTTTCAGGGACACTGACTAAGAGTCAGCAAAACAAAGCAAACAACACGAAACAACAACAACAGAAATCAGTTCTCTTTTCTTTCTCTTTTTCTTTAAGATAAATTTTTAAAAAATTTAAATTTACTGGGGTGGCCTTGGTTTACAGGGTCATAGGTTTCAGGTGTCCATTCTGTGACACGCGATCTGTTCATTCCACTGTGTGCCCACCGCCCAAAGTCAAGTCATCTTCCCTCACCATTTAATTGGCCCCCTTTACACGTTACTACCCCTCCCCTTCCCTCTGGTAACCACCATGCCGTTATCTGTCTATGTCCATGAGTTTCAGTTTTACATCCCACGTGAGTGAAATCATATGGTTCTTAGCTTTTCCTGACTGACTGATTTCGCTTAGCATAATATTCTCAAGATCCATCTATGTTTTCACAAATGGCAGTATTTCATCTTTTCTTATGGCTGAGTAGTATTCCATAGTATATATGCACATCTTCTTTATCCCGTCCTCTCCTGAAGGACACTTTGGTTGTTCTCCTCTTTCATCAAATGTTTATGGGAAGAAGCCCTGCTGGCAGGGCAGGGTCCTCAGAGCTGGGCGAGTGAGAGAGATGAGTGAGGGACGATAAGCAGCTACAGAAGCAGCAGCAGATGCTGGATCACAGGACCGGCCTTCACCTGGCCATGGCAGGTTATCTCTTCTCCCATCTCCACCCCAGTTTCAGCATCAGTTATGGGCCCTGAAAGCTTTTCAGCAGGAATTTCAGAGCAGTGAGACAGAGAGCCAGGCTTACACCAGCCAGGCCCAACGTCACCTATGAGGGGACAGCAGTTTTATTACCAGGTAGAAAGTGCTCGTTTCACCGAGACACTGCCATGCCCTGTTACACAATCTACAAATCAAAAACAGGTTAGACGATCCCTATCAAGAGCCCACTGTTTGTCAGTTCCCAGACCTCACTAATCTGGTGACAGCCTGACTTGGGTTTCACAAATATTAAGAGTTAGAATTCTTACGTGGGGTCAACCATCATTCCTCCTGGAGACAGACTGAGTTTACAGTTCTCCTGCCACATCAATCTCCGGGGCCCTGTCCCTCCTGCTGAGAATGTGTGGTATTCAGGCTTCATCTCAGACAAGTCAAAGTAAGTAGCTACTGGGCACAATGATGAGGAAGCTGCACAGCAGGTAAACGAAAACAAGGGCCTCACAGTGGTTCCGTTCAGGAAGCTGTCTTCCTTTCGAAAGAAACAGTGGCAGATGCCTGTGTGTGCGTCTACCTTCAAGGTAAATTGGTCTAAGCTAAGGGATAAAAATGTCACTAAACTCCCTTATGACAGAGAAGGAGAGGGTACTTTTACATCTGTTATCATTCTTTAAAAATCCCTGATCACCATTTCCTGAAACCACAGCCTGGACCGACAGAGGTTTAGAAGGGACTCGGAGAGAGGATACGTCCCAGCAGGGGGCCTCCATAGGATAAAGTCTTCCTAATGTACTACTGTCGTGATTCGGGCCAGGTCTGTGCAAGTCCAGCGCTGCCGAGACCCTGTACTGAAATCCGGCTGCACGTGGACTTGCCAAGACCTGGGCCGCACAGACCTTGTTTCTGGTGTGCTGCCTGCTTAGTGGCTCCGTGGCTGGCAGGCCAGGGTGACAACACTTGGGAAGCAGAGATGGGTGACAGGGACAGAGGACGGCTCTGGGGACGGCTGGCAGCAGCCATAGTCCAGCAACATCAATCACATTCACTGAAAATAAGGAAGCAGAGGGCGGTCTGGGAAATGCAAGGGTGTGATGGAGACCGGGTCCTCCCCAAGGCCCTCAGCCTCTCCAATGACAGAGTGAACTCAGAATATTCCAAACTAAATGTTTATAAGTTAGGAAGAAGAGCCTTTCATTTATAATTTGATATACTTTTGTCTAGGAACTTAAAGTTTTACTTCTTTATCTATTTACACACTTATTTCTAAAGAGGTACTGGAAGTGCAAGTCCACAATTCAAAAGTTAGAAATGAAAAAACAAATCTCCCTCTACCCCCGTTCCGCAGGGTACCTACTGTCGCCCCAGCTCCTGTGCGTCCTTCTGGGGAGAGTCTGTGGGCATGAGTGTGTGTATATTTTTAAGCACAAATACTGGCTTGCTATTCTACACCGGGCTTTTTTTTTTTTTTTTTTTAAAGCTTACTGTGTCTTGGTGCTCTTACCTTATCACCACACAGTTTCCTCATTCTTCTTAATGACTGCGTAGAGTTCACTGCAATGGGTAAACTGTAATCTAACCAGTTGCTTACTGATGGGCATTACAGTGGATTTCAGTCTTGTTACAAATATAAACAGCACTGCAATAAATGTTCGTGTATGTTTATTATGTGTGTGACTATTTCCATAGGATAATTTCCTGGTAATGGGACTGTGTCAAAACATACACAATTTAAAAGTTTTATAGTTACTGCTAAATTGCCCTCAGTACAGAGTCTGTGACCCACGCCTACAATATACAGCAGTGATTACACATTCTCACTAACAAGGTGTTAAACTTAAAAAAAAAAAAAAAAAAATCCTGCCCTGGCTGGTGTGGCTCAGTGCGTTGCATGCCAGCCTGCTAACCTAGAAGAGGTCGCTGCGCCGGTTAGGGGGGTGAGGGAGGGTGCGGGCCAGGTCCCCAATTGGGGGTGGTGTGTGAGAGGCAACCTATCGATGTTTCTCTACTACATCAATGTTTCTCTCCCTCTCTTTCTCTCTTCCTTACCCTCTCTCTAAAAAATAAATAAAATTTAAAAAATCCCATTATAGTTTTGAAATTTACATTTCTCTTATGAGTAAGGCTGAGTGTACTATTTTCATATATTTAAGATTTTTAAAAGTGTTCTGGTTTGTGAATTAAGCTGTTTGTATGTACATTTTGCCAATTTTTGTAAGTAGGCTGTTGATGAAAACATTTAGGGAAAACAATTCTTATCACAACTGCCTCACTGATTCTTAGCAATATTCTAGACTTGATTTTTTAAATAAATAATCTTAAACATTTAGAAAAGTTAAGTCAAAGGTAGGGATCAGTATAATGTTAAAGTACTAATGATATCACTGGCAGAAAAAGAAGGAATGCCAAAAACAGTACTCTTCGGTTTCAGCAAAACCTATAGTGAAACCCGACAGGCTTCTGTTTTAAGATGGAAACCAGGAGCCCAGCTATTCGCCCCTCCTTTCAGAGTCCTGTTAAAAAAGTATTTATAAAAGAAGTAATAATCCTGATACAACATGGGAGGGAAACCGTCAACAGAAAAGTGATTTCCCCAAATGTCTGGAAAATGGAAAGTAGAAAGTAAAGTATAATTTAATTCTTGCAGCAGAGTAGAGGACGCCACACACAGTTGAGCACATGGGCACCCACGGAAGGGAAAAGCGATCCGTTTGTCAGAGTTCAGTGAGGCGCTACAGGAGGAGAGAGTGGGTGAAACCATCGGATGAAATGAAAGGTGTTCCCGAGAGAAATCTTTGACCCCCCCACCCACTCTGGCCCCCAGCCCCCATCCTCAGACCTGACTGGCAGTCAGGTACTCAGCCCCTGTGGGGAAGATATCAGAAAAGTGTGTCAATTAAAAACTGAACAACTCAGGTGCAGAAAACCAGGGGATCTAGTACAGAGGGTGGAGCCCAGAGTAAATCTCTTCTCATCCTTCCGTTTTAAATAAATTAGTCTCCAGGCAAAGTGCCAACTCCCTACCCATGTTCCTCCAAGGCTACCCTAGTCCCTCATTCATTTTTCCCCCCAGTCCCTCACTCTAATGAAATGACAACAAAGCAATGCCGGATATTTGAAGAAAATCTGAAGTCTTACAGAAAAGATCAAGATAAACCAGTAAGAAAGTAAAATTCTTAGAAAATTGACTTCAGAGAACAGAAGAAAACTCAATACAAGAAAACCCCCCAAACCTTATAATAAACATCTTCAGAGAAAGAAGGTAGGACCCATAAAACACCACAATGTTGTGGAAAAGAAAACCGTCCTTAACTCCTCAATTCTCTGAGTCCAAATCCTTAACAGCCTACAAGGCGCTCCGTCACCTGCCCCGTCCACCCGTCGTGATCTCCCTGATCTCCTTCTGTCATTTCACGCTCCCACTGGCTGTTCCCGCCGCCTGGATGCACTACCCTCTACACAGCCACGCGGCTCACTACCTCCTCTCCTTTTTACTCAAAGGCTACCTTCTAGATCAGACTTACATATTTAACCAAAGGGCTGAAAGATAGCATCAAGATACAGAAATATAAAAGGAGAAAAAGTGAGGGGGAACAATAAGACATGTTTAAGCCAGGCATTTTCATATCAAATGAACAGAAGTTCTAAACAGAAAAAAGGAGGAGGTATTATTAAAGAAAAAAGATGAACTGTAGAAGAGCGAAAGGACGTTCCTAATTTCTTATCCTAAAATGTATGGAATCAAATGGATTTACCAAGGGATTTAGGTTGATGTATTTGTCAGAGATAAACGTATATAAACAGGCACCAGACAGAGTGATGTGCCTGTTTAAAATTGGGAGTGGGAAGAGGGAGGTGGGCAGTTAATGTGAGTTGACTCTTCTGTTCCATCAAAGCAGGAAGTTGGGAGATAAGGTTTACAACTGGTAAGAAAAAAGGAGCAGCGCGCATACATTTTTATAGCTAATAAAGTCACCACTACACCTAACATCGGGTATAATTTTAAAAGAGGCTCCTGGGAGGCAGATGGAGAATGGGAAAGGGGGTTGAGTTCATTATAAATTTCAGTGTACTGTATTATTTTGATAAACATTTATAAGGCACTTATTAATATCCTCAGAGAAGATGTAAAATACAGAGTAGATCATAAAAACAGGCGGATTTACTCTCCTCGAATGTTCGAGTTCCTACTATGCGTAGATTATGCCAGATGCTGTGCTCTCAGGGGACTTGGCCTTTATTGGGAGTTTCTGTTTACCACATCGATAAAGCACAATACAGGCTGTTAGGGCTATCTTCCATAAGGCACCCTGGGGGTTCAGAAATCTCTTCTAATTGTAAAGAGCAGAAACAGGGAAGTTTTGGGGAGGAGATGAGCGGGAGCTTGTGTGGGGTGGGTCAGTAAGTCTTTCCTCACTTAGACATGTATTGCAACTGTATTTCTACTGAAATACATCTCAGTTGAAACCAGAAGCGAGAACTGTATTTCTATTTGTCCTATAAAATAATAAAAAGAAAACACTCTGGATGGAAAAACCCAAACCCTCCACTATCACACTGCAGCCATCTGTGCCACCTCTCTACATAAAGCAACGCTGCACTTGTGCAAATCTTACTGTGGCAGGGCTGACATTCGAGCTGGGTGCGTGCAGTCTGGACTTGCAGAGACACTGAAAGGGCATGAGAAGTACAGGAAATGCAGAAGGACCACACACGCACAAAGAAACCCAGCACGCTGCCTTTATCTGGAGTACGGGGAGCAGAAAGAAGCAGAAATCAGGTTGTTGTGGAGTTTGATTCCTAAAAGGGCTACTTTTAGACTTCGTTTGGTTCACAGTAAGGATTAATTGAAGACTTTTAAACAGAAAGAATGAAACAATGGGATATTAAGTGCCCACCTTCTCCCACATATAGACCATTGAGGTGAGGGGGGCCTGAGGAGATACGTGCTTCTGGAGGACTATTTGAATCAGTTATAAGAATGGTGGGGGAGGGGAGTGGAGGCTGGAGGCAGATTGGGGAAGGGGACAAGTTTGGTGGCAATAAGCAGGGGCTGAATTGGAGACATGATCCAGAGATAACACCAGAAGGAGTACAGAGAGCAAGCAGTGGAGAAGGACATCCAAGATCACCCCGGTTATTTATCTGGGGGATGGAGAAGATAGCCGTGCCACAGACAGTTGCAGGGAACACAAGAGGAAATGTAGTTTGGTGGGAGGGACTTTGCGAATCTAGTTTTAGTATAATAAGCTTAGTACCTAGTTAGCAGGCGGTAAACTGTATCTAAAATTAAAATAGCTCAAAAGGACAACAAAAAGAATATCTGATTTTGCAGAGGAAGGGGTCTGCCAGTTGGATAGTATTTCTGTTGAGGCCCGAGAACAAGGCCGGGGCAAAGAGCAACACTGAACACTCGGCTGCGATATCAGCCGGGGCTGGAAGGACGCTCGCTGCAGGCCACCAGAGCAGCCCCAACACACCTTCCACCTGGTCTCACAGAGCTTCCCTCTGTGCTCATGGAAACGGACGAGTCATTGCTCCGTGAATCACGTGATTCATTCCCACCTTTACTTTACATCTACTCCAATTCTGTTTTCCTAAATCACTGCGTATCTTTCAAAGCCTAAGGCCGCTCAACCCCCCAAAGTATTTAAGTGTCAGGATTTTGATTCTGAGAGGTTAGAAACCCAACTCACATGAGCTTACATTTTAAAAGACACATCCACAAAGGCTTCTGTCAGCAGTTTAAGATGAAGTCAACAGTAGAGAACAGCTGCAGACGTTTTCCTCTGACCTCTGGAAACACAGCAGTGATCTCCAGGGTCTCCCTCTCCAAGTCTTCTGGTACATCAATGCCCGATTCATCTTCCTGAGACACCGCCTCCATTACATCATGCCACTGGTCCAGAACCAACAATGGCTTTCTATCTACTGAGCATCACTTTAAGGCATCTGGAGATGATGAGCCACGACACTCCATGGTTTCTCAGTCTCCCTCTACTTTTCAAAAAGAATTCTGCATTCCAGACACATTGGCCTTCTTGCCACTGCCTCGCTCACATCATGCTCCATCCTCTCTGCACTGGCCCTTGGTTCTTCTGGCTGGGATTATCCTCTCTGATCCTTCCTAACTACCCACAATACCTGCAACTATCCACTGTTCCCTGCCAGGACATGTCCAGTTATACATCCTTGTGATACTGGCCCCAATGTCTGGATATAAGAAATTGCGCAATTAACACTTGTTGAGCGGACAACTTTGAGTGCATCTGCAGTGCAAAACAACACTCAGCCTTTGATACGGGGCTTGGGCTTGAATGTTGTCTCAAAAGCTATCTAAGTGAACTCCTTCCCAAGATTTACAAGTTCTTGGGGAAGAGGGCCATGCTGAAGCGGGGAGAGGGGAGAATGTGGCCGCCTCTTCTCTGTCCCTTCCACTGCGTCACCACGTGCACAGACTCAGTTTTCAACCCAGTCATTGGTTAGGTGAGCAACAGTTTGAAATCACGTGGAAACTCGATCACCCTGTCTCCATTGTTGGAAGAAACAACTGCAAGCAAAGTAATAATCACACTAAAAAAAATTCTCAGCAGTGGTATTTTGAGGCCAAGCATCATTAGAAAACAACAAAAGAAAATGCATCAAGGAGGCAGTAAGTGACTTTTCCAATTCCCAGAAAAGGTAGCTTGCTGCTCTGATGTGGTTCATTTTTATTTACAGCCTCAGCATGTAAACATTATTTATGTTTTATTGCCCAGTGCTAATAAAATTTCTAAATATATATATATATCTCCTTCAAACCAGAATATAATTTTCTTAGGGGCAGGGACTTTAAATATTCTTTTTTATATTCTATCTTCACTCAGACTTTGAAGCTGTGCTTCAAAACAGCTTCAAAACCAGCAATTGCTTACTGTCAAAGTAAGCTACTTTTCATATATCTAACATATACTAGAGGACACCTATTAATTAAAGCTGTTGGCCTGAAGGATACATTTGGGGAAGATTTTAAAAGTAGAATGAAAAACTTACCAAAACAGAAAGATAGGAATGCAAAGGAACAGGGCCTGAAATCTAGGAAAAAATATTTAGGCGAAGTATAACATTAACTTCTTCAGCTATCATGGCACATACTTCAAAATCATAAATATCAAATAAGATTGAAAAGTATCTTGGGTACTTAAGAAATAACTATAATTAAAACCTAGATTATGGAGAGCAATTGGGAGGTAATATAGAAAAAGAATATGCCATGTGATAAATCAAAATAGCTACTTGGAATTAAAGACAATTCTGAATGATATAATGAAGCAAAGATGTTAGTATAAACTGAACTTGCAACTGCTCCAGTTCACAACTGTGCCTATTACCCAGGGCAGGACCTCTAAAATTTAAGAATAATTAACAAGTTCTCTCTCTCATCCTCACCCAAGGACAGGTTTTCATTGCTTTTAGTAAGAGAGGAAGGGAGAGAGAGAAACAACCATGCAAGAGAGAAGCTTCCATTGGTTGCCTCTAAGATCTACCCAGACAGGGAACTGAATCTGCAACCTTTTGGTTATGGGACCACGCTCCAACCAACTGAGACACACTAGCCAGGGCTAAGAAGTTCTTTCACCTAGCTTCAGGTAAGGCCGCAAGTAAAAATTTCAAATGGAAACCTGGTCTATTTTTAAGCACCTCTATTCTAAAGAGATCCTATACCCAAGATAAATAGCCAGTTGGATACTAAGGACTATCCCTGTTCTCAAAAGATTTACAGATGAAATGAAGAGATTAAGCACAGACAAACAAACAAAAGCCACTATTACATCAACCCTGTTAAAACCCAGAATAAAACATGTTAATGACTCCATTTGGATTATTCAGCACTAAGTGGGGATCCATCTCAAAGAATATCATTTTGGAGTTCCATTTTAAAGGAGCAGAGGACCAAGGATCACACAACATTGGGAGGATGAGGACTTCAGGCAAAAGTAATAAAAAGATTCTGTGTCTAAGAAAGGAGAAAGGAAAGAATAAGCAACTTGTAAATCAGGAATTGCCACACACGAAAAAGGTGTTCGTAGCATAAGAACCTGAGAGGTGAGCATAATTGTAAGGATAGGGGGATAAGGGTGTGGTGAGCAGAGCTGTTTCAAATTTATGAGAGAGCCACTGGCTGGTGTGGCTCAGTGGGTTGAGTGCTGGCCTGCAAACCGAAAGGTCACCAGTTCAATTCCCAGTCAAAGCACATGCCTGGGTTGTGGGCCAAGTCCCCAATGGAGGGCATGTGAGAGACAACCAATTGATGTATCTCTTACACACTGATGTTTCTCTCATTCTCTTTCTCCCTTACTTGCCCTCTTTCTAAAAGTAAATAAATAAAATCATTAAAAAAAGTAAGTTTATGAGAGAAAAACAGGGTCCCGCCATGGTTCCCTGAGATGAGGCACAGCTTTACAAAAATGAGACTCCTGAGAAAATTATTGTCTATCTTCTGATAGATGGGCACTGGAAGAAAGTAATGTCAGAGAAACCCGGCTGAGAGGCACTGGCCCAGGACAGAGAAGGTGCGAGGGCCAGATGGTGAGAGAGAGAGGGAAAGGGAGGGGACAGCGGCAGCCCAGAGAGAGACATCACTAGCAAACTTCCTAGGCAGAACACTCCTTTATGTTAACACAAATTCTTCTTGAAATAAATTTCATTTCTCTTGTTACCATACCTATGATAACTTTTACTTGGAGACAGAGGAAATGTACCATGCCAGAAATACATGTAGTTATCCAGAAGGGAATATTTTACCTATTAATAGCACAGTAACATTTAAGGCTTAAAAAAAAAAACAATTAAAAAACCCAGGGCCATTAGAAGCTGACTTGAGAAAAGAGAAGTGTTTGCTTTTGTTTTGAGAACCCCTGTCTCCATGGAGACGAGCTGAGCTTTTTTGGCCCTCAGCTGGTGGAGGGGGCTCTTGGACTTAAAGCATGGAGGTGTGCGCTGCCTCCTGCCTTCCTGCCTGTCACCTGCGATGACTGAAGTGCTGTCTTTCCTCTTACACCCTTCATTTCCTGAATTCTTTCTGTTCCATGCAGGGGGAAAAAATCAAAAGCCTAAAAGACCAAGGTTTGTGGGCATTGCAGCAGAGTGAAAAGTTGCCACAACAATCCAAATGAGCCCCAGAGAACGCTCCAGAAACCTGTCTTTCCTTTGTTCTCCCACTCAAACTGGGCAGCACTACCCCCTCAGTCTCCTGTGTTCAGAACTGCAAGTGCAGGAGGACACCGCACAGCAATTTCCCAGAAGTCAGCCTCCCACCCCCAGCCACGCCACCCACCATGATCAAAGTGGGCGCCGGGCCTATGGATGTCATTAACGTGAAAATTCTCTTTGCTTAAGTGGTCTCTATTATTAAAACTCAGATTCCCTTCTAATGAAAAATTAATGGGGCTCAACTTCTAGAGAAGAAAGGTACTGTCACTTTTTAAAAATAGGTTACGTACATGTAAGAGAAAACTGTTTCCTATAAAAAGGCTTTGGCTTAACCAAAACACTTCCAAACTAGATACACTGACTTAAGGAAAGAACAGTTCCTGCTATCCTATGGCAACAAATAACAAAGAGGACATTTTTAGTTACTCGAAGTTATAAGGTTGAAAGTGTTAATGTCACCTAATAAACCTATTAACTGTCTCTTACCTGTGTCTGTTTTTCCCTGGAATCTAACCCTGTGTTTTGTACATATTATTGTCAATGACATGGAATTATTCAATATTTATATCATAATATATCACACATGGTATAAATATCATACATTATCATAATACTTATGTTATCATGGGCACCAAAATACAGAATAATTGTACAGCTAACAACTCCACACTGTTGCTGAAGAGACATCGAACATCCTTACTTCCTGTCCTTAATTTCTCCCACAGAAAATATGCAATTTGTTCTACCTGTGCTGAAAATAGATTCCTTTGGCAAACACCTGCCTCTTCCTCTTCCTTGTCACTCTTTCCTACTGAATTTTCCAGATGACTTTTTCTTTATATTGCTGTTCTCAAAGAGCATTCCCACCCACACCATGATGCCATACCAGCCCTCATGCCAACCTTATGAGGCAAGTATGTGAGACAGGTGTTATTCATACTTCACAAATAAGCAAACTAAAATGAGAATGTTGAGGGGCCACACGACACTGAGTGACTGGACCCTCCCTTACTCTCACACTTAGACTGTCTCCCGCCAAACCCATGAGACGCCAAGACCAGTGGATTTCCCCTCCTTGTCGTTTTCCAGTTACGCCCCATCCTGTTCTCGCCTGGTTCTGTTGGCTTAGCTAGGAGTCCTCGATGTCTCTGCTGCAACCACTGCACCACCCTGCCTCACTTGAGTTAGTATACTCGACACCTCCTCTTCCCATCTCAGCCCCTTCCATCTGTGTGGAAAAGCACTTTGCCTGTGATTTTCTCCCAACTCCAGCCTGTGAAAACCCTTTTGTTCTCCACGGCCTGCAGGATAGAGCCGAAGAAGACAGGAGGCGCTCTGCAAGCTGGAACCTCCCTCGCTGGCTTTTTAACTCCTGTCGTGATTGCAGTCCTGTGCTCGGGCTGCCCGAGACCTGTCCACTGGCCCTGGCCAGCATTGCTCACCTCCCAAGGCTCAGCTCTGGCTGGGGCCTCCTCCTACAGGAAGCCTTCCCAACCCCTTTTGCGCCCTGAGGACTGACCCTCCTTTCTTGTGATGTTCCTGCTCAGTACCTTCTAAGGCACGACGGCCATGGCAACTGCACACGGTAACATGGGGTCTGCTTTAAAATGACACATGGGCACCATCTACTTGCCTTTCCCCTCTTTAGACCACAAGCCCCTGGAGGGCAGGGTCTGGGTCTAATAACGAGCCTGTATCTCTAGGGAGGAAGGCGCTCCCCTCATTTCCAGTAAGTCTCTGCCTGCCTTAAACCAGCACCAGAGGCCATGCCAATTTCCAGCCCAGAGCCCTTTCTGGCTACACCAGACGGTATAAATAGCAACAGGAAGGGATGTACTATGCTGGAAATTCCTGGGCTTGGGAAGACTGGCATGGGCAAGGCTGGAGAAGTTTTCCACTGGGGGTTGGATGGTGTTCTGGCAAACCCAGACCGAACTAGTCAGGGGCAGTTTTAACAGGGCAGTAGCCCATCCTTCCAGTTCTTCCAGACAAAGATCTGACATATCCATCCCGCAAAGCTTATGGGTAAAGAAGCAGCATTTTCCTCGAGGAAGCTTTATTGCTTCTTCCTGTGAAACTGGGCGAAAGGTAGTGGAGTCTGCCTTCGTATGGCCAAGTGAGCTCCTTGTTCACGCGGGAGAGCCGTCCTGCCTGAGTGGCCTTTCCTTTGGTAAGTAAGGGTTTAAAGGGCAACGCTTACATATTCTAGATTCCAAGAAACTGGAAGAAAGCAGGATTGCTTTTCTTCTTTTTCACCTCTGAAATGATACAGGTAAAGCTTAAGGAGAAGACTCTAGTCTATAATCTGTTTTCGTCCCAATGCATGGTTTCTGGGAGTGGCCTCTTCCCAAGGGATGTTTATCGTATTTCAGTGTTTAATTAGAGCCTGGCTTTCCCGCCTGCCCAGCAGGCCCTCCCTGCCGCAGCATGTGTTACAGGGCTGCGGTGGGCAGGGCTGCTCTCCTTCACATTACACCTGGGCTCGGAGCACACATCCCCCCTTCTTTTTCATTAAAAAAATGTTGGGTGAAGGAGCTTAGGGGACGTAGGCATTTTCTCTGTGGCCCGTGAAACTAAGTGGCTCTGAGAAGAGGACCCATGGCAGTGTTTGATCAGTCCCGGATTTCGTCAGAGAAGCTCACACTGGTCTACTTTGGGGGAGTTAATACTTCATTAACACCCCAGACGATTGAGTAATGAAAGGTACCCACATATTTTCACAAGTGATTAGAAAAATTTCCAACCACTATCTATGATAATTTTATGACATACGCAAAGAAGAATGATTACATGCTCATGACCAGTCTTGTTCCATCTGTATTCCTGCCCACTCCTCCCGCCTCCTATTGATTTAGAAGCAAATCCCCACATTATCTTTACATCTTTAGTGACTGAAGTATGTAGCTGTAGAAGACAAAGATGCTTCTGTTTTTTGGAATAACAGATAAACACAATACCAATTTCAAACCTGGAAAGGATGAACAATGATCACTGAATTAAAAAAATAAGTGAAATCTAGCTGTTCTTCAGGGGAGGTATTAGCATTATGCAGGACATGCCACCCCAAAGATGCCACTTCGGTACATATATTCTGAGCTGTAGGCACCTGAAGAACAGCAAATGCAGGGGAAGGCTTTCTGTGAACTTCCTTGATCTGCCTGAGGACAGAGCCTCCGAGAGGAAACGAACTGTCACAAATCCCTCCCTGAGAGTTTCTTCAACCAGAGAGGATTGACTCATCAAGAACAGGAGCCCAAAAGGCACCACCACACCCAGACAAACTTTGTCGCAAACTGTCAGACCTGCCATCTATTCCACGGGTCCTTCATATTTCCTAAAAGTCACTTACTCTTCCCTGAGAGGCCTACATCCACCTCCCATCTCCTTAAAAGATAGTATTTAATCCTGATGGCATCTGGGAATGACTCATTTTTCCCTGGGTATCATCCATGTATACACGAGGTATACATGTTAATAAACTTGATTGTTTTTCTCTTATTAATCTGTCTTTTATTATAGGAGTCTTGGCTAAAAATTTAAGAGAATACAGGAAAAATCACCTTTCCCCTCTCCAGAATTTAGGATTAAAGTGGACTCTAGGCACATTATTGGATACTGGTGTGTGCAGTATGGGACTTGGGAGAGGTCACGTTCCTCGCATTAGCTTACCTGGCTGTGGCCAGCTTGGCAACAGGAGGTACGTACCTCGATATCTCCATTTCCTTTTATTTGGGAGCCTAGCGTCTCTGGCTACTCTGAGCAGAGGAAGAAACGGACATGCCCTTCCCTAATCTCAATTCCTGGGCCAGATTAAGTTTCCTTGGGGATGAAGGAAAAGAGATTCACAACTACATGGGTCAACATGAATCTAGTTGTAACTGAGCAGAGGTATCCGAATGGATGAGCTCCCGCGACTCTGGCCACATTGACAGAGCCATACCTGCATCCTGCCTGTGGCTCCCGCCGCAGCTGCTCCGCTCCAATCTCTCCAGCTCATACCCAAGGGAGAGTCTTGGCAGAAACCAGAGCAGCAGCAGACACAGGTAGTGATGTGACGTGACAGCTCAGGCGCCTGTTTCCTCTGGCCCATCAGTACTACCGTATTTTTCAGACTATAAGACACACTTCCCCCCCCCAAATTTGGGAGGAAAATGGGGGTGTGTCTTATAGTCCGAATGTAGCTGTTGAGTTCTGTTTACATTTACATTGGTGAAATATTATGTTATTAAATATTTTACCACATTTTTTGCTTCAAAATTTTTTTTCCTATTTTTCTTCTCTGACACCTAGGTATGTCTTACGGTCCAGTGCGTCTTAGAGTCCGAAAAAATGGTATGTGTCGTTAAAATCTCAGGCTGCACTGTCACTCAGGGGGTCTGGGCTTCTCACAGATGTGGGCAGTTGCCTTTGAGAAGTCACAGCGTCAGGTCAGACCTCGTGAGCACGGAAAGTGACAATTCTGCACCATTCTAAAAAGCAAGTGGTATGAGGGTTTGAAACAAAATATGAAGTTCTAGGTGCAAAGATGAGCTGTCTCAGAAGATGAGATTCTTAGAATTTGTCAGTCATAAATATATGGCACAACTGGTACCGGCCCTTTATCTATGCAAGATGTTCATGCCAATTCATAGAACAAAAACCTACAGAATTCTCTTCACAAGAAAAAGCTCTTACATAACAATAATTTCTACCCTTTCCTTGAATGCCTTCAGATATCAAACAAGCAGATTATCTTAGAATAGCCACTAAGGAAAGGTCTTTTCTAAGCTGTAGGGTCAGCTATTATTTTTAAGCTATCTGCTTACTATGGTTTGCTCAATAGTGGGGCATAACGGCTAAGAGCCCCATTTTGTAGAATTCCTGATGTCCCTTACCACGAGCCCTGGAGGCCCCCCGGCCCCCACCCCAATGTGTTCCCTGTCTGTTCCTTTGGAATAGTCTGTGAGAAGGTTAAGCCAGGCCTGGGGATGAAGGATTGGAAGGCACCCATATCTTTTACTGACCCGAATGTAACAACACAAATGCATGAAGTCCCCGGTGGCATCTTTCCCTCACAGCTGAGAGAGAGCTAGCTCCATGGAGGAAGACAGCAAAGGTACTACATAGGAAAATCATCGACTGTGTCAACATCACCCCGGGACAGTAGTAGGTTACCTGGGTAAAGGGTGACCCTGGAGACAGAGGACAGGACTTGTGAAAGAGGACGTGGGAGGGCTCAGCAGCCTCAAGGTTTTGCCTGGAGGGACTCTGGCTCAGGACACAAAAACACAGGCTGAAAGAAACAACACTTACCAGAACCGGGACTGAGAATACAGTAAGGCTGAAGAACTTTTCTCTCCTTTGAGATGGGTCATTTAGGTGTGTTTCTGCCACACAGTTTCTGGTAAGGTCGGTCTGTGAATTCCCTAAATCAGCGATTCTCAAAGTGAGGCCCAAGGACCTTCTATATCAGACGGAACCACCTGGGGGCTGAGGAAGAGGAGCTAGTAAAAATGCCCATTCTGAGCCCTATATCAGACCCTTTTAAGATCTGAGGCTTATAGCCACTGAAGTCTTGGAACTACCGAGCTGAGTGTGAACCAAGTCAAGAAAATTGGGCCACCTGGAGAGCCAATCAATGACTTTTGTTTCTTTCACTCAGCAACTTTATAAAGAAGGCTGGGAGAGTGGTAAATTTATCAGCACAAATTAGCACGTCTGGAAAAACAACCCCCCTTAATGATAACTATATAATGCTACCTCCTGGAACGACACGTCTATATTAGTTAAATGCACTATCCAAAATCAAAATCTGAATGATGTTTGAGTTTTCTTTGGAGGTATAATTACTGGTGATTTTTGTTTTATTTGTTACAAAGATCTGTAGTTGTCAATGTTACTACAATGGACTTCCTCTAATTGTAGATGTTAATTTATTTAAACATTCTTTTAAAAAGAGAAGAAGGAAAAGGGACATTAGAGTTTGAGACACCACTTATGCACAATATTTTAAACTAGAGCAGATTTCAAGTAAATGTTTAGGGAGGGATTTTAAAAAGGTGGCTCACAAAAAAAATCTGTAAGTTTTATAATGCATTAATTTGAATACACCTTGGATAATGCATTTTACAGAGAGTTTTGACCCTGGCTGGTGTGGCTCAGTGGGTTGAGCACAGGCCTGCGAAACAAAGGGTCACTGGTTTGATTCCTAGTCAGGGCACATGCCTGGGTTGTGGGCTGGGTTCCCAGTAGGGGGTGTGCAAGAAGCAACCACATATTGATGTTTCTCTCCCTCTCTTTTCTCCCTCCCTTCCCCTCTGCCTGAAAATAAATAAATAAATAAATAGGGTTTTGAATGAGTTTGTTTAAAAATTATACTGATGTAAATACTTAGGTAAAGAAGGTGGTTGAAGATGAGACTAGGGATTAATGTGCTAAATTTAAATCCTGTAGTTTAAGAAAACATCACAAGTCTATCTTCTGTCATTTAGATTTAGCCTGGATATTCTTATATGCTTATTCTTTCAGAAGAATTTTAGACTCATTCTATAATGTTTTCTTAAAGTTGCTGAGACTTGTTTAGTTGCAGTGAACTTATGAATTTAAGAAACCATCTATCTTTATATTGTTGAGTTTTTCTTTTAAAGAAGGTAAAACTCTTCATTTAGGTTGTCTTTTTAGTAGGTATATCATTCCTATTGAACTTATTTCTGGGTATTTTATATTTTTTGTTACTTGTCTGTACCTTTTCCCCCAATTTATCATTTTTTAAAAATGTGTTATTTCTGGTAAGACATGTAATTGATTTAAAATTTATTTCTGGGAATCAGTCATCTTATTGAATACTCTTGTTTCTAACTGTTTTTGCATTAAATCACTTGAGTTAAAAAAAAATCAATTTCCACCTGTACTCAGCAGGTGGAAAGTACAACCTCCTGTGCGTGACTCGACCCGGCTGCATTCCATATTCCTTACTGCCTCCACCCTCCGACATGCTGATCATTTTCTCTTTCTTGAGAACTTTGATACCTGGATCCTTCAGTGCCCACGGGGTGACATCGACAACTTGGCATCAGTCCAGTGACCTTTACTTTCACTTCACACACAGCATGCTCGATGCCTGGCTTTCAGCATTGCTCAGGTTGCTGTGCCAAGAAATCCTCCATCGGTATATCTGTAACCTCCCACTGTTTGCCTCTGATCTTCTATCCTTCCCGTCCCCACCCCACACCACTCCCACCACAGGTGCTTTCGGCCCCAGAGACAGACAACAGTCCTTGAGATTTCCATGTTCTCCTAGCCTATCAACACCTTCTGGACTGGTCTCCTGAAGCAGCTCAGGCCATATATGTGATTGATCACCTTCGATTTCCACTTACGCCAGTCTTTCTGCACTCAGCGTAAACACAACAGGATCAGCTCAAAATCAGCCTTTATAACTTTTTAATCCCTGGATTCTCAGCATTGCTGTGGGGGACAAATTAGCCCTTATTGTGACTGGTGTCCTGGGCGTCAGCTGGGCCTTCAGCATGCCTCGTACATCTTCCCCTCCTATTCCTCCAATTTGTATTCTAAACATTCTCCATGCTCCTGACGGAGACTGGGGCAGACTGCTCCCAAATATGCCAAGGTGGCATGTTGGTTATTTTAATTAAAGTTACTTGAGAAACAGCCAGTGCAAGGGAAACACTCTGAACCTCTGTTTCCTTGATTTTCTCCTGTTAAATCTGTCTCATGTCTATTTAATTCCTAGACAAGCCAGAACAACCTAGGAGGGTAGAGGAAAAGTTTTTCCTCCCCAACACTTCCCAAACTGCTATGTAAACACAACCCACCCTTCTGGATGAAAGGGGCCAGGTAACAACTTCCCTAAGAAAACTGGAAGTTGAAGTATTCAGACAATGGCAGCCATGTCTTCCCTTGTCCTACGATGACCTACATCTGCATCTCCTGCATCTGTACATTCTTGTAGTTTCAGAAAGACAAGGTCTCTTTCTTTTTGAAGTTCAAGCCCATTTTTTGTACCTCTGGGCTTGTTCAGTTGTTCCATCTTTGTCTTACATCTTCATCTTTTCCCTCTCATCTGGCTTTCCCCCTAGTTTATGTACAGGCTACCGTGGCTCTCTGATGTAACAGCAAAACTTCCTTTGACTTCATTTCCTCCAGTTACCTTCCTCTCCTCCTTTTACTTCTCAGCCAAGTCTCTTGAAGACATAGCCCACCCATACTGGGTCTGCTTCCTCATTTCCCATTAACCCAGTCTGGTAGTCCGGCCTCTATTCCCACTGCTCCACTAAACCTCTTCTGACGGAGTTCACGGGTCATCTCTGTACTGCTAAACGCTAAGGGCACTTGAGTTCTCAGGGCTGCTATTGGTGGAACCCACCACTGTCGACACTCTTGAGATTCTCCTTCCCTTATCTGTTTTTTCATGTTTCTATTTCATTTTGTTTGTTTAATTTTGTTTTGTTTTCTGCTGTGCAATTTATTCTGTACCTTTGTGGCCTCTTTTTTTGACCTTTATCTCAACATAGGATCACTCCTAAGTTCTCTCTTTGGTACTCTACTCTTCTCTGCATTGGAAAATCCCATCCACTCTCATGATTTTACCTATATGATTAACCTATATGCTGACAAGTCCTGAATCTACCTCCCAGCTCTGACCTTCTGGGTGTCTAACAATTCAATTCAATTCAATTCAATTCAATTCAGATCCTAACTACCTGGAGTTGGCGCAGATCCCACAGGTTCAGGGCTCAGGCCCATAAGAGTCTCCCATTTCAGACACCAGCTGCAAGTCCCAGGCCAACAGACTATAAGTCAGGGGTCCCCATGACCCCCCCCCCCCCATCAGGCTCGATAATTTGCTAGAGTGGCTCATTTCATGGAAATGCTTAACTTACGTTTCCCAGTTTACTATGAAGACTACGACTCAAGAACAGCCAGATGGAAGAGATGCAGAGAGCAAGGTATGTGGGCTTAGGAAGTTTTCAGGCCCTCTCAGGGTGCACTAGCCCCCTAGCACTTTCATTTGTTTACCAGTCTTCAAGCTCATCAAATCTTGTTGTTCTTGAGCTTTTATAGTCCTTACTCAGCAAGCCCCCCACCCTCCCAGGAAGTTAGGGATGGGGTTGAAAGCTCTCAGTCTCTAAACACTTGGCCTTTCTGGTGATGAGCCCCATCCTGAGGCTATATGGGAGCCAAACCCTAAATCACCTCATTAGCATAAACTGAGGTGTGATTAAAAGGGGCTACTTATGAGAAAAAAAACAACAATACAATCATTCAAGAAATTGCAATTTTAGGAACTCCCTGACAGAAACTGGGGACAAAGACCAAATATATTTCTTATTACAGCACAGACTTCCATACCAATTTCGATTTTTTAAAAAGGGAACTCATCATTTCAATGCCCAAATCTCCTTTTCCTCCTATGTTCCATGATTAATCAACGGCATCACAATCTACGCAGCCTTCCTGGAGAGAAAAATGCAGTCATTCTAGCTTCTGCCCTCTATCAATCCAATACATCACCTGGTCCTCCACTTTTATTCCCTTGACATTCTCAAAACTACTCTCCCCCATTTTTCCTACTAAAACAATCTCACCTGCATTGTTTCAGAGAGAGCTAATCCCTGCTTCCTATTTTGTTCTCAAACAAACAAACAAAATCTATCTTAAACCTGTTACTGCACTCATTTCTAAAAAACTCAAACCTAACTATCATACCCTTGGGTAAACCCTTCAGTGCATCCCTAACCACTGAATATCCAGTGGATAGGTAAGTCCAAGCTCCCTCTCATGGTGTAAAAGGCCATTCTGTGACCTTCCTTCAGTCTACTGCTCCTGCCTCAATGTATTGGCAGTCAGTATTTTACATTTTATGTTCTAGTGATAGTACTTCTCCATAGTCACCAGGCTGTTTCATATTACTTCATTTAGGCTATTATTTCTGGATAGAACATTCTTTCTCTCTTCAATCTCTCTCTCTCTCTGTCTCTCACACACACACAACACACACACTCCCTCTCTCTCTGGGGGGAGGGGAGGCTAATTCCTATTCCCCCTTCAAGACTTAGTACTATCATTTCCTCTAAGAAGTCTTCACTCAATCCCATACTGGCCTAGTTTCTTCTCCACTATTCTCTCTCTCTCTCTTTAAAAAAAAAACTACCATTAAAAAATATTTTATTTATTTATTTTTAGACAGAGGGGAAAGGAAGGAGAAGAGAGGGGGAGAAACAGCAATGTGTGGTTGCCTCTTGCTCACCCCCTACTGGGGACCTGGCCCTCAACCCAGGCATTGCCCTGACTAGGAGTCGAACCGGTGACCCTTTGGCTCACAGTCCGGTGCGCAATCCACTGAGCCACACCAGCCAGGGCTTTTCCACTATTCTCTTAAAAATGCTCATACAGCTCTGGCTGGTGTGGCTTAGTGGACTGAGCACTGGCCTGTGAACTGAAAAGTTGCTGGTTTGAGTCCCAGTCAGGGCATGTGCCTGGCTTGTGGGCCAGATCCCTGGTTGTGGGTGTGCAAGAGGCAGTCAATTGAGGTTTTTCTTTCATATCGATGTTTCTCTCCCTCTTTTTCCCCTCCTATCCCCTCTCTCTGAAAATAAATAAATAAAATCTTTAAAAAAGTCCTTGAAGGCAATCACTGATGTTTTTAAAAAATGCCTGTACATGTTTATCACATGTACACTTATTTATCACAACAGATTAAAACTCATATTTAATGTCACATTAAGATATTGTTCAAATTACCGTGAAATCTGCTCTGATGTCTAGTACACCCTAATATCCTTCTAATGGAGGACGGTGCCTAACAGTAGGAGGTCCTCAAAAAGTGTGTGTTAAATTCAACTGCCGATGTAAGTAAAAGAATTTTAAAGGATGTAAAGTGTTTTTTAAATGCTATAACAATTATTAAATTGAAGTGGTAAGCTAGTATCCCTGACTTCATTTCTGAGGAAAAAGGCTTGTTAACCTTCAATAGGATTCTGTATTCAAGTGCGATATATGATTATTTTGAGACCCAAACTACACTGGAGAAACCTACAATTCTACTGTTAATGAGTCTGCTCCCCATTTGTGTTATAGGCTGTACATTGTTATTTGATCAGACATTTCTACTGTGACTGGTCCAGAGGCACTGCGGCCCCGTCACGGGTGGCCAAACGCAAAGCAGGGTTGTCTGAATGCAGCATGAATGCTGATATATATCTGTACGTGCGTAAGAGGAGAGCGTAGGCACGTTCCAGCGGCAATCCTGCCTTAACCAAGTATAGGTTTACCCAGGGAAAGAAATAAAAGAAAAAAAATAAAAGAGGCCAAAGCAAGTAAGAAAGAAAGGATTCTATTCATATTCAAACGCTTTCCTCAGTTTGTTCTGTCTGATAGAATTCTTTACACAAAGGCTACAGAGGAGCGCAGAGAAGTAGGGCAGTTTCTTCAAAGACTCGTACTCTTCAGGTTGGAAGGGATCTGACAAATCAGGTCAGTCAGCCCTCTCTCTTTACAGGGGAGGAAACTGAAGACCAGACTGAATGATTTCCCTGAAGTTCAAAGAATCAGTAGTAGAGCCAAAGCCGGAAGTGAAGCAAAGAGAAGGAAGCAGAAGGAGAATTTTGAATGGGGGCCCCAAGTCCTTCCCATTCCGCTCTTGCTGGGGTCCTCCTGCCCCACCCAGTCTAGCCACAGGAGACCCCTAAGTCATGATCAGAAATGCAAATTTGAACTTTCAAGTATCCTATCCTTGTTCTTGCCTGGCCTGGAGTGATTTCCTCCGTCCAGCTGAGGCCAAATTCTTTCTTACTCATCAACCTCACTTCAAGCACCACCTCTTAGCGCAGTTCACCTCAAGAAAAAAACCCCTGCTACATCTCTGTTCCCATTAGCAGCGGATAACTACTGTGAAATTCTTATCCCACGGTATCAGTTGTGTGTGTGTGTGTGTCCTGCTCTCCCCCCACCCTGGCAGCTCCTAAAGGGCATTGCACCCATGTCTTTAGCCTTGCCTTCCCAGCACAGGGTAAGCAATGGGGAAATGCTTGCTGGATTGTGCTGGATTACAGAAGGGCAGAGACAAGTCACATAAAATTCATAGAACAATACAGTACTAGAATCAGATCTCAGATAAAAATGCTGAATAAAATCCATTCTGACCAAAAGTGAAGAACAGGAGGCAGGAAAATCTGCTTGAGCAAGCTTGTTTGCTCAGAGACGTACCAGTGGTAGACCAATCAGCTCCCTGATATTAACTGGCAGGTGGCACTTAGATAAAAATGGAAAAAATGGAAAGCTACACTCTGATAGTTGATAGCTACCACGTACGTGGGAAAGTCAGGAGGAGGGCCTTGCATCCAATGAAACAACTATGATATGAAGAGTGACCTGGAAAATGTAACTGGTAAACACACTCCCACTTTTTGTAATGAAGTAGGAGACAGTATGAGAAGACCGTGATGGCTGAACCTTCATGGTCTATATATTCAAGGAAATTTTTTTCAAAAACTGTTTTCCATAATACACAGGGTATACGCCTCAAGAAAAAGACTTACCACGTGTGACATTGGCATCCTCAAAGTATGATACGCTCAACCCTACCTAGGAATATTATAAACACTAAAAAAGGATTTTAGGGCAGAATAATAACCATTGCATTTTACTCTTTTCACAGTGAGGTTACAAAATAACTTCCCTAAACGCGGAAGTACACACATCGGTGTGTAAGCAGTGCCAGGAGTGCTGTCTTACTACTTTGCGGTCACACCTTGTGTTTGATCAAAACCTCAGAGTGGTTAAAGGTATTTAAACTGCTCGTATCCACCTTATTCACCACACCTGGCTTTGGGCTGTTTCCAAAGTTGAATTTGTTTCAAAGGCAGAGGGTTTGCCAACCTTAAGACTATTCAAAGAATGGGCTCCAGGCTTTGAAAGTAACTCTGCAAGAATGTCAAACAGATTTTGTTCAACGGCAGTATTTTTGGAAAGGTTCTTGGATTCGTTCAGTGACTACTTGAGAGACAACATTCACATGTTTTTGAAACAAGTCAGTCATATTTCAAAACACTCTGTCCTCATGCAAAGTGCTCTGTACTTCTGTTTTTAACAATTGGGGTTGACAATGGGAACAGTTAAGTTTCCCATTTTAACAATGGGAACAGTTAAGTTTCCTCCGGTCAGGTCTGAGCACAGATGAATACAGAAGTATCCAGAGAGGCACCTGTGTCTGCCAATACACAGAGAACGTACCAGAGCCCAAGTGACAGCTAAAGGTGCTCTTGCCGCCTGTCTTCTACAGAGCACGAGGAATCCTTTCAATGTTAGAACCATACGATGGAAACGAGTCTTAGTGTTATAGTTAGGAAAACTGACCTACATAAGTTAAGCGATCTACTCAAGGATGCAAGGACACTTAATGGGAGCCCCTTTGCCCTCTGCATCTTCGGTCCTCCTAAATCTAGTGAGGTTGTAAGTGAATGCTTTTAGGAGGCTCAACACTTCAGCAGCTGGTATGACCTTGGGCTAGTCACTATGTTTGTCCTGCATAAAATGTGGTAACAATACTTATCTCATTACATATATATGTGTAAAAGCACTTTCAACACTGTCCATAGTGCAGCGCCGTATTACCTCATCTTGTCTGAGCTTTGATATAGTTTCTGGAGCTACCTTTCCTCTCCTTTGAAAGAGGATCAAATCTCAAAACAAAACATTCCTTTCCTCTACTCTATTTTCCTACGAGCAAAAGCCTTATCTTCTCATCTCAGTGATTGCCGATCCTCAGCATGACGCCCAACACACAACTACTTACTAACTTCAGTTGAGAACAGGAGCAAATTTCTCTGGTCAACATCAGTTGTTAAATCCTGCCTTTCTTCTAGCTCATAAGACTGTATTCTCTCATATGTCTGATATTTTCCAATTTTAGAATTGGAGTTCAGAAAACATAGAATTTTTTGGGTAGAACTTTCAGAAAAGGTTCTTATGAAATCAAGGAAAAGCATGAGAAATCTAGCAACTTCATGTCAAAACTATTCCTCCAGAACTTTATTATTCAGAGAGGAAGGGAGAGAGGGAGGGAAACACATTCCCGACAGCCCACAGAGCATCGCATTAGTTGCGCAAAGCACCCAGCACAACATTTAAGTTGTTAGAATCCAACGAGGAGCTGTTTTCCAATGAGTCATAGAAACGATACAGTGGTAGTGGAAATTGTCGCGATGAACTAGTTTCTCACCCAATTTGCAGTACACGTCTTTACAGCGCTGCACACCGGGGGTTTCAAAGTAATTTGTGGGATCACAAGGTAACTGTTTTCAGATAATAACCCTGAACAGTAGAAGATGCAAAAAATTAGCATATTTGTGAGGTTCTCTGCAGTTTTGAACTCACTGCGCCTAGAAGGCATAATCTGAAAACTCTAGCGGACAACACATAATGGACATAATCAGACACCGGCTAGATACAGGCTTTGAGAAACCCTGGACGTGCATGTGTGCACACATCGCTGTCTCCATCAGAGGGGAGGGGGCAGGCCCAGCACCCTTCTCAGCGCATGACACCGTGCTCACAGGACACGGGACCGCCAGGGGAAAGGAGAGGAGCAGCATCTGCCGGGACAGAAGCAGAAGATCATACAGGCTATCGTAACAAATCGACAAAAGTTTTATGATAAGTAAAATATGTCTCAATAAACCTGTATAAAATAATCTGCATCTTTAGCCATCATGTCCCGCTGTGAGTGTGGGAACCTATGGCACACACAGAGTGATGGATGAGAGAGTGCATATACTACATTAGTTTGTCTAGCGAATGCAGTTGAACTTGGCTTTGCTTCTCTTCGAAGGGTAAATAAACTTAAGCCTGCATAAAAACACTTCCTTTTCTTTAAGGAGAAAGAGCAGTCAGTAAGGTGGCCGTGGAGGAGTTTCTCTCCAGCACCTTTGCTTTATGCGATTTCCAAGTGTGTTTAGTCCTAAAACTGAGCACTTAAAAAATCAGAAAGATGTTGAGAGGGGGTTCAATCGGAGTTTAGCAAGTGGAAACAAACTCAGCTGTTTGAAGATGAGGAACCGTAAGAGAAAAGCTGAGTGCCAGGGGGAATGTGGAAATCAATGGATCATAGATAAAAGTTTTGAACAACAGATGTAACAAAATATAAATAAGCTCACAGGTTAGTACACGGATATGGCATGAGACCCTTTTAGCGTGAACGAAAACCCAGGATGCCGTGTTGGGGTCATGGCAACCCTCAGATGCTGTCACAAGTGTCCTCAGGCTGAACAGACGGAACCAAGGCTCACCTAACTGCACACTACTATTAAGAGTTTAAGCCTTTGGAAGTTTGACTATTTAGTTCAGTTACCTTTATGTCAGCCTCCCACCTCCACCCCACGGCATGTCCCAGATCCTCAACAGTGAGGACTAACTGAGCTATGGTTTATGGAGCGTTGGCATGTCAGGCACTAGGCAAAGAGCAGCTGTTAATTTCCCATTTAAACTTCAAAGCAAGCCTATAGGAAAGAGCCGACATGAGTATTACCCTTCACAGATGACGAACCTGGGAATGAGAGGTGCTAAGTAACTTGCCAGGGTCACATGTGTAGGAGATACGAAAGTCAGGTTTCAAATCCTATTTCCCTAAGCCTACATTCTTCACAACTTTGTATACTGCCTTAATAAGTCAAAGATTTCCTATGATATTAATCTCTAAACTGATTTGGTTCATTGAATTGTTTTTCTAAAACATTTAAACCAGAACACAGTGTTTACTTTTCTCCATTGTTTCAAACTTTTCCATTCATTATTACTTTAATGTCATTTTTATACTTTAAATTATTATAATGTCTTTTTCTGCCTCAAATTTTATTTGAAAAGTACACAGAGTAATCTGTAAGAGTTAGTGACCTAAAAATTAAAATAAAAAAAGTTACAAATACACACAAATGGAAAGATAAATAATACATACATAACATATAGTATAGAGATTCTCTTGCTAAGTGGGTACTTCCCAAGTTCGAAGTTAAACAGGCACTAAGAAATCAAGCTGTCTCTAATAATTATTTGTCTTTGCTCCTCTTGCTTCCAATTCAAGATCCATTCCCAGCTTCAACCCACAATATGCTATGTACAAAGATAGGATGGTTGAATAATAAATTCTGTTGCTGCAGGTAATTCATTTTTATTTGAATTCACTACTTAAAGGATGTCCGTAAAATCATTATCACTTCTTGATATCACCAGAGAGCTTCCTTCCAAGGTAAATGTTCATGTGGCCCCCATCCGCCTTCTCTCTCTCCATGCCTGGGGTTGAACAAATTTCTAGAATTCTCGCATCCCAAGTTATTCAAACTCATATGTTAAAAATTCAAATTGCGTTACAAGTATAGGTTACATGTAATGCAATTCATTATTTGAAATGTGAATCAAAATAACTTTTGCCCAGAAATATATCAGCATTAGTTTCAGACGCTTTCTGAAATTCATTAAAAGTAACCTGCCCATTGCTAAATCAGATCCTCAAGAGACTGTAAGAAATAAAAGTGTACCTCATAAAATGGTGTCAAAAAAGTTAGGCTATGTTAGAACTGTCTATGTATTGGGAACATAAAATTCAGAATGAAAAAAATAATGAAAGTGGGCGAAAACTAGAACCTCAAAAGAAGTTAGGCTGCTGAGTTACCAACTCTTAGCAAGAAAAGGGGTATCAGAGTGCACTTCGGTGATAAGTAAGTCTACAGCCTCACTTCTAGCACGAAGATGAATAACTAAGCCACAGCTTTCGAGCTCTAAGCATATTATACACCTTAATTCAGGGGGAGTGGGGTTTGGGCCTCCCCAGCTCACCCACCGATGGCGATTGAAAGTGATCATTTGTTGGGTCCTTTGAGAAATTAAAAAAGGAAAAATATGATTGGAGTTTGCAATCTATTTAGGGGAAAGTTAACTAATACACACTGCCCTAATGTGTGAGTTGATACATGTTAGCAACTTAAACAGTACCTTGTATATAATAAATGCTCAATAAATGTTAACTGTTAATGGACAGTAATAATAACTACGGCTAAATTTAATGAGGCTGACCACATACAGGTTACCCAAAGTAACACTGATAGGAAGAGTTGAGTATGTCCAGTGATCAGGGAAGGTTGTAAATGAAGGCAAACTTAGGTTGATTTATAGAAGTACAGAGAAAGAAGACAGGGAACTACTTGAGCACAGGAATAGAGGTGAGGAGAAGAGAAGTATGACGGGAACCTTATTCAGTACTTACCTGTTTCTTTTCTTCTGTATTAGCACCTCTGAGAACAGGGATGCAAGTATGATTGTTCGGCTGTGAAAGATGCGCACGCTGGCTCGTATTAGGAAACGAGGCTGACACGGTCTGTGTGTGTTCCGATATTTAAGGGTCTTACATTCTTGGCAGAGGACCCTTAATGTTTTAGAGTAGCTCATGGAGGGTCATCATAGATTCTTCAGTGGAGGGGTACAAATTCGGTATTCAAGTTCAGGCTCTAGAGTTAGAAGACCTGGACTTAAATTTGAGCTGTTCTCTTATTAACTGCGTCTCTGCCTAGTTGCTTAACTTCTCAGAGCTTCAGTGTTCTTACTGGTAAATGGAGATAATGGTGTCTACCTCATTCTGTGTGAATGTAAAGTGGTGAGCACACCGCCCAGCACATAGCAAGCATTCTCAATAAATGCCGGCGGGTACCGCCCGGGAGGCTCGGTTCTAGGTGATGCGGCCTATGTGGGTGTAGTTACAGATCCAGGGAAATGGGGGAAGCAAGCCATTCTAACGCTCTTGGAAGAAAATGTCCATTGGGACACCTGAACTTCAACAATTTTGAGCTTAGTGACCATTCCCCTAAGTAATGAATTTCAAAACAGAGAAGTTAGATTTGGTTTCTAAGGGTAACAATTTGGCTACTCAAAAATTATTTTAGATAGGGAATTATCACACGAGCATATCACTATGATAATGTATCTACCTCCCTCTTAAACTTACTCTTCTGTTCCCAAAGCAAGAGTTCAAGAGCTCAGAGGAAGAGCGTGTCTAAAATCTCAGAATGAATCACAAGTGACTTCAGTAGGCTGGAAAGTACCACCTCGTAGGGGAAAACAAACAAAATCCCCAATAAACCAAGAGAAAGTTAACATAGAGTGCCAAAGGGATAAACATCCTCACTGTGGAGATGGTGAAGGGCCAAACTTTTAATAGCATCGTGTTTGTATGCTGTGTGACAGTGGGCACCAATGTCCCTAGAAGTACATTAATATTCCTATGTGTCTGTCCTCAACCCCCTCAAAACTGCTCCTGAGGCTCCAGAGGGGCAGATACCACATGGTGTACATTCCTGTAGCCCCCACCATCACTGGACAAGTAGTGCGTATTCCATTATTTGTTGAACTGAAATGAAGCTGAAACTGGCTGTTCCAACTGAAGGGCTATATTGGGGCCTCGAGCTTCAATGTTTATCATCTACAGAAATACGTTTCCCGGATCTAAAGCGTGTTGAGTTCAGAGAATTAGTCCAAATGCTGTAGGGGACTTTTATCAGTCATTCAAAACAACCTCCTTGACTGAATGTCTAGATGACCAGGGACACGAAGATGCCAAAACGCAGCAGCTGTTGGGTAGGCTGGGCCATTCTACTCTGTGTAACCACGACTAAATATTGTCTGCAGGTGAGTTCTGACGACGAATTTAAAGTCCTGGTTCCAGTCTTGCCTGGCCACTTAGCACTCCTGTCGCCGCCAACATCTACGCCATGGTGATAAGACTGTCCACAATACGCCTTTTCCCGGGAAGTTACGTATGTAAAAGGATGATTAAGTGCAAAGGAAAGAGATGACATTTGAAAATTCATCTTTTTCTTGAATTTGAATTATTAGCATAGAGGTAGGTTTTTATTGTGGGGTGAGAAAAAAAACCATTTTGTGAGGGTTATACTGATAGTGATTTTTCTCCACCATTGATTTGTACATGAAGAGTAAAGAACATCAGCTTAAATTGATGGTGCGGGGAGGGAACAGAGAGAGCAGCCACGGAAAGAGGGCACTGGACAAGCATATGACCAAAGCCTCTGAAACAATAAATTAAAGCAGCTACGAAAGCTATTCTTCCAAAACTTCAGCCCAAACACCAACAGACAAGCAGATCAAAAATGCTATTATAAACACAAACCTTTATGTGGAACCAGGCTGTGAGTTTTAAAAATCAGTAAATGCTGAAACAATCAATGATGAAGACTGAATCTTCACTTAAATAATTTATCATCTTTTTATATTAGTATCAATAAAGCATTTTAGGTACCCCCAATAGTTAGGTCACATAAAAATATTGGGCTTATTTAGACATTATGTCTTAATATTTATCTTAGATATTTATCTCGACATCACCTAATGTTATAGTGATAGCAAATAAGCGAATCCTGAAAGAGTCTTTTCTTTGTTAAAAGCATGTTTGGGGAGAACAATCATATAAACACGCTTCTGCACAGAAAAAGAAACACAGAACAGCACAGAGGAAGACAAGCTTCACTGCAGAAAGCCAATCTCTGTGTCAACACAAGAGTTTTACGTTTCTTAAACCAGAAGAACGTATAGGCCAAACAATGTGCAAATCCTATTATGCACATTAATCTTTTAGGAGGACATTCATGACGCAATATTTGAAGCGTTTTATTATATATTCATTGTGCTCCTCAACCCCACTCCTAAAATCTCTCTCAAAAAGGAAGTGTATAACAAGTTTGTGTTAGGTACCCAACCTCAGGCAGCCAGTCTTTGAGGGGGGAAGATAAAGCATATTTCATGTTTCCATTACTTTCCCACTCCTTTGAGAGGAAACAGTGAAGGAACTGGGGGGAAGACACCCTCAGGGTCTGAATCAAAGGACGGATACGCGTTCCCGGGAGACGGACGACCAGATAACGTCCCCCACACGACCGCATCCTCCCGCACGTCACTAAGAAGTAGGACAACAGAAGTTAAGTGTCAGCACTCTGTTTCTCGACAGGGCGCAGAGATCTGAATGGGCTCCCCAGCCCGCCCCCGGGAATTACAGAACACCAACCCCGCGTTCGGCTCCGGCAGTTCACACCCCGCCGGACTGCAAGCTACCGTACCTGCCCGAAATGCAGCTGTGCCTCTTCTCCATCTCAGAATCTGAGAAAAAGGAGAGACCGGCGCCGCAGGAAGAGCTCCAGCCTGAAGGCTGTCCGTGGAAAAGTTCAGAAAACTGTCTCCACCCCAGACTGCGCCCCTGGCACAGAGGCTGGGGCTGCGCGCCTTCCAGCGCCCGGACCGTCCCGGCCGAGAATACTCACTGGGCCGAGCCCGTTCTGCTCTCTCTCTTGCCGAGCACTTTGGCAGGCTTGGGGTCTTCCACATCTTGCTGTAGTTCGGTCATCGGGGCCGCGTCTGGGGAGCACCTTCAGACCTCCGCGCGCCTGCCGTCCCGCCTCCGCCTCCGGGCCCTCCCGCCGCGGCTCTCGGCCTCCCTCGGGGGCGCTGGCCCAGCGAGCCGCCCCGCGCCGCCCCCGCGCCCGCCCCCTGCGCCCGCGCCGCCGCGCGCAGCCAGGCCGGGCCGCACTGCCCGCCGCCAACCTGGACACGTCCGAGCCGCCGCGATTGGCCCGGGCGAGTGCGGCCGGGCCGCCCGGGAGGGAAGGGGAGGGCCGAGGCGAAGTGACAGCCTCTTTCCCCAACCCAGGAGGCGGAGGAAGAGAAAAAAGAAACCTGTTGAACTAGTCTTGCTGGGCGAGGAAGCTAATTGGCCAAGCAGGTGAAACCTTTGCCTAAGAAGGCATCGCGCACTGCCTGCAGCTTCCTGGTGAGAGGGGCTTTCTTTCCCCCCCGGACTGCAACGAGGGGCTGAACGACGAACGGCCGGCTGTAGATGCAAGAATGGACGCGACCAAGTGAGGCTGCTTCGCACACGGATGCGGGGTGTGGGCTCGCCTGTGCCTCAGCCTAAATTGTTCTAACAGGACATTGCCTCGTTGAGGACTAATTCGTGGGGCCTCAAACAATGCATGAGTTCAATAACAATGGTGATAAGAGGTGGTTGTCTGGTTGACCCTTCCAAGTTCTGTGGGGAGAAGCTTTCATCAAATCTCCTAACACATGTTTGTTATGCATTCAACCAATAAAACGAATGCTTCTTCTTCCCGCCTGTTGGTGAGATTTTGACTTGCTGGCTCTGTCTGAAGTTTTGCATTTGAAGTATCCACTTATTCACCGAACATTGTTTTTTTGAAGGCTGCCATGTTCCAGGCATTCTTCAAAACATTCGCTTTTTATAACGAATAACTTACATGTTGGTGGTTTTCAAATGTGCTACAGAGTATTTGAGGATAAGAGCAACTTGCTGGAAGCCTAACTTGAATTTAAAACAATTCCAAGCGGCAACAGCAGAGTATGATATAGGCTGGGAAGAGAATTACTAACACGATGCTCTGGGGCTGCAAGCCCTTCATTTTTCTTTTAAAATTAACTTTAGATTTAAGACTATTTACAAATGCTATGCAACCATAGTGTTTGTATAAACATATATATGGGTGTACAAAAGAAAACACCTACCCTTCTAAATCACCTCAAACATTTTGGAGATGCATGTCCTTTCCAAAGTTTTCTTATTCCTTTTCCATTTCCTAGCTTATATCATTAGAAAACAAATGTACATTTCTGTAGTCTGCTTGCTCCAAACTTGGTTCCTGTGACACTTGAAAAATAAGTGAAACGTTCATGTAAAAATTCCATGAGCATTCTCTATTTTCCTGGTTGGTATTTTTTTTTCCCTTTTTTTAAAAATTTTTTTTTTAGTGGTTTTCTTTTTCTTTTTTTTTTTTTTAAGATTTTATTTATTTATTTTTAGAGAGAGGAGAAGGGAGCGAGAAAGAGCAATGTATGGTTGCCTCTCACATGGCCCTCACTGGGGACCTGGCCTACAACCCAGGCATGTGCCCCGACTCAGAATCGAACCAGGACCCTCTGGTTCCAAGCCCACGCTCAATCCACTGAGCTACACCAGCCGGGCTTTTTTTTTCCTTTTTTTTTTTGCTTCCTGACCACTGACCCCTCCTGGATGACCCCCGCTGGGCGGTGTGGGAAAGGCTCTGGGTGACCTGGAAGCTTGGAAGTGATGCTGTTCAGTGGCCACAGCTGGCTCTTCCTGGGCACATTCATCTGTCAGCCTCCACACCCTTTCTCGGGCGCCACCCCTGACTCAGGGCTGGGGTGAGATAGGGATACAACAGCTTGTTACCCTCCCAAACTCTGGGTAGTGACTCTCTGCGTCAATCTCAGGTGCTCTCCAAGCTGCCCCTACTACAGAATGCAGACCAGAACTGACCTTTTGGGCCCTCAATTTTTTTCATTAAAGTAAAACACACATGATATTATTTTAACCATTGGTAAGTGTACAATTCAGTGACATTAAACACATTTGCAATGTGGGTAACCATCAGCATTATCTATATCCAAAACCCGTGGGGTTTTTAATCATCACCAACATGAACTCTGTAACCATTCAACAATGACACTTCCTTCCTCACTCCTCCCAGCCCCTGGGCACCTATGTTCTACTTCCTGTCTCTATGAACTTGTCTGTTGTGGGTCCTTCATATACGTGGACTCAGATGACATTATTCCTTCTGTGTCTGGCTTATTTCACTGAACATAATGTTTTCAAGGTTCATCCAAGTTATAGCATGTATCAGTGCTCCATTCTTTTTAATGGTTAAATAATATTCCATTATATGCACACTTGTTTATCCATTTACCTATTGATGAACATTTGGGTTGCTTCTGTCTTCTGGCTACTGTGGACAATGCTGCTACAGACACTGATGTACAAATATCTGTTGGAGTCCTGCTTTTCATTCTTTTGGGTATATACCTGTGGATGGAATTGCTGGTCATGAAGGCAGTTCTATGTTCAACCTTTAACGGACCATGGTCAGGCCTCTTTTACTGTGTGAATAAAGGCAAGTGTTCCCTAGCACAGGTTTACAGCTCGTTTGATAAGCACTCACGTTGCCCTGAAGCCTGTTCTTTAGTGTATTGGATGAGGACTTCAATAGTATGCTCTCAGAGAGAAAGGAGGGGAGAGGGTAGGGGTAGGGGCATGTAGTCCTTTCCTAGAGTGGGGAGGAACTAGAAGAGCAAGCAAACTACATTATTTTACATAGTGACATTTGCCTAAGTTTAAAAGATACTGTGAAACAGCTTCCTAACTTATTTATTCTTGGGTCTAAGCTTCCAAATTTGTTTACTCTTAAGGCTATAGTACAGTAAATGGAATGCAGTATTTAAAAGGTGGCAGCAGCCAAACGGTAGTGGAAATTTCATTGTAGTGTGAGAAAATTGAGACGTAAGATTATGTGTAGAATATATTTTATTGATTTTTCTCTAATAAAAATCCCTTCACTTCTATTCCTTTAAGCCTCTGGGAACATAGTTTCTTGTTTCTAATATCAAAGAGTAGTTCCAGTTGATATTTTTTCCAGTTATTGCAGCAGGCCAGTAGAAAATACATGCCTAGCCCATCACCTTTCTGGAGGTAGGAGCTTACTTTTAATAGCTTAAAATGTTGATCGAATGTTGGTCTCTTTTTAAGATTGATCAACTGTACTGTGCATCTGTCCATAGTCCTGGGGCAGAGTTCAAATACAAGTTTGGAGATATGAGTGGAGCTAAGGTTGTAATGTATGCTCCAGTAGTTACCTAATTTATGACACGTGGCAGGTTATTACTTATTAGGCAATGTAAGTACATGTAAAGTATTGTCACATGCTTATAATTTTATGCATACTGTCCAAGGACATGTTTTAGAAGATGTTGATGCTCTTATCAAGATAGAATCTGGAAGCTCAGTAATAGTTTAACTATGCATAATATTTGATATATCAATGTCATAAGTCAAACAATTCCAGGAACACGCATCACACCATTCCTACTTCAAAATTAAGGCCAATAATTCAAAGGAAGAAATGGGAAAAACATGAGAGTTCAGGAGAGAGCCATATAGTGACACTGAAGAACTTAATTATAAGACTTTACCTGGCCAATATGGAGGCGTAGGTAGATACACTTTGCCTCCTCACACAACCAAAAGGACAAAAACAAATTTAAAAACAAAAAATAACCAGAACTGCCCCAAACCAAACTGTATGGAAGTCTGACAACCAAGGAGTTAAAGAAGAAACATTCATTGAGACTGGTAGGAGGGGCAGAGATGGGCAGCCAGGCAGAGAGGACTCGCAGCAAGGTGGCAGGTGGAGGACCAGGCAAGGTGGTGGCTGGCAGAGCAGGAGATCCCACATTTGCATGCAGATAAACTGGGATAACAACTGGGGAATGAGACAGACCATGCAACTCAGGGCTCCAGTGTGGGAAAAGAAAGCCTCAGAATCTCTGGCTGTAAAAACATGTGGGGGTTGAGGCAGTGGGAGAAACTCCCAGCCTCACAAGAGAGTTCACTGGAGAGACCCACAGGGTCCTAGAATGTGCACAAACCCACCCACCTGGGAATCAGCACGAGAAAGGCCGAATTGGCTTGTGGGTAGTGGGAGAAGTGGCTGAAAGCTGGCCAAGAGCCGAGCGAGCAGCATTGTCCCCTCTCTGACCCGACCCCCACATACAGTGCCACAACATTGCAAAATGGGTTGCCCCGCCCTGGCGAATACCTAAGGCTCCTTCCCTTACTACGTAACAGGTGTACTGAGACAAAGAAATATGGCCCAAATGAAAGAACAAGTCAAAGCTCCCAAAATAGAATGAGGTGATAAAGAGATAGCCATCCTATCAGATGCAGAGTTCAAAATACTGGTAATCAGGATGCTCACAGAAATGGTTGAGTATGGTCACAAAATAGAGGAAAAAGTGAAAGCTATGCAAAGTGAAATAAATAAAAATATTCAGGGAACCTGTAGAGAATTCTTTTTTTTTTAAAAATATTTTATTTATTTATTTTTAGAGAGAGGGGAAGGGAGGGAGACAGAGAGGGAGAGAAACAGCAATGTATGGTTGCTCCTCACATGGCCCTCACTGGGGAACCGGCCTGCAACCCAGGCATGTGCCCTGACTGGGAATTGAACCGGGACCCTTTGGTTCCCAGCCTGCGCTCAATCCACTGAGCTACACCAGCCAGGGCTGTAGAGAATTCTTTTCACACGCATGACGAAAGCTCAGGGATTCACTCGTGTAAGGAAAACCTCCGTGTGGAAAAAAATTACTCCCAAGTCGGCATGCGTGGAATCATGTCCGTGGAAAGGAATTCTCTAAAGGAAAATTTGGCTACCATGTTTCTTAAAAATTTATTGCCTTGCTGAGTCTCTCCCTCCCGGAATCCAAGGGGCTTATGTTAATGGATGCCTGAGAATCTTCCCTGCTACAATGTTTATGGTCCTAAAGTAAATAGCCCTAGTTAGCTTGCCCTCAATTTACTTGTCTCCTGTTTAATGTACCACCCCAGTCCTGTCTACCACCGGACCTGAATTTACAACCTGATGCTCTGTGCCCCAAATCCTCAATAAATACCCCTGGACTCGAGGCTTGGGGCTCTCTCCCAGATGATGAGGGGGAAGCCGTGTGGCCCCGGATCTCCTCTTCCAAGCGTGTCTCTATGTGAGATTTATTCACGGTCACCACAGATTTTGCGGGAAGAAATCCGCAGCAGGAACCAACAGTAAAGAGAAGGAAACCAGTACTCAAATCAATGATTTGGACTAGAAGGAAGAAATAAACATTCAACCAGAATAGAATGAAGAAAATAGAATTCAAAAAAATGAGGAGAGGCTTAGAAACTTCTAGGACAACTTTAAATGTTCCAATATCTGAACCATAGGGGTGCCAGAAGGAGAAGAAGAAGGGCAAGAAATTGAAAAATTTTTTTGAAAAAATAATGAAGGAGAACTTCCCAAATCTGGCAAAAGAAATAGATTTCCAGAAATACCAAGAAGTTCAGAGAGTCCCAAAAATGTTGGACCCAAGGAAGCACACACCAAGGCACATCATAATTATATTACCCAAGATGAAAGATAAGGAGAGAATCTTAAAAGCGGCAAGAGAAAATGAGACAGTTATCTACAAAGGAGTTCCCATAAGACTGTCAGATGATTTCCCCAAAGAAACCATGAAGGAAGAAGGGGCTAGAAAGAAGTATTCAAAGTCATGAAAGGCAAGGACCTACATCCAAGTATACTCTATCCAGCAAAGCTATCATTTAGAATGGAAGGGCAGATAAAGTGCTTCTCAGATAAAGTCAAGTTAAAGGAGTTCATCATCACCAAGCCCTTATTATATGAAATGTTAAAGGGACATATCTCAGAAAAAGATGATGATCAAAACTATGAACAGTAAAATGACAACAAACTCACAACCATCAACAACTGAACCTGAAAAAAACAAAAACAAAAATGAACTAAGCAAACAACTAGAATAGGAACAGAGTCACAGAAATGGAGATCATATGGAGGGTTATCAGTGTGGAGGGGGGAGAAGGGGGGAAACGGTACAGGGAGTAAGAAGCATAAATGGTAGGTACAAAACAGACAGGGGGAGATTAAGAATAGTATAGCAAATGTAGAAGCCAAAGAACTGACACGTATGGTCACATGGATATGAACTAAGGGCGGAATGCTGGTAGGTGGGGTGTGCGGGACGGAGGGGAATAAAGGGGAGAAAAAATGGGACGGCTGTAATAGCATGATCAATAAAATATACTTAATAAAGACTTTATAAAAATGTGAGAATGAAAGTTGAGAAGCATTATGTGGAGGGGACCATTATTGAATGATTTCTGTGAAATATGATAGAAAATTTCTTGATGCGTGCAGCCGCTAAACATTGGGATGTGATTCTGCAGTAGGCTATGGAATCTCCTACGATGGAGGCCTCTAGAAAAAAAATTTAACAAAATCAAATAAATGGTTCTGCACCATTTTTTCCCAAGCCAAATTATACTGCAGAGGAGGAAATCTGAAATATGTACTCTATTTTTCTCTCTAGGGACGAGGCAAGAACTAAGCTTAGCTGCTGTGTTGAGAGGAATAGGCAAGATGGGAAGGGCTTACTGATCTAGAGGCAGATGGTCGCTGAGAAACACTAGTATAAATCTGATTCTGTGAGAAAGCAGAAGCAATAGAAACTCTTCCAATTCAATATTAAAGAAAAAAGAAATGATGCACAAAAACAATAAGTTAAAATATACCCCAAAGGTTTTAAATATATGTCAATTTTCTGTATGATAATGGAGATGTGAAGTGGGGAGGCCTCAGCAGTGATTGCCCCACCAGGTTCTGAGAACCCCCGGGCTCTCCGAACTGGTGAGGGGAGGAGCTGGCATTTGAACCTAGGTCTTCTGATGCCACTGCCTCCCTCCCATCACTCCTCCAGTATACAGCCTCTCCTGCTTCCCTTAGAACTGGTCCACAGGTTTATGTTCTGTATTAGTTTCTATAGGAGGGTAGGGGAAAAGGTTGTCTGCCACACACCAAACATGATTTAAAAATCAAATCTTCATCATCATTTTTCAGAGAAGACCCTGAGCTTCCTCGAGTTTAGTGACTTGGCTAAAATTACAGTATCCCATGAGACCAAAGACCCAGCTTTCCCCACTAGGAAGTGGGGTGTTTGGAGGGGTACAGGAGAGTGAACAGAGCAAAACAAAGTTTGTTAATGGCAGAGACACATGCCTCATAGGAGAGTGTGTGTGTGTGGAGGGCGGGGGGAGCCCAAGGCCCGTCAGACATATATAATGTTTGTGGGGAAAGAAGTGTCTGAATCTAGAGTTATCTTTGGGAGCACATTTTGCAGTTATCTATTATTGTGTAACTAACCACTTCAAAGCTCAGTGGCCTAAAACAATACTTGTTGCTTTCTCATGGTATGGTGGATTAATGGGGCTCAGCAGGTTGGTTCTTACTGGGTCTCCTTTGCACTACCAGTCAGATGGCACCCGGGGTTGGAGTCGTTTGAAGACTCAGCTGAGCTGGACATGCACTCCTATGTCTGTGCTTCAGCTGGAGTGGCTGGAACAGCTGGGCCCTGGCTAAGCATTTTAGTCTCTCCACGTAGCTAGTTTGGGCTTCTTTACAACATGGTGGTCTCAGTGTAGTTAGACTTTTTCCTTGGAGGCTCGCTTTCTTCAGAGCATGTGTTCCAAGGTAAAAATCTGCAAGGCTTTCTATGAAATAGACTTGGTCATCAGGCAGCTTCACCTCTGCTGCACTCTGTTGGTAAAAGTGAGCCAGAGGGCCAGCCCGGGTTCAAGGCAAGGTGTGAATACAGGAGTGTAGTTCACCGGGGACCATCTTTGGAGACAAGCTACTCCAGTGCAAACAATGGATTAGGCACTCTGATTATGGGCATTTTGTCACTGGGCATGTGAGTAAATGGCCATTTCTAACAGCACTGTTCTAAATGCATGAGATGCAGAAGTGAGCAATATAGACAAAACCCATTCTACCACGGCTCTTATGTTCTAGTGGGAGAGACCAAAGTTTTAAAAAGTAAACATGTAACATAGTTTCAACAGACGAGAGAATTAAAAAAACAAAACAGAAAGCCATGGAGAGGAGGAAGGCCTATTTTTACCCAGGAAGATGAGGGCAGCCTTTTTGAGATGTGACATCTCAGCTGAAACTCGAACGAGAGGAAGGAAGAAGCCGTGTGAAGTGTGACTGCAGAGCCGGCCGGCCCGAGGGGAGACGTGGAGGACTCCAGGCAGCCCTGAGCTTGGCTTCCTCTGGGACAGTCAGACGGCCCCCGCTCTCCACTGTGCCTTCAGGATGAAGAGGGAGGAGGAGTCTGGTGGGAGAGGCTCTCAGAGAGGTATTACCTTCCCTGTCCATTTGTTTATTATCTGTCCTTTCCTACAAGAATGGAATCTTCTCCAAGAAACATGAGACACGTCTGTTGTGTTCACACGGTGCTGGTTCATGTAAGCCACTCAGTAAATCTTTGTTGAATGAACGAATGAGTTGTTGGTGGTTTTCTAACCAGTGGTTCTCAGCCGTACTCCCCTGGAACTCTGGTTGACCTGAGATGTTCTAATGTTGAACGGTATTAGTCTTTTTTTTGCAACTTGGAGGGGAAAAAGAGTGAATGAAGAAGAAATAGAACTCATATGCCTCCATCCCCACCCACCAACTACAAAAGGAAATCTTTGGCTCATGCTGCGTCTCACTTGCGTGCTCGTTGAGTGCAAGTGCTTCAGACAGGTCAGAGAGGTCCCACGACTCCCAGATGGTCTAGCTCCGGATCACATCCAAGAGTCACTGTTTATAATCCACTGGCAACAGTTTAGAGTGATGGAGTCTCTCATGGTTTCTTAGAGAAAGTCATACAGCTACTTGCTTTTCTTGTTTTGGGAACTAATGATCACGCCGTCCATATGAGGACTAGCCTTTCTCTTTCCTCACACCCTGGTTAGGCGTGTTCTGTTTTTCTCCCTGTGGATTGTTTTTTTCTTAAGTTTCTTTCTTTCTTGTTTAATTTTTTGGTTTGAGAGAGAAAGAGAGAGAGAAAGAAAGAGAGAGAAATCTCTTGTTTAACTTATTTATGCATTCATCGGTCAATTCTTTTATGTGCCCTGACTGGGGATTGAACCTGCTACCTTGGCACATCGGGACGATGCTCTAACCGACAGCTAGCCAGCCAGGCCTGTGACCTATTTTGACAATGCAGTCAGGGCAGTGAGATCAGCACATTGTTTCAAAGCAGCTAATATTGAATTATTGTTAAAGTAGTTTCTGCACGTTACGTTTTTCTTTATGTCACTCATTGAATACTTTTTTTTTGCTTTTTCTGATTTTTCACTGCTTTTTATGTCCTTTCATATTATTATCCTTCCTGACAATTCCCATTAGCATTTTGTTATCGTTTCTTCCTATCTGTTCTCTATGTAGCACTATTCATTTAAAATTTTTTCCAAAAAATAACTGACAAAGAAGGAACATAGAAGATAGAAATGCAGAAAACACCTCAAGCGAATACAGGTTTTCTATGTCACTCATGTAGCTTCAGAATCTTTTGGTTGAATCATAAATAAGCCTTCATTTGAGGCAAATTGAGCAGTCAGTCCTTCCTTTCCTTCCATCCTTCCTGTCAACATTTTTTTGGTTTGTTTTTGTTTTTTCATGCCTATTGTGTGCCAGGCTATATTCTGGGTAATGGAGCTATAAAAATAAATAAGCTCCTGCTTGCTATAAGTGTGTTTTCGGTCCAGTGGGAGAGAGTTCAATAAGCAGATATTTACAAAACATATATAAACAGAACTGTAGTCAAAAACTATCACATTCACATGTCACAACCAGACACTTGGACCAAGTAACATCATGATGTCACATGATGGGGAGGGACAGGAAATGGCTCTGTGAGGGTCGTGTTCTTCTGTTTCGGATCACACACAAGCCACCCCCAACCCCACTCCCACCCCCCTACCCCCATCTGCACAACTTGTTGAAAAGGCTCTAGACGCCTTAGACTGAAAGTTGGGAGAGCCGGGCTCCAGTCCAAGCACTGTGCTTTGTTCCGGAATGTGAGTCTATTAATGGAATACAGCATTTAAGTAACAGAACGCTGGCCTCCAGGAGAGGACCCGGAGCTCATGGTTGCAGCAATATCACTTTCTGCCTGATACACACTCACTGTAAGAATGGACACGGACAGCAGTGTGGTGACTGTGGGACAGGGGGTGTAAGGGGGACAAATGGTCATGGAAAAAATGCAATAAAAAAGTCATTGAATAAAAAAAAAATGAAGAAAAAAACCCAAACTTTTTACACCGAAATGTCACATCTACCAAACTGCAAAATGGTGATTTTAAACAAATTTTATTTGGAGAGAATTATGAAATCGATTCACTTGGGAAAGTGGTGGCATTTACCCCTTCCTATGGGGCTTTGGGCTTCTTCTTGTTAGTTTCCATTTTTAAAGCAAGCCAGCTGCAAACAGAATGTTTTCCTGTGTGTTAACATCATGGAGCAATTAAAATCAGAATTTAATTTTTATTTTTATCTGTAGTCAGTCAAAGAAATAAAGTTAAAAGTTCATCTTTTCTCCATACCAAAAACTATATAATAAGCTCTTTAATAAGATACATAAGTAGAGGGAGATTCAGACATCAGGGACGCTTGGTCCTGTAGAATTGGCCCCCTGATTTTGAGGAGATATTGCATAAAATTGTAGTAGACAGTACAAAGGAACAGGAGATGAGAGCTGGTGGGAATGGCCTTGGTTCCTAGCTTTTTAGTTAACCCCCTCGGTGGTCCTGCTAGAAGTCCAGCGTGCTATCCACTGCACTGCAGAGCCAAGCCCTGGGTGGTCCTACAGTATCTGCTTTCAGCCCCTGTCCAAGGCATTGTCTGTGGTATCCTTTCAGTAAATGACTCTTGCCTGAGCTTGTGGAGTGACTTGTCTTGACAATCAAAGAGCCCTGACTTGGGGGCAATGGGGGGTGGGGAGTAAAATAAAGGAATGGTTAAAGTCAGACTGATCTGAGAATCCTAATGTGCATCTTACTACTTCCTCTAAGCCTCAATTTCTTTATCTGTAGCAGGGGAAAAGGGAATAGCAGTAGTATCTATTTTATAGGGTAATTTAAAGAGCTAATGTATATGAAGAAATTAGTACAGCGTGCCAGGTACATAGTAAGCACTCAATTCATATAAACTATTGATTATCATCATCACATTATTATGGACCAGCATAATATTTTAGCTGGTTGAGGGTACAGCCCTCCCTGAGTTCATCGGCCCTCACTGTTTAATGACAGCACGCAGCGTGCAGAGCACTACATGTCACTTGCTAAAGGCAGTTAAGGAAGCTGTAGAAGATGTAACCTCTGTTCCCCACTGAGAACTCTTCGGGCTGATTTCTTTACATCACAAGCTAAGGCTGCAAATTCAGGACAGTGACATTGATACATTTACTTGCTTGATCTCAGCCATAATCTCTCATATGTCTTTGGGTTTTCTTCCTCTCAGATGCCTTTGCCACTGTAAAAGTTCAGCTTAACTAGTAAAGGAGTCCGGAGTTCATCAATGTGACACCTTATGAAGTGGATGCTTATGATCGATAGGGCAACTGTTATGTCCTGGTTTGCTTGGGACACTCCTGATTTAGTCCTGGGTTCTGGCATAGTTACAACAGAGTCACCTTTTGTTCTGAAAAAGTGTCCCTGTTTGGAAAATTTACTGATAGCCAACCTATAGTATTGACCAAACTAAAATATCATATTGGCTCAGTTGTTTAGACTAGGTATCTAACGAACCAAACTCTTAGATCCAATTGCCTTGCCGTCTGCTAGGCTAACTTCTGTCACTCATTTACTCCCAACTTTTATTAAATGACCTGAAAATTATCAGAATAATGAGGTAAAAACAAATGCATGCAAGAATGTCCAACTATTACAATTACTTGGAAAACAACGCAAAGCTCATGTTCCATTAGTGTCAAATTAGAGGCATCTTACACTTGGAGTTGATAGCTTCATGACCCAATCAAGAGTCTCGGTGTGACTATTATTACAGATAATGACTTTGCTAATTATAAACCAGAATTTTGGCTTAGACCTTATTGAGTCACACTTATGTTGACACTGAGGCTATAAACAAGCTGGTTTAATTCCCCAGATGCTTTCTTTCCCTGGGCCTCTGACTTTTCTACAGTAAGAACGTGAAGGCTGTTTCTTTTAAGCCTTGGGCTCTGGTCTTCAGTTCATCACCTGTGAGTGGATTTCTCAGAGGCTTGGGTAGCTAATGGTCACTAAACTGCCAGTGCGTAAGCTTTGTGCTGGAAAACTCTAGCACTTACAGAAAACACGCACACACAATCAGGGTTAGGGCTTCTTTGTTTTTGTTCTTATTTCTATTTTCGATACCTGCTCTATTTAAAAGCGTGAATAGTGGTTACCTGTGGGTGTGGATTGACAAGAGGGAAGAGGACTGGGGATGGGGACTGGGAATGGTCTGTGTTTGGCTCTGGATGGTGGTTACATGGGTGGATGCACATAACAATCCATAGAGAGTACACTTGAGATTTGTGCATTTTAGTACCTTTAAATTAAACCTCAATTTAAAAAAGTAAAAAAAGCCTCAAACGTCTTTAGCCAAAGCCGGTTAAAAAATATATTCTGAGTTAATAGAGTAGGAGAAAAAAGAAACAGAACGCCTACTTACATACAGTCTTTAATCTCTCTTTGTGATCTTGGATATCGCTATGACCATTGTCCTTTCTTCTTTCCTATGGATATATGTCTCACTGGCTCTGTCTTAATCTTTGACAACAGAAATTGAAATTACGGCAACAGTTTTCGGAGAGGACTTTTTCTACCCACTTTCATTCACATATTTATTTCAGTAAAAGACATTACACACTTTTTAACTCTTCACTATGCACTTTTTGCGTAACCTATAAAATATCTATTGCAAGCTCCCTCAGCCACGTCAGTCACAGTTTACGCTGAGACGTGTGCCTCTTCGCCACTTGGTTTTCAGTTCAGTTGTGACTGTTTGGTAAGGTGGTTGACTTGCATGATTACAAGGATCAAGAGAAACAATCAGTTTTTTAACATAAAATAGAAGGCAAATTAGAGCCAATGTGATGCTCTCAAATATTATCTTATTTTTCAATCTACCTCCAAAGTGTACACTGTAATATGTCGCCAGCCACACAATGATCTAAGGCTTAGGTGAATTTAAGAACCGAGATTATATACAATTCAAGAAAAAAGAAAAGAGAGGGAGATGCTAAAATTAATCAAGCGCCTCCCATGAGCGAGACACCATGGCTGCTGTGGATTATTTCCTCTTTACAACGGCCTCTGAGGACTGTCTCATCGCACGAGAGAAGAAACTGAGGTTCAGAAAAGGGAGCAACACTCCCCAGATTGCATAGCTAATTAATCTGTTGTGTCATTTTCCAAAGCTTGCTCTTTTTTTCCGTTGTCTCTGGTGTCATCACAAGAGGTGAATTCTTAAGTGATTAAAAGATTTAAAGGGATTTTTAGAGATAATCTCATCAATTTCACTTGTTTTGAGGTAAGGAAACTGGGCCTAGGGAGGCTAGACTGTGTCCCCCTGGGCAATGTACATCTCGATTGCCATTTCTCCTACTTTTTCCAAGCTTTCTCAAAGCTTTTTTTACTCCTCTCCCCGTATCCCCACCTCATCCTGCCTCCTAACCCCATGGCCAGAATTAAAATCCTTCACATGCTGCACTGTGTGGTGGGCAAGGGTGAGTAGCACTTGGACACTGGGTTAAAATTCCTGATCTACCACTGAAGAGCTGTGTGACCTTGGGTAATTTCCTTAACCTCTCTGAGCTTCAGTTTTCTCACTGTAAAAAGGGAGAGAGTAATAGTACCTTTCTTATAGAGTGGTTGGGATCGTTAAATGAATTAAAACATGGAAAGCCCTTTAGAAAAGGGCGTGGCATATGTAATAAGTGTCTTATGACATTAGCAATTAGTTTTTATTATTATGCCGCATGCTGCTTTTCTCTTGGTTTAGTTACAGGGGTACAGGCTTGTCTCCCCCGCGCGACAGAGCTGGTGTCTGCACATCTTTGTAATTCTCCCCTCAGCACCAGGATCAGTGCTTAGCAGTTCTAGACTCTGCACAGGGCCAATTGGACTGATTTCATGTTCCTAGTTAATGACTTTCCACATTTTCCAAATTTCCCCAGTTAATTAGGCCATCAGGTACAGAATCCAAGCCTTCCAGACCCTTTTCTGCTACTCAAGGATCCTGATTATTGATTTGCAGGCCACCATTTGCCCCTTGGATTCCTCATCACTTTTGGGAATCTAAAAGTATGTGGGTAGTTGCAGGGGCCCGTGATGCCATCTGGGAATTAGTTATTTTTTTGTTGTTCCTTGAAGGGATTGACATCAAGCATGGGCTGGCTTTCTATCCTTGGTATTGTGTGGTTGGTGCAAACCAGGCTAATTAACAAGTAAGTGTTCCTAATATGGGCTTTCTATTCACAGTTTCCCATCTCCATGGACAGGGGTACCTTCAACTCCCCCTAGGAGCCTTCAGGAAGAAAAGTAAGGCTTTTAACTCTTTGCTTCCCTTTACATCCCCCAGCCTACCCCCTCCCCATCAAATGCCGCTGTCATGAAAAGGACCAGTGTAAGGCTTCGTTTCCTTGGGTCGTGTTAAGACTGTGGAATCTTGAGATTTCCTGATTTCAGGGAAAGTAGCTATTGTGCTTTAGCTTCCACGCCGTTTCACCTGGGGACTTGAAGAGCAGCAGACCATTGTTTTCAAAAGTGTGGTGCGCAGAATGTTGTGACAAGCTTTCTAAAAACTTGGACCACAGCTATCAGATGTTAGCACTCCATCCTCTTTTGGCAAAGGTGTAGTGTTTTGTTTTGTTTTTTTTTTAAATGACAAATTTCAGCTCTAATGTTTTCAGATTCAAATATTATTGAATGTCCAAATTTTAGGAAAATGGTGCTGTTATTCCACTGTGAACTTTGTAAATTGTTCTTCCCCAGAACACCTCTCCCTTATTAGCCAGCTTGGGGGATAAATATATGCATTTAGATAGTCCCTCTGACCTTTGTGAAGGTTTGGAGACTTTAATGGTACTCAAAGGTGAATCTTTTAGTATGTCAAACTCTATCAGGACTTACAAAGCTGCTTTAAAATAAGATGAAACTCATCATGGAAAAGCTTTGATGTATGAAACTACAATAATAAAAATGTAACTTTAATTTTACATGAAGATGGGTGTGACTTGTATTACATTTCTTTTCCTGCTGTCTCTCCCGCCTCGTGCCTGAGCTGTGCTAGGGTCGGCTCATGGTCTCTTGTTGAGCTGCTATTCCTACTACCTATTATTTCTTCAACAATAAATGATGACAATTAGAAAAATACTACATATTATAGGCAACATCCAACTTAGAAATGCACTGTGTTCTAAAGGGCATTTTGGATTTCATTATTTGAGATGCAGACTACATTTTCTCATATAAAGAGTAACATGAAAAGAACTTAAATTCATAGGTTTACTCACAAAAGTGACTTTATCTCACATTTAAAATTCCATTGTTTTAGCTATTCTAGAAGCAAACTTTTCTGGGTTAGCTTGGGACTCAAATCATCATTTTAAAACTTGTTTATAAAGGGAAGTCACTTCTTAATGTATGGTGAACTTTCCACCAAACTCAAAGGCAGGTTTCTGTCGTCCTGGCCCGGGAGCTCAGTTGGTCAGAGTGCTGTCCCGACATGCCGGGGTCGTTGGCATGGTCCCCAGTCAGGACACATGCAGGAGGCAACCAGTGAGTGCATGGATGAGTGGAACAACAAATCATTCTCTCTTTCTCTCTCTCTCAAAAAAAAAAAAAAAAAGAGAGAGAAAGGTTTTCTTCTACGCAGCCTGCTTGCTGGGTTCATATTAGTCAGAGAGATGGAGGGAGAAGAGGAACTGGCCCCTAAGGGGTGAACACCACTGTCTTCAGTGCTGAGGGGAGGCTCTGCCCTAACTCGGGCTTTATAAAAGTACTCCCCTCCCACTGAACTTCCCACTCAGTTATGAAGACTTCTAATTTCTATCTGTGACATTTTCCTGTTAGCCACACATCCTGTATAATTACCTCAGCTCCTTAAGGAAAATAGTGAAGGAAAACTCTGGAACTAATTTTGAAGCTACCACAGATCCACAGGCCTTCTTCCAAGCCCACGGGCTGGATGGGTTTTGGAACGCAGAGGCCTTTTGGGATTTTCCAAAGGTAACACGACACACGGGCTGCGTATGACAGACTGTTCCCGGCTTGTAACTCAACACAGTTACATCTCTCCGGCCGACCCTGTGAGTATTTCCACTGAGCGAGATAAACAGATTCCGCCTCCCATCGCTTCAATTCAGGTTTTGCTAGTAAAGTTGTAAAAGTTGTTTAGTTTTCATAGCTCTTCCCATCTCAGAATGGCTGGAGGGGGACGGTGGAATATGTCTCAAGGTAAGAATGGGGAGGCAAGACAGTGGAGATCCTCCTTCTTTGGGAACGCCGAGGATGGGTTTCCGGGGGGCGTTTTACCAACGCTCAGCCGCACCTTGTTATTAGTGGGCTCACTGCGAGGCTTTCTGAGTTGGCCGAAAGAGTTGTCACACTGGGAGAGAAAACCCCTTTCCACTTGGGGTGGGGTGACAGGAAGGCACAGGGAAGGCCCGGAGCTCCAAGGGGGATGTTGGCAGAAATCCTACAGAGACAGGAAAGGGGGAGGGAATGCTATTTTTTAAAATTGATTGGAGAGAGAGAGAGAGAGAACGAGAAGAAAGTGGGGAGGGGAGAGAAACACTGATTTGTTGTTCCACTTATTTATGTATTCTTTGGTTGATTCTTTCTTGTATGTGCCCTGACCAGGGATCAGACCTGCAACCTTGGTGTGTCCTGACTATGCGCTAACCAACTGAGCACCCGGCCAGGGTGACGGTGGGGTGTGGGGGCAGGGGGAACTCTACTGAAGCTGCTGGAGAGGAGGCCTGATACTAGAACAGAGTGGGGCCTGGAACCTCATTCAGGGATGCCTCCCACTCCCGGCCCCTTGCCAGCCAACCCAAGCTTCTGATTTTTCCCTATGGTTAGTTTAGCAGTCACAGAATAGTGACCCTCTGCTAAACTATGACTAACCAGTGAGTTTTGTGAGAATTTGAAAACCTAACAATGAACTGGAAATGTTCCAATTTATTGTTGGCCTATGGTCCTTATTATCTCACTTCTATGATTTACATTCTTTTTTTAAATTGAAAACAATATGCTTATTGATTTTAGAGAGAGAGAAGAATGGAGAGAGAGAAATAGAAAAACATCAATACGAGAGAAACATCTATTGGTTGCTTCCCACTCATGCCCCAACTGGGGACTGAATCAGCAACCTAGGTACCTGCCCTGATGGGAAATGAAACCCCCCACCTGTTGGTGCACTGGACGATGCTCCAACCAGCTGAGCCACACCAGCCAGGGCTATGATTTATACTCTTGTGCAACCTGCTGGGACTAGGGTGTCTGTCCCTGGTGTATGACCTGGGGTCATCAGGGTTATCTCCGTAGTTAATTGTCTGAGCCTAACCAGCTACAGAGACAAGGTCTACTCAGGACATAAGGTTAGAAAATTGTCTAAGAATATACAGGATCGTTGTTCTAGCTGATGGTAAAGTTTTCTGTCTAAGTCCTAGGTAAAGCAGATCTGCATCCAGAGGTTTCCACGAAACATTCCCTCTTGTTCTGGACACTGAGTCGCATGTTCTCTCCTGCTGCTTTTCATGTCTCAATCTCTGGCATTGTTCTTTTTCTTCTAGAATTAATTACTGTGTAGGTTGCTAATAGATTTTTTTTTTTTGGATTAGTCTTAGTAATAGAAAACAAAAGCTTAAAAAATGAAATGAAGTGAGCTTTTGTTAATGCTAGTTTATTTTCCGTGAAGAGACGTTTGTGAGTTCTGTGGTGTCTGGAGCATGCTGGGAGTTCAGGGAGGCGAACCTCCTGGAATTTGACCAGAGGTCTCCCCTCTTGTTGAGTGAGGCCTTTTAACTACAACCGGTCATTTTTTCCTAATCATCATGTGATTCAAGTCTAAGGTCATAGTTATTAAATTTAGACTAAGGTAAAGTGATCACATCTTGAAGCATGCTGATTAGGAAAAGTGATTAGGAAATGAATTTCACTAATTATAATTAATAAGCAAGAATAGATCATACTTAATCAGCTTCGTGCATTAAGGGACTTAATTTGGAGACTAAATGTTAACCATTAAAAAAAGTCCTTCTTAGAATCTTTCTTATAATAACTATATCCCAGACGTGTGTTCCTTTCTTAATTACAAAACACTGTTCTTCCATCTTTCCAAAGGAAAAGCATCTTATAACCATAAAACAAACAAACAAAAAACCTCTAAGGTGTAAGAACTGTAACCAAAAGCAAAAGGATGATTCTAAATAGCTCACTTTTGGAAAATGGGTTGGAGGCTTTTTCACTAATGTGCTTTGCAGACCCACCGTTATAACTTTAATGCCCTGACCCCAGCAGCATTTAAATACTCCCTAGGCTAACCTTAAGCTGTTTCATAGCTAGGGGTTATTAACTTGGCTGTCTCCTTCTTAGTAAAACAAAAAAAAAAAAACCAAAAAAACAAAAAATACATATTTGGGGCTCTCCAAATGGAGAAAAGCCCTGACTTTTATTTCATAAAATCGACTTCTTGAGGTTAGGAAAAACGTCACACAGCCCACCTGGGTGTGTGTTTGAGTCTCCTGCACACCTGTGACCAAGCCACCCCCCGGACTCTAAGTTGGAGGATTGCAGGAGCCACGACTACTTCACTCGCCTGCGTGTAGCCAGTGTTAAGCCTCCCACGTAAATATTTAATGAAGGAATTCAGAGTGTTGAATGCATGTAGCAAATATTTGAACCGCTCTGGCTACGCATTACTGTTCAAAGAGGCCCAGTCCGTGTTCTGGCGTTCTGATTGTTCAGAGTTCTCTTTTATAATGATAGAACTGTCTGTCATCTCTTCCAACTTGTTCCATTTCAGTCCTTTAGGCCTGTAGAGTGGCCCAGCCATATGGCAAGCCTTTACAAATCCGAGTGGACTCTCATGCCCGAATCCCTCTGCCTAGCCTCTGAGCTTGGCTTCTGCAGGCTAATATCCCTCCTTCTCTTGTAACTGAAATAGATCTGAGTGTCCCCTCATGCTCTCTCACACGCTCACTTCTGAGCGTACTCCAGATGAGCACCTTCGTGTAGTAGCCAGGATGGTTCAGGGAAGGTCTGATCCGCATGGGATTGTTAACTTACGCACTCTGGAATCTGTTTATCCCACTTGTTCATAAACTAACTTTTTATCTGTTTGGAGGAATCATGTTTTGTTTTCTTATTTTTAGCTTTTCAGAGAGAACTTCTATTTTGGCTTTAACAAAACCCTGCCTCAATGGAAGGCAAACTAAATGGGAGATAATGTATTAACATTACCTAGGAGGTAGGTTTAGCCTGCTAAGTTCAAGTGTTATCTTGTTTCCACATTGACTTAATTGGATAAGTAAATTATTGTGATAATTTGACTCTTTGTGAAGCTTAAACCTGGAGAGTTAGAAGGAGGGTCCCCATCTTTGCCAGCAATATTTCCGCCAGGGCAGCCAAGCCAACCGTCGGGATGACCATGTCTGACCCTGGGCATGACGGTTTCCCTGTATGGCTGTTTGATAGTTAAGGCAGAATTTTGAAGATTTGGTAAGGATGCTTCTAAAAATAAGCATTTACTATGTATTTTCTCATAGAGCTAGAGGTACAGTTTAGCAAAAAGAAAAGATTTTCATGAACTTTGATATTTATTGAAGGAAATTTAAAAAATCAAGCTATTAATGGGGAAGATGCAGGTATGTGCATATGCAAACATGTGGGAATTTTTATTAGAAATAATCTACTTAGTGAGATAATATTTTACATTTGGGTAATTAGAAAATTATAAAAGAACAGTTTCAGTTATTTGAATTCTTTAAAATTACCATCAGCTTCTAATTGTTTGGGGAAGTGGGAGTGCTGGAAAGGGGGGAAAGGCAGAGGAAGAAGCTGAAGGGTGAAAGTAGAAAAGAGAACAAGAGGAAGGGGCATTGAAAGGGGGAGGGGCAGAGAAGGTGGAATGTCTCAGAAAGTCTAAGTAGCCACAGGGTCCTTAACTGTTTTCTTACATGCACTTTAAAGATATATTTTGTAACTCACTGGTTGAAGTTAAACAATTCTTATGTAACAGAAATTTATTCATTATTTTTTATTTTTATTGATTTGAGAGAGAGCGAGGAAGGGTGGGAGGGATAGAAGGGAGGAGAGAGAGAGAGAGAGACTGATTTGTTGTTCCACTTATTTATACATTCATTGGTTGATTTTTGTATGTGCCCTGACTGGGGATCAAACCCACAACCTTGGTGTGTTGAGACAGCACTCTAAATAACAACTGAGCTACGTGGCCAGGGTTGTATCCAAAATTTGTTGTTCTGGGAAAAAGAACAATTTATTTTAAATATATATTCTAGTTGATATGTGATGGCTACTTCCAAAAAGAGCTGAGACAGCAACAGATCCTTCTACCCTTCCATGAGCTAGATAGTAATTTACATTAAGCATTTGCAGGAGAGAAAAGGACTAAGTTAGGGTCCTCCTGCTTATGGTTTATTTTCAAGCTTACCTCATTGACCATTGCATTTGGGACAATAAGGACAGCTGGGCTAGTAAGTATTGTTCAGGGATGTGTCATGTGTCAAGAACTCTGTTCTTGGCGATAACCGTTTTAGCATCTGTCCATCTGTGAGATTCTTTCTCGAATGCCAGGGCAAATGGTATTATAAAAGTCAAAAAAGCTTTGCATGTCATCTACCTTTCCTTTTACCTCTCCTTTAAAGGACATGCTGGTTCCAGGGAAGTACCAAAGGTTTACTTCCACTGGGAGGGCTGGAGGGTTGGAGGCCATGATGGCGCAATCGATAGGATTTAAGCCTAACTGGCCTGAAGGCTATCCCTTGAACCAGTCCAGCGTGCTGTTGTCCTGGGGGTCTGTCAGTAGACTTCTGACTTGGCAACCAAACCTTGTAAGGTATCCCCTTGGCCCTGAAACCCTGTTGAGTCCATTCTGGAGTCTCTTGGTCCTCTTACTCTTTTCCTCAGGATCTGTTTCCATTAGATAGTGGTTTTGAGATCTTCATTTTCCACTCCTGTGCAGAAAAGAGTTCACCTAGTAGGTCTGAGACTGCTATTCTTAAAAGACCCTTAGCTGGCTTTTGGGAACTTGGGCTTTGGGAGTGTTTCCCCAGCTGATCACTGTGGCTCATTGAGCCTAGACTATGCAAACAATGTGATTTATGCTAAACACCTGCTTTCCTTCTGGGAGTTTAAACTTGGGGCATGTACTAAGCCTAAGGTGCTATGTGACCAGTTTCCAATTAAAACCTTGAATTTAAGTCTGGGCCTCGTTTCCCTGGGTGGAAACATGGAACACATGTTGCTACACTTTAACTGTCAGGGCAGAGTGGGCTCTCTGTGACCCTTCATGGAGGGGAGCGAATAAAAGGAAGCCTGCACAGTCGTGCACCGCGTAACGACATTTCAGTTGACGATGGGCTGCGTATGCTATGGTGATCCCATAAGATTATAATGGAGCTGAAAAATCGCCTAGTGACATGATGGCAGTTGCAAACTCAAGCAACACAAATTACTCTCGTTGTTTGCAGTGATGCTGGTGCAAACAAACTACTGTGCTACCAGTCGTATAAAAAGTGTAGCACACACAGGTATGTTCACACAGAACATAATACTTGATAATGAAAGTAAACAACTATGTTACTGGTTTACGTATTTACTATACTATTCTTTTTTTATCATTATTTTAGATTGTACTCTTTCCACTGACAAAAGAAACAAGGCTTGGAACCAAGATGGTGGCAGAGCAGGTGGAAGTTACACTCACCTCCTCCCAGGACCATACCAAAAGTACAACTAAGTTATAGAACAATCAACCTGGATAACCATCTGAAGGCTAGCTGAACGGAAGCCTTATAACTATGATATACAGAAGAAACCATGTGAGGACTGGTGGTGGGTGGGGCGGAGACAAACAAAGGGCTGACTCTGCACCCACAGGTGGTGGTTGAAAATCCAGAGGTCTCCTCAGCTGCAGAGGTCTCCTCTGAGGAGCGAGGAGTCTCAACCTCATGTCAGGCTTCTTAGCCTGGAGCACCGGAGCTGGGAAGAGGAGCCCACATGTAACATCTGCTGGTGAAAATCAGTGGGGATTCTGTCTTTCCCAGGTGATACAAGAGACTGTTGGAAACCCAGATGTCCTCTTAAAGGGCCAGCACATAAAATCTCGTTTGTGGGCACTTACCCTGGGCACCTGTGGAGGGACAGCCACTTGATCTAATCTGCTGTTGATTCCTTCTTGTGTATTCTTCATTCCAGATACTGTATTTTTCATTTCATAGAAACCTTTTTATGGTTTCTATGTTCTTTTTTGTTTACTATCTCTTTGTTGAAGTTCTCACTGAGTTCATCCATTCTTTCCCTAAGTTCCTTGAGCATCCATTCTTTCCCTAAGTTCCTTGAGTTCCTTTTTCCTTTTTGCTCAGTCCCTCTACCTGCTAACCTCTCCTGACCCATAGCTGTCATCCTGCTCTCCACCAATGAGTCTGTCTCTGTTTTGCTTGTTAGTTCTGTTTGTTCATTAGATTCCAAATATGAGTGAAATCATATGGTATTTGTTTGGGGCTTCACTTGGCATAATGTTCTCCAGGTCCATCCATACTGTCTCAAAGGGTAAAACTTTCTTCTTTTTTATGGCTGAGTAGTATTCCATTGTGTAAATATCCCACAGCTGTTTTATCTACTCATCTACTGATGGACACTTGGGCTACTCCATATCTTGGCGATTGTAAATAATGCTGCAGTGAACACAGGGGTGCCTATGTTCTTTCAAATTAGTGTTTTGGGTTCCTTCAGATATAGTCCCAGAAGTGGGATCACTGGGTCAAAAGGCAGATTTACTTTTAATTTTTTGAGGTAACTCCTTACTGCTTTCCACAGTGGCTGCACCAGTCTACATTCCCACCAACAGTGCAAAGGGTTCCTCTTTCTCCACATCCTAGCCAGCACTTGTTTGTTGATTTATTGATGATAGCCATTCTGATGGGTGTGAGAGAGTATCTCATTGTGGTTTTAGTTAGCATTTCCCTGATGACTGGTGATGTTCAGCATCTTTTCATATGTCTATTGGCCATCTGTATGTCCTCTTTGGAGAAGTGTCTATTCAGGTCCTTTGCCCATTTTTAAATTGGGTTGTTTGTTTTTTTGGCATTGAGTTTTGTAAGTTCTTTATAAATTTTAGGTATTAACTCCTTATCGAATTAGCAGCAAATATGTTCTTCCACTCTGTGGGTTGTCTTTTTATTTTGTTGATGATTTCCTTTACTCTGCAAAAACTTTTTAGTTTTATGTAGTCTTATTTATGTATTTTTTCTTTTGTTTCCCTGCCTGGGAAGATATATCCGATAAAATATTGCTATGAGCAATGTCCAAGATTTTGCTGCCTATGTTTTCTTCTATGATTTTTATGGTTTCGGGCCTAACATTTAAGTCTTTAATCCATTTTGAATTTATTCTTGTGTGTTGTGTAAGAAGGTGATACAGTTTCACTTTTCTGCATATATCTGTCCAATTTTCCCAACACCATTTATTGACTAAACTATCTTTAGCCCATTGTGTGTGCTTGCTTTCTCTGTCAAATATTAATTGGCTGTAAAGTTGTACGTTTATTTCTGGGTCCTCTATTCTGTTCCATTGATTTATGTATCTGTTTTTATGTCAGTACCATGCTGTTTTGACTACTGTGGTCTTATAGTATAGTTTGATGTTAGGTAGTATGATTCTTCCAACTTTGTTCTTCTTCCTCAGGATTGCTGTTGCTATGTGGGGTCTTTTGTGATTCCATATAAATTTTTGAAATACTTGTTCTAGTTCTGTAAAATATGTCATTGGAATCTTGATAAGAATTGTGTTGAATCTATAGATGGCTTTGAGTAGCATGGACATTTTAATGATGTTAATCCGCCCTATCCATGAACACAATATGTGCTTCTACTTATTTGTATCTTCTTCAATTTCTTTCTTCACTTTCTTATAATTTTCCATATACAGGTCTTTTACATCCTTGGTTAGGTTACTTTCTAGGTATTTTATTCTTTTTTGTAGTAAGTGTGAACGGGATTGTTTTCTTAATTTCCCTTTCTGTTAGTTTGTTATTGGCATATAAAAATGAAACTGATATCTGGATATTAATTTTGTACCTTGCTACTTTGCTAAATTCACTTATCAGTTCTACTATTTTCTTGGTGGAATCTTTGGGGTTTTCTATGTACAATATCATGTCATCTGCAAATAATGACAGTTTTACTTCTTTTACAATTTGGATACCTTTTCTTTCCCTTTTTTGGAAAGATTTTATTTATTTACTTTTAGAGAGGGGAAGGGAGGGAAAAAGAGAGGGGGAGAAACTTCAATGTGTGGTTGCCTCTTGTGTGCCCCTCACTGGGGATGTGGCTGGCAACCTAGGCATGTGCCCTGACTGGGAATCGAACCTGTGACTCTTTGGTTCTCAGGCCAGCACTCAATCCACTGAGCCACACCAGCCAGGTGGATACCTTTTATTTCTTCTTCTTGTCTGATTGTTGTGGCTAGGACTATTGTTGTTTACAGTACTATGTTGACTAAAAGGGTGGAAAGTGGACATCCCTGTCTTTTCCCAATCTTAAGGGGAACACTTTCAGTTTTTGCCCATTGAATATGATGCTGGCAGTGGGTTTGTCATATATGGCCTTTACTATGTTTATGTACATTTCCTCTATTCCTACTTTGCTCAGAGTTTTTATCATAAATGAGTGCTGGATTTTATCAACTGATATTCTGCTTCTATTGATGTAATCATATGGTGTTTATCCTTCATTTTGTTTATGTGATCAATGACATTTATTGATTTAAAAATGTACCAACCTTGCATTTCTAGAATAAATCCTACTTCATCATGCTGTATGACTTTTTGATGCATTGCTATCTTTGGTTTGCTAATATTTCATTGAGGATTTTAGCATCTATATTCATCAGGGATATTGGCCTATAATTTTCTTTCTTTGTAGTATCTTTATCTGGTTTTGGAATTAGGATAATGCTGACCTTGTAAAATGTGTTTGGGAGCCTCCCTTCTCTTGAATTTTATGAAATAGTTTGAGAAGGAGAGGTGTTAATTCTTTTCAGAATGTTTGGCAAAATTCACCTGTGAAGCAACCTGGTCCAGGGCTTTTGTTTGTTGGGCATTTTTTGATCACTGCTTCAATTTCATCAGGTGTAGTCTGTCTATTCAGATTCTCTGATTCTTCCTCATTTACTTTTGGAAGATTGTATGTTTCTAGGAATATATCCATTTTGTCCAGGTTGTTCAGTTTGTTGGTGTATAATTTTCATGATACTTTCTTATAATTCTTTATATTTCTTTGGTGCCAGTTGCTATTTTTCCTCTTTCATTTCTAATTTTATTTATTTGGGTCATCTCTCTTTTTTCTTGATGAATCTGATTGAAGTTTTGTCAATCTTGTTTATCTTTTCAAAGAACAAGCTCTTGGACTCATTGATCTTTTGTATCATTTTTTTAGACTCTAGTTTATTTCTGCTCTGATCGTTATTTTTTCCTTCCTTCTACTCACTTTGGGCTTTATTTTTTGTTCTAAATTCTTTTAAGTGTGAATTAGATAGTTTATTTGAGCTTTTTCTTATTTTGTGAGATGGGCTTGTAATGCTATGAATTCCCCTCTTAGAATTGGTTTCCCTGTGTCCCACAGATTTTGGATTGTTGTGTTCACGTTTTTGTTTGTTTCAAGGATTCTTTTGATTTCTTCCTGATCTTGTTGACCCATTCATTGTTTAATAACATGTTATTTAGCTTCCATGTCTTTGCCTGTTTTTCAGTGTTCTTCTTGTGACTGATTTCTAGTTTCATAGCATTGTGGTCAGAGAAGATGCTTGATATGATTTCAGTCTTCTTAAATTTGTTGAGACTTGTTTTGTGTCCTAACATGTGATCTATCCTAGAAAACATTCCATATGAGCTCAAAAAGTATGTATATTCTGCCACTTTGGAGTAAAATGCTCTGAAGATATTAATTAAATCCATTTGACCTAATGTGTCATTTAAGGTCACTGTCTCCTTGATAATTTTCTGTCTGGAAGATCTATCCATTGAAGTCAATGGGGTGTTAAAATCCCTGACTATGACTGTATTTCTGTCAATCTCTCCCTTTATGTCTATCAAGATATATGTCACATATTTAGGTTGGGGTGTAAATATTTATTGGGGCTATATCCTCTTGTTGGATTGCTGCCTTTATCATTATGCAGTGTCCTCTTTGACTGTTACTATAGCCATGGTTTTAAAGTCTATTTTGTTGGATGTAAGTACTGCTACCCCAGCTCTTTTTCCTTTTCCATTTGCATGAAATATCGTTTTCCATCCCTGTGTTTTTAGCCTATGTGTATCTTTCAATCTGGAGGCAGCATATATATAGGTTTTGTTTTCTTATCTGTTCAGCTACCTTATGTCTTTTGGTTGGAGTATTTAAGCCATTTACATTTAAGGTGATTACTGATAGATACATATTTAGTGCCATTTTATTGTTAGACTATATTCCTCTGTTTTTCTTCCTTTTCTCCTCCTCATCCTCCTTTTCCTCTTTCTCTTCTTCTTCTTCTTGCAAGCCCTTTAACATTTTTTGCAGTACTGGTTCAATGTTAATAAACTCCTTTCACTGTTTTTTTGGTCTAGGAAGCTCCTTATTTCTCCTTTGATTTTAAATGATAGCCTTGCTGGGTAAAGTAGCCTTGGTTGTAGGTCCTTGCCTTTCATCACCTTGACTTCTCAAGCCACTCCTTTCTGACCTGAAATATTTCTGTTGAGAAACCAGGTGCCAGTGTAATTGGTGCTCCCTTTTAGATAACTACATGCTTTCCTCTTACAGCTGTTAGGATTCTCTCCTTGTCTTCATCCTTATCATTTTAATTATGATGTGCCTCAGTGTAGGCCTCTTTGGTCCAACTTGTTTGGGACTCTTTGAGCTTCCTGGACTTCTGTCTCTTTTTCCTTCACCAGATTAGGAAGTTTTCAGTCATTATTTCTTCAAATAGGTTTTCCATCCCTTGCCTGCTCTGTTCCCCTTCTGGTATTCCCATAATGTGGATGTTGTTATGCCTCATGTTGCCCAAAATGTTTCTTGAGCTGTCCTCACTTTTTTATATTCTTTTTTCTTTTTGCTGCTCTGCCTGGATGTTTTTTAATCCCTTGTCTTTCAAATCACTACCTTGGTCCTCTGCTTCACCTAACCTACTGTTTATTCCTTCCAGTGTATTATTTATTTCAGATATTTCATTCTTTATTTCTAACTGGTCCTTTTTCATGCTGTTGAGTATCTTTATAGACATTATTCTAAACTCTCTATCTGATAAATTGCTTCCCTCCATTTCATCTAGTTCTTCTAGTTCTTCTTTTGTTACTTGAGGTCTGTTTCTTTGTCTTCCCATTTTGGTTGCTTCTTTGTATTTTCTGCCTTAGTAGTTAAACTAATCAACTATATAGCCTTAAGCTATAATCAGCAGCCTGGCTTAAGCATCACAGGGTAGGACAGAGTAATTCCTGTAGGTGGGGCTATTGCTTCCCCTCAGACTGATGCCCCTTGGAGCGGAGTGTTCTGCCTGAGAAAGATGGCTTCTGCTGTATGGCAAATGACTCAGCACAGGGATCCTGGAGGCTGTTCCTTCAATTCTCTCCCCAGAGCCACCAACCCCAGACTCTCCTCAAGTGTCTCTAGTCTACTCTGCCCTTCTTCCTCTGCTGGAGCCCAGGGTAAGGGGCTGCAAATGAAATTTTGTGCTTTGACCTTGTAAGAGGCTCTCTGTGTCTCCGGCTGTTTGTCCCTGGCAGACAGAAACCTTGCTGGTTTTCACAGATGAATGTTATCTGGGTTCCTTTTCAGCTCTGGTGCTATAGGCTGGGGGCCACAGCTTGGGGTTTAGACCCCACACTTCTCAGGGGGAACCCCTGGCTGCTGAAATATCCCCCCAGAACTTCAGCTACCACCTGTGGGATCCCAGCCAGCTGTCTCATGCCTCCTCCATACTCCCTACCAGTCTCATTGTGGTTAAGTGGTTTCTTCTGTGTGTCCGTGGTTATACGGCTTCTCTCCAGCCAGTGTTCAGTTAGTTATTCAGGATGATTTCTCAAAGTTTAGTTGTAATTCCAGATTGGTCCTGGGAGGAGGTTAGTGTGACTTCCACTTACTCCTCTGCCATCTCAGATCTCTAATTTGCATTTTCATAATGACTATGGTGTTAAGCCCCATTTTGTATCTTATTATCATCCTATATCTTCTTTGGAGAAAAAACTATTCAAATCCTTCTCCCATTTTTAAATGTGTTGTCTTTTTATTATTGAGTTGTAAGGTTTATTTATATAATCTAAATACTAGGCACATCAAATAAATACTAGAGCTTTATCTGATAAATAATTTGCAATATTTTCTTTCATTCTGTGGATTGCCTTTCACTTAATGGTGTCCGTTGTCTTTAATTTTGATGAGGTCCAATTTACTTACTTCTTTTTTAGTTCATTCTTTTGGTGTCATATCCTACTCTCACATCAGATTTTAATCACCCAGTTTACTTTAGGAGGTCTGCTTCCACTAGCCCATGTGTTACTCCATGGCGGAAGGAGATTGGGGTGGGAGGAGTTGGAGTAGAGCGAGAGAGAAATAACATGGGTTTTAGCGGCTTAAGATGAAGTCCAGCTCCTCTATCAGGGGGTAAAATATTTAATCCTTCCAAGGCTCATTTTTCTAGCTGGAAAATGAGGTAATACTGTTTCTGTTTCATAAGTTATTGTGAAGTTTGAGTTAGCGAATTTGTGCAAAGGGCTTCTCATGTATCTGGCACATGGTAGACAGCTAATAAATGTTATATTGTCATTGTTATTAAGAAGTTGTGAAGTCAAATCTGGGCTTAAATGACAATTACCTAATGGAAGTAAAGTCATCACTCTGTTTCTAATTGTACGTTTCCGAAAGGTTGTTGAAGTTACATAAAACTAGAACTTTGCTTATGGTTATGTAGCCTTCAGGCACCATGAAAAAACCTGATAGGCACATAGAAGAATTTTTTTCTTTCTTTTTCATTTTAAATCCTCATGCAAGGGTATTATTTATTCATTTATTTGTTTGTTTACTTATTTATTTATGTTTTTAGAGAGAGAGAAGGGGGAGACAGAGAAAGAGAGGGGAGGGAGAGAGAGAGAGAGACATTGATGTGAGAGAGAAGCATCGATCGGTTGCTTTCTGTATGTGCCATGACTAGGGATCCAACCTGCAACCTTTTTGGTATCTGGATGATGCTTCAACCAACTGAGCCACCTGGCCAGGGCAGAATTTTATTTCTTTTGAATTCTGGAATAAACAATGTTGTTGCTCTTTGGGATATAAAAATGAGCCCTAGTCCAAAAAACTGTGGTGTTAGCATAATTGAATGTTTCATTACAGTGTGTGCTTATTATTATTTATAATTAATTAAGGTCATTTATATAATTACTTGGATGTTTAAAAACTTCCCTGTCACTTAGAAGTAAGACTTTAAGAAAGGTCTCTTGATATTTCAGTTAAATATTTACCATGCTTTATAGCATTTTCTCAGAACTATCATATTAATGGCTCAATCATTTTGTGTTCACAGGTACAGAGTAGTTTAGGGCCACAGTGAAACAAACAGTTTTATGATTATAAACTTAGATAGTGGTGAAAGTTCAAAGTCATATCATCTGTTAAGCCTGCTACTGCATGGCAGGTGGACTGATAAACAAGGCACCTTCCAATAGAGATAAGCTTATTAATACTTAATAGAAAGAGGCCTTTAAAAACAAACTTTTGTTTAAACAACTCAATCTAAAATTTTGCCACTTTATTCATCATCAAAATTAAACTATTGGTTAATAATTGGCATAATTATATTTCCCAAAGTGGACAGTTTAGCAAATATGAAAAACCTTTTTGAAAAATAACACACAGTAATCCTGTGCTGTGAAACATTTACTTTAAGCTAAGCAGTTTTCTATTTTCATTATTTCTATTGCATTTCCTCTCCCCTGCCCTCCAAAAAACCACTTAGGGATCACAACACCTTAGGGGACTACAAAATGAATAATTCTTTTTTCCATTATAAATGTAGGAATTCAATAGGTGACCTAGAAGCAAGATGTTGTTACTAATGGGAGAATGACAGTGGGATAAAATGAAAAAAATAATCATTCTGCAGGTTGATAAAGCGATTTGTGAGATGACAGCCCAAGTTAGAAGTCAGCTAAAGGTGTTTTAAGTAACAGCCGCATAGTGCTTATATTTGCGGTAGTTTTCTAAGCATTTCACATGGCCTCTAAGATACGGTCATCTTGTACAAGCACAATATTGATGTGCCAAAAAAATATGTGTGTGTATGGGATAAATTTCATTTCCATATTTTCCAGAAATCAGTCATTTGGGACATAGCCTTTCATACTGTAATAGCAGTTTCTTATATAGATTTGTTAACTGCCAGTAAATTATCCCATTTTCTGATAAGAAATACTGATGATAATATTTAGAAAATTGGACTTGGTGGAAAATGTATCTTTAAGTTAACAACAGCAAGTGGGGCAGATTCAATTTTATAGGGCCTGAAGCTTATGTAATATGGGGGACTTTTTTAAGAAAAACAATACAAAATTAGGTGCGAACAATGAATATTGACTAAAAAGAGTTTCATTCAAATGATAGGCCCCAAATTTTCACCTTTTTAGCTTTGTGGTAAATTTACCACTTCACTAAGCAACTGAAGTAAATTTTTAAGAAACAAATACTACCTGAAAATAATTCTTCATTTTTTTCTCCCATAAGGAGCTTGCAATTGAAGACTTTATGTATATTCCCTCATTTGAATTTTTTTCCTCCTTTTTATTTCCCCACTGTCTGGAAAATTCCTGTTCAGAATAGATTGCTCCATTCTGTGAGGTGAGAAGGTGACAGTCAGCCATTTGCTCCAGGTCATAGAAGCTGTCATGGTCAGACCTGGGTGCTCTCCACTATACTTTCGGTATATACATTTGGAGAAATAATATTTTGAGTCAGCTATGAAAAAGCCTCTCCTCTCAGTCTCTTTATTCTTATTTTGCCCAAGAAGAAACAAAGGTTGGAGAAATTTATAACACAGACAAAGCACAAAGTCTCAAATTCCTAAGTATAGAACATTGTTCAACCTCGTACAGCAGTAGCACTGTTGGGAAAATGTTTCATTTTGGTGTGAAACAGAACTTGACCATTTGAACCTATCTTTTTTTCTAGAAATCATCACATTTCTTTTTTCAGAAGAGCTGTAGTTTTGGGAAAGCGACTTAGTTCAGTGCCAGTGAGTTTTTACCCTACCTTATTTTTGTGTTTCTGTAAGGTCATCACAATATAGACTTTAGCCGTATGGGAGGAGGTGAAATGGTTTGACAGCCCTTTGGCTCTCCAGGTTTGGATCATAAAGTCCTCATGTCTCTGCATGTATTCAGATACGTAAGAGGAATTTTTTTTAGCTTCATATTCTTCCCCTGACCCCATGTTTAGCTCTCACTAAGACATTTATAAGTTATAAAATAATGTATGTGGATATTCAAACAAATAGGAAAAAATCCTCAGAGTCTGACATGGTGTGTGGATTATGACTGCCAACTGTGTTTCTGTGGTAAAACCTCACTGCCTTGTGGCTGGACTGGTAGTTAGCAATTCCTGACTGAGTGCTCCTACTTGCCAGCCACCATGGATTATCCGTATTTGCCCCACCTTACAAATGAGAAAACTGGGGTTTAGAAAGAGTCAATAACTGGACAAAGGTGATGCAATAAGGACTGGAGCTGTGATTCAAGTACAGGTCTGAGAACTCCAAGACCACTGCCCGATCACCATACACCAACTTTCAGATTACAAATATGGGGCAGTTTTGGTGTCACCCACAGCTTCTGTGGTGGCCAGCCTCTGAGGTGGCCCCAAAGGATCCCCTTTTCCTGCTATTCTCACCCTTGTGTTGTTCCCTTCCACACTGACCAGTCAGGGCTGACCTGTGAAACTAACAGTCTACCGTAAAAATGCACCCTACTGTTGATTAAGTATTATTTGAGGGAAATATTATTCCAGGTAGAAAGAAAACAAGCCTAGAGGCATGAAGATATGAAAGTTTATGGCATGTGTGAGGGATTATTTATGAAATTAAAAATTGAGAGGACTTTCAGTCAATATGGCAGCACAGGTAAGCACAGCTTGCCTCCTCACACAACCACATTAAAATTACAACTAAACTAAAGGATAGCCATCACTCAGAACCATCAGAAATTGAGCTGAATGGAAGTATTACAACTACAGAATTAAAGAAGAAACCGCATTGAGATGATAGGAGTGGGAAGACACAGAACAAGCTGGTCCCACACCCACATGTGATAGATAAAAATTGGGAGGGATGTTTCAGGAGCGAGGAGTCCCAGCCCCACACTAGGTCCCCAGGAGTCCAGGGCCAGGAAGAGAAGTCCCTACAGCCTCTGGCTGTAATAACCAGCAGGGATTAAAGCTGTGGAAGACACTGCTGGAATTCCAGGCAGTTCCTCTTAAAGGGACCATACAAAGCCATACCAGGTCTCACTCCCTCTGAGCTCCAGCATGGGGGCAGCAGATTGAAAAGCATCAGAGAGATACAGAGAGAAATCAAATGTCTGGCATCAGGGTTAGAGATGGGGTGCAGCTTTCTCCCAGATAGAAGTAGCAGCACAGGCCAATGTTCTTTTTCTGAGACCTCCCCCTACAAAGCCATGAAGCCAGCAGGTGGGTGCCATATCTGAGACTCCATCATCCTGGCTCATACTGTTTGCCCCACCCTGGTGATTCCCTGAGGCCCTGCCCCACCCAACTTTTGGATCCACCCAAGCTGTTCCCAGTGGCTTTTCCATACAAATATCTTGTCTTGGCCCATGCTTTAGATTTTCCTAAATTCTCTCAAACAAGCAGCATCTGTACCTCTTCCTAAATTGCCCCAGGCCCAGCACTAGCAGCAGCCAGCCTAGGGTCACAGTTTTGCCTTGCCTGGGCACCTCCAAGCCCAGCACAAGTAGCAGCCATCTGCAGATTGCTTGGTAGCTTATGCTGTGTGACCCCAGATACAACACAGTAGGTGGCTAGCCTTGGATGTGCCAACAGTAATCAAGGCTCGACTATAATAAGGTGTACACAGTTCACACGGTGGGTGTACACTGAATACCCAGCTTGGGTAATGGGGGAAGCTGGGCCACTGGACCCTACAGAACACCTACTATTGTACATTAGGCCACCTCTACCAAGCCTGGGAGACATAGCAGCTCTAGCTAATATATAGAAACAAATGCAGGGAGGCTGCCAAAATGAGAAGTCAAAGAAACATGGCCCAAATGAAAGAACAGAACAAAACTCTACTAGATACAGAGTTGAAAACACTGGTTATAAGGATGCTTAAGGAACTTAATGAGGACCTTAACATCATAATAAAAATCCAGTCAGAAACAAAGAATAAACTAATTAAAATAAAGAACAATTTACAGGGTGGATGAAGCCAAGAATCAAATCAACAATTTGGAATATAAGGAAACAAAAAACAACCAATAAGAACAACAAGAAAATAAAAAGAATCCAAGAAAATGAGGGTGGTTTAAGGAGCCTCTGGGACAACTTCAAGTATGACAACACTCGCATCATGGGAATGCCAGAGGAGAAGAGAAAGAGCAAGAAATTGGAAATCTATTTGAAAAAATAATGACAAAAAATGTCCCTAACTTGGTGAAGGAAATAGACACACAAGTCCAGGAAGTGCAGAGAGTCCCAAACAAGATGAACCCAAAGAAGCCCACATCGAGACACATTAAAATTAAAATATCAAAGTTTAAGATAAAGTAAGAATTTGAAAAGCAGCAAGAGAAAAGCAATTAGTTACCTTCAAGGGAGCTGTCATAAGACTGTTAGCTGATTTCTCAAGAGAAACTCTGCAGACTAGAAGGGACTGGCAAGAAATAGTCAAAGTGATGAGAAGCAAGGACCTACAACCAAGATTGCTCTACCCAGCAAAGATATCATTTAGAATGGAAGGACAAAGGGAGGGGGGAAAGGGAGAAAAATTGGAACAACTGTAATATTAGAAACAATAAAAGAATTATTAAAAAAAGATTCAAAGGATAAAGAGCTTTCCAAACAAGAAAAGGAGTTCATCACCACCAAACCAGTATTATATGAAATGTTAAAGGGTCTTCTTTAAGACGATTAAAACTATGAATAATAAATGGCATAAATACATATCTATCAACAAGTGAATCTAAAAAACAAAATAAGCAAACAAGAACAGAAACAGAATAAAAAATACAGAGAATATTTTGATGGTTGCCAGATGAGCAGAGGTTGGGGGGATGGGAAGAAAACATGAATGGGTTAAGAAGTACAAATTGGTAGTTAAAGAATAGTCATGGGGATGTAAAGTACAGCATAGGGAATAGAGTAACCAGAGAACTTATATAAATTCATGACCCAAGGACATGGACAATGGTGTCGGGATTGCCCGAGGGAGTGGTGGGAGGTTGGGTAGAGGGTGACAAAGGGAGAAAAACTGGGTCAACTGTAATAGCATAAACAATAAAATACAATTAAAAAATCAGTGCTCTATTACATTAAACTCTTATTTCTTTCATATCTAGTTTAATTCAATTTTACAATAATTAAGTTTATTTTAAAACTTAATTCAATGTGAAATGAAGTTAAAATTAAGTTTATGCTTCAAGTTACGGAAACAGAAATTTCAGCCTATATTGCTCCTTGTAGTCTTTTTGCCCCTCTCTTTTCCTAATGGCAAGGATAAAACATGTGAGACCATAGCAAGGCCATTATCAGCTGAGATCTCATAATAAAACACGGTGGAACAGTGAAAAGGTCCTGGATGATGAGTCAGAAGGTCTGAGATGTCATCTGACTTTGCCACTAACTGCTGTCCCTGCCTCAGGCAAATTCCTCACTTATATGCCCTGACTGTTCAGCCTTCCCGGGGTGAGGTCAGCAGAACCCCAGCAGGGTTGGCCTTGCTTTTCAACTCAGGGGAGCTCTTTATTTATCCATCACCCACCGGCATTTATTCCTCCATCTAACATTTATTGATGTGTACTTTGTGCCAGGAGCTGGACTGAGTGATGTGTTGGAAACAAAAGGCAGCAGAGCGAAGAGAAAGAAATCTAAGATGTGCGATTCAGTGTGTGATAAATGCTGTAGTGGAGTCAAAGGTATAATGTGAGCCCAGAGACAGGGAGACTGGTGTCAAGGTACGCTTTCTTAAGGCAGTGATACCTGGTTGAGTTTTCAAGGACAGCTCAGAATTTACTCGGCCAGAACATTGCAGGCAAGAAGGTACAAAGCCTGGAACTACGTGCACAGCTGGCATGTGAGGAGCCGATCAGGTCACAAAGGTCCTCTGAGCTCAGAGTCCAAGGGACAGCACTGAGAGATAAGTGGACACACGTCTATGACTTCGCTGGCCCTACCTCCAGGCTTCTTTCCCCTCTGGCAGGAGTGCGTTTGCAGTCAGGCTTGTTCACCGCACCTTGTTCTGTCCCTGTGGGCTTATTGGAGGGAGTACAATAGAAGGCTTCTTTTTCTTCAATATCATCCTGGCAGCTATTAGTTTTCACATTAGGCAGAGTTTATTTTGTTCCGTGAAGCCTTTGAAAAGTGCAGTTTATTTCTAGATCTAAGTATTGCAGCATAAATATAAATAAGAAACATGCTGCAGGAAATTATAGTTTGAAGAGTCAGGCTAATCACTTAATCTTTAAAGTGCACGCACACTGTCTGCCTTCCATAGCAGCCTGGGTGTGTGTCTGTCAACCACGGACACTGGAGTCCGTGGAAGTGGAGTCAGTCTTCAGCCACTTCCTCACTCCACATGTGGCTGTCCCCCACTGCCTTACAACAACCACAGCAAGCATTAGAGCATTTGCTGTGTGCCAAGTGCTTTATGTTACCTCCTTGAATACTTTCCGCAACTCAATGATTATCTCCATTTTACAGTTGAGGAAAGTGACACACGGAGAGATCCCAGAGCTGGTAAGTGATGAGGCCAGATGTATACAGCAGACAGTCTTCCCTATACTTAGCATCCTCATACAGAGATTCTAAAAAGTATTCCATAACTGCTTGTTAAATGAAATTACCCATCATATTTGTTTTTTTAATTTATTGATTTTAGAGAGGAAGAGGGAAGAGAGAGAGAAAGAGTGGGGTGAGAGAGAGAGAAACATTGATTTGTTGTTCCACTTATTTGTGCATTCTTTGGTTGATTCTTTCTTGTATGTGCCCTGACCAGGGATTGGTTAACCCCATAACCTTGGTGTATCAGGACGATTCCCTCGCCAACTGTGCCACCTTGCCAGGGCCCCCGTCATATACCACTTCTCAATGCACATAGGGCAAGTGCCCTTGCCTCTTTCCAGATAAATTTAAATGAAACCCACAAAATCACATAATGAGCCAGTATAAAATTGGATGTCCCAGGGAGGTCTCCTTAACCTTGCTCTTTCAGAGTAGCATAACTACTTCTGAAACCCTTGTCCCTCCCCCCTGCGGTTGTAAAAGTCACCATGGGTGAGATAAAGAAACTGATTTAAATGACCCTTGAAGATGGATTTGGTTTTTGGAAATAGCCCAAATAATTTGAAACCAAGCCAGGTGAATAAATTGGTCAATGGAGTTGGATGACATTGTGGTCATGCCTCTGGCTGTGCATTCACTGCTCACACTAAATTTTGTCTTATTTTGCCCTGCAGCAACAACAGGAAACTTATTTTCCGTTTCTGTTACTTGCTGTCCTCATCTAAACTGTGCAGAGAATAACCTCTGTGATCCCTCTACCGTAGGGAAAAGCCACCAAGGTTTATAAGGTCACGTCTGTGAAAAGTTCCCGTAGGAGAAACTATTATTATTGTTATTACTGCTGGGTTATATAGGAGCCCTCATTCATCACACGTGTACTCCTTGGCAGGGGTTCCCAATTTGCCCTCATGTAGCTCCTCATAGTTACAACTCCTACAGCTTTCAGTTCAGTTACACTTGCCTGGTTGTGTGTGTGTGTGTGCAAGTGTGTGTGAGAGCGAGAGAGAGAGAGAATATGATGGAATGTAAATGAAGTTGATTGATTTTTTTTAATCTGTTACTTTAAATAGCTTTCGATCTCATCCAAACTAGATTTCCATAAGATTTTAAAATTCCATTTAAAAAGGGAGTCAAAGATAAAAACATAGGTTATTAAATTTGTTTTTAAAAACCAATTTTAGGTGTTCTGAAAAATATGAAATGAACACTGATCGAGACATTTTGTAAAGTTAGTTTTTCTATAAGTATATTTTCAAAATTGCCAAAAACGAGGGACTGATACCAGGCAGTGGCTTACAAGCGGGCAGAAGCACCTCCCCGGCATCAGCTCCCCAGGGCCCATGGCCTTCCCCAGGCCCTGCAGGCAGAAAGGGCACAGGCCCGTTGGAGAGTACAGGCATAGAGGCAGTTAGAATCGGGGGCCAATCCAGGTTGTGTGGGCCTGAAGCTTATGAGACTTCAGGCTCTTCTTTGGGAAAAATTATGAATAAAAAATTAGATACAAAAGTGAATATTTATTTAGAATGAAGAAAGTGATCAAAGCTGACAAATATGCCATAAACATCTCCAAGTCCAGAAAAGTCATGCAACTCTCCTGTGAACTAACCGCCTGATGTACTCTATGGTGTTTTGTCACAGTTTTTAGCTGGTACTAATTGATCTCCTTACATGGCAATCATTTTGTAATATTGTCACTAAAGTGAAAAAAAGATAATTAGTCTTTTCTCTAGGAAATAGCTTATTTTTTATTGATAAGTGGACATTTTCTTTCAGACTTAAACCTGTTCTCGCTGATGTAGTACTGAGATGTGACTTATGTCTGACACCCACAGGCCATGGCTGTTTGTACGGCTCCTTGGGTTTGTGCCCCATCAACACAGGAATTCTGATAAGTTGCACAATTTTATCATAAAAATATTTGTCATGACTATAATTATGTCAGCTGTTTTTTGGGTATATAGTCTTCACAGGACTTGACTTGGCATTAATGAGAATGGAGTGCACTTGCAGTGCACCTGTCTGACGGCTGGCAGAATCTGAGGGGACTGGATCTGGCCCCATGCCTTTCCAGTCTTGCTTCTCTTCCATTACCCACGTGCTGCGGAAGCACGGCACCTGAGGGACACGTTCACATCATGAACAGTCTGCACTCCCGTGTCAGCAAGCCGGGTAAATTGGCTTAGTGGATGCAGAGAGTATCCCTGGAAGCCAGGGTGCCTGGCAGTAACTTATGTGCACATAGAAACGATCATAAGTCACATAAATATCCTTCACTAATTCCCAACTCAGTGTATGTCCAAACAACCCCTGTTAGCTCAGAACGTCAAAAATGTCCTTGGCTACCAGACTGGATGGAAAGTGTGATGGAGGGATCTTCAGAGTGCAGAGAGAGAGCAATCATAATTGCAGTTAAAGTATTGTCTGAAAAGCTGTGACAATGTATGGCTATGTGAACAACTTGCCAGGGACTCCGAAGGGCCTTGGAAGGGGCCTTTATAAGTGAGGATGGAAGCTTAAGCTTCATTGGCTTTATAATAAATATGCCCCTGATGGCAGTACATTTGGATAAGTGGTTCAGATGGGATTTGGGGCCACAGGGAAGTTAGCCCAACTTTTCAGGAGGTATGTCTTGAAAGACAAATAGACATTTTTCAGGCAGTCAAGGTGGGCTTCCAGTATGTTCAAAAGCCTGATGACAGGATACAGCATACATATTGGGAGAATATTGAGTGTCTTGTATAAGTGGACTGTGGGGAGTGTCTGGTGAAGTTGGGTAAAGGGACTGTAGGTCTCTTTTCTCCTGGCAATGATAGCTGCTGGGAAGTTCTTTTCTCTCCTGCTGGGAAAATTCTAACTCTCCTATCAAAGAGGCCTGCTCCTCTGTACTTTATCTCCTCATCTTAACATCTACAGCCTCATTTCACTACATCCGGATGCACTTCTTTCTGTCTGCCTGCCGACAGCTGCCCCTCGCTCTCCATTCCGAGGTTCTGAAGAGTTTCCAGGTCCTGCCACCCTGACCTAGGCTGCTCGGAATAGACTTACTCCAATCGCTGAAATACTCGCTCTGCACTCAGGACTATTACTACCATATACCATATTTTTCAGACTATAAGACACACTTTCCCCACCAAATTTGGGAGGAAAACGTGGGTGTGTCTTATAGTCCAAATGTAGCTTACCTGGCTGTTTACATTTACATTGGTGAAATATTATGTTATTTATGATATTAAATAATGTACCACATTTTTTGCTTCAAAAGTTTTTTCCCTATATTCCTCCTCTAAAACCTAGGTGTGTCTTATAGTCTGAAAAATACGATATTCCCCTTAAGACAGTCCTGCTTTTTTTTGACAGCTCCCTTCTCATCCCTGCTCCTGGAGAAGGAAGCTCATTTCCCAGAATTCAGCCTCCCTTCAGCTTCTAAACATCACCCTTATCTCTACAGCGCCAGTGGACAGGAGCTGAGGCCATGGGCTTACTTAGTGAAATGGGTCATGGCACTACAGCCACGTGTTCTTGGTCTCCAGGTACTGCTGTCCTTGAACAGTGCTGCCGTCCTTTCCCTAACAGCAGGAGAAGTGGGCGTGGCTAGGAAGAAAGGAGGAAAAGTGGGTTTGGGAGGGGAGAACGGCAGGGAAGAAGAGCAAGCATTTCCTCTCCCACTCACTGGTGGCAGCTGGAAGAGGAGAGGAGTAGAAGCAGACTCATTGGAGCCACTAAGTGGAGACAGGACTATGACTACAAGGCTTCCTAGAACTGCCAAGGTCATTGTTGACTACAGCCTGGCGTGGTTCCCAAAGTAGAGCACAGAAGGAGTCTGAGCAGGCCTGGGCTGGTCCCACCCTGCTCTCTCATTCCAGCTTAGGGCTGCCTCACTTTTGCCTTCTTTGGTTGCTATTTCGGACCTTGTTTGTGCCTCCAAAGCCCATAATTCCCCATTCTTCACATTAGCACCACTGGGAAGCTTTCACCTTTGCCTAAAATTGAAATTGACTGATACCCTAAAATGAAATATTTAGGGAAAACAAATGTATTAAAAGCAATAGCTTTAAGGGCTAATTTGTGCGATAGTGCTCAAAAAATCAGTTAGGTAATTCAATAAAAATTCCTGATTTTTGTTTGCTGACTAATTTATGAAACCATTAATTCTCCAGAGACCTTTTCAGTCTGCTAATAAAGCTTACAGCAATTCATGGTTTTCAGGACTGCCCGATGTTCTCTATATTTTGTGAATTGATAATTTCTTATGAATTTTGAATGAGGAGGCACTGTGCTCATTATGAATGTCAAAAATTTTCTTTCTTATTTTTTAAAGGTTTCTATAGATCACAGGTTCTTTTTTCATTGAATTTATTGGGGTGATATTGGTTAATAAAATTATATAGGTTTCAGGTATACAATTCTATCATACATCATCCACAGATTGTAGTGTGAGTTCACCACCCCAAGTCACACCTCCTTCCGTCACCATTTATCACCCCTATACCCTCTTCTACCCACCACCCCCCCACCCCCGCCCTGACTGTCAAAGATTTTCAAGTGAGGATCATCTCAGAGGGGCCGGGAAGGCACTCAATAGTTTTAACAACTTCTTATAAAACCTCAGTTTGAAGGGAACTGTTTTTAATCTGAGAAAGGTTGATAAAATCTAAAATGTTAAAAGCATTCCCTTAAAACCTAAGAACAAAACAAAACAAGAATGCCTGGAATTACTACTTGTACTCAGCATTATAATGGAGTTCCTTGCTTGTGTAATAAAATAAAAAAAAATTAAAGGGAGTAAAGATCAGAAAAATAAAAACAAAATTTTTATTATTTCAAATAAGATTGTCTACAAAGAAAACTTCATCTATTCTATAAGTTAATTATTAAATTAATAAGATTTAGTGATGATGTTGGATATAAGATCAATTTAGACATTTAATTACAGTCAGTACAATATCAACAAAATAAAATAAATTAAAATAAATTTAAAATATATTTCCAGTAGTAACAAAGGTTTGAAGTACCTACAATAAATCAAATAAATGATGTATAAGATTTTTGTGTAGAATAGTTTAAAGCTTTATTGAAGGATGTTAAAGAAGACCCAAATCAATGAAAGGCATAGCATGTGCATGAATAAGTAGATTTAGTACCATAAAAATGTTAAATTTCCTCAAATTGAGCACCAAAGCCAATGCCATTTCAATTAAAAGTAGCCTTATTCCATAAGTTGATGCTAAAATGTAAATGGAAAAGCAAAGGGTCAAGAGCAGCCAATCACTTCTGAGTTGGGTAAGGAGTCTCAGCAGATGACAAAACTTTTCCTACAAAGTGCTAGTCATGGAGACAATGGGGTATGACAGAGCTAGCGTTGCAGATTAACGGGGAAAGGAAAGACTATTCAATAAGTAATGTGGGGCAATTTATTATCCATATAAAAATTAAAATGATCCCCCTAATTCCCAAACTATGTTTTAATCCTTTGTAGGATCCTAGTTTGAAAGGGAAACATAGTTTTAGAAAAAGTACATAGGAGCATTCTTATGACCTCAGGGTAGGAAAGGATTTCTTAAACAAGTCACAGAAATTACAAGTTGTTAAGAACATAATTAATAAACTGGTAAGTTAAAAATAAAAACTCAGACATGAGAGAGAACATGAACAAACAAGTCATATGCTGGAATAAATATTTGCAACACATAACTTGTTAGTTATGTTAAAGGTCAGAATCTGGAGTATTTTAAAAACTACCTAAAAATAAGAAAAAGATAGTAATCTCTCTCCCCCTTCTCCTTTCCCAAAAGGTCCTCAGCCCATAAGCAGCCGTTTTATGAAAGAGGAAATGAAAATGACCAATAAACACACTGAAGAATGGTCCTCCTATAATAATAAGGGAAATGCACATTAAAACCACGTCGAGATGCCACTTCTCATGCTCCAGAATGGAAAAAATTAAAAAGTTGACAATGCCATTGTTGTTGAGGCGGGGGAGCCACTGCTGGTAGTAGCATAAATGGCCCAGAACGTTGGAACACAATTTGACATAACGAGTAAAATTAGTCATGTGCATAATCTGTGACTCAGCAATTCCTCTCCTAGGTGCATACCTTACAGACGTGGGCAAGAATTGCTTGCATGAGTAAAAAGCTGGAAATAACCCAGAGGGTGGCCAGAATGCCCTTCTAAAGGGAGCACCACAGGTGATACTCTCCTATTCTAAACAGCAGCGGCTTCCCACGGCACTTGGAGAGAGCTCTAAACACCTCCCACCTCTGCTCATCCTACAATTCCACTGGGTGCCACGGTCCCCAGGTTCAGCAAGACACAAGACCTTCCCCCCTCAGAGCAACATGCGCCTTCCTGAGCACTGCATGGTCAGCTCTTTTTCATCCTGTAAGTTGGCCTGAATACCACTTCCTTTCATTTTGATGGTTGCCAGATGAAGGGGGAGTTAGGAGGATGGGTGAAAAAGGTGAAGGGATTAAGAAGTACAGATTGGTAGTTACTAAATAGTCATGGGGATGTAAAGTGCAACATAGGAAATATACTCAATAATATTGTGATAACTATGCATGGTGCCAGATAGGCACTAGACTTACTGGGGTGATCACTTCCTTAGGAAGCCTTACTTGTCACCCCGTCTACATCAGTCTTCTCCATCTTACTCTCTCTTAGCGCTGAATGTGTTTCCTACAATAGCCTGCATCCGTGTTGGAATTACAGTAATATATGTGTATGCACGTAGGCATAAACTGTTTTGCCTCTCTTCGACGTGAACAGCCTTCATGAGGGCAGGAGCCAGACCTCGCTTGTTCACGATTGTGCCCCTGTGCCTTCCACAAAGCCTGGCATGCAATAGTTACTCCTACACGTTGTTGAATTGAATGATGGACAAAGAATACTGCATAAATTACATCTGTAGTTAATCAGAGAGTAGATGTTATTAGCTCTGCTTCCTGAAAAGGACAATGGGACACCACAACTGCCACAAAAATTCTTGATATTTATTTAGAAGGTCAAAAGAAGTGTTCACCTGTTCTTGTTTTTGAACTGAAATAATTAACCAACATGTGCCTGAATGCCTCTACAAATTATTTTCAATGGTAGTATACATAATATATTAAGTAGACCTTTCAACTGGACTAAAAGTCCTCCAATGCCCAAACTGTTTGGAGACATGTGTAATGTTTTTAGGTTGGTTTAATACACATTAAAAAACATGTATAAATTTTAACATAGAGCTTTTATGTTGAATATTTAAATACGCTGGTGAAACAGGCCTGGGCTGTTTTTGAAAGAGGTTTGAATTAGGTTGGTGAAGGTTTTTATTTTATTTTTATTCTATTTATTTATCTATACTATTTAAATCATATGTGTTACATTTATTTATGCTAAGTGAAATAAGTCAGACAGAGAAAGAATACCATATGATTTCATTTACGTGTGGAATCTAAAAAACAAAATAAATGAACAAATAAAACAGAGACGAATTCATAGATATAGAGAACATTTTGATGGTTGCCAGATGAAGGGGGAGTTAGGAGGATGGGTGAAAAAGGTGAAGGGATTAAGAAGTACAGATTGGTAGTTACCAAATAGTCATGGGGATGTAAAGTGCAACATAGGAAATATACTCAATAATATTGTGATAACTATGCATGGTGCCAGATAGGCACTAGACTTACTGGGGTGATCACTTCGTGAGATATAAATGTCTAGTCACTGATATGTACACCTGAATCTAGTATAATATTGTACATCAATAGTAACTGAAAAATAAAAATTATTATGAATGGCAAAAAAAATATTTTGTGTAATCAATTAATTAACTTATGCATTTTAATTTAATTTAATTTCTTCTGGTTAGAGTTTGAGCTCGAGCTCCAAAAAGAATTTACACTAAAATCTACAAAAGATATGGATTAAGCAGACAAAGTGATTTGAGGAATACTTGAATTTCAGCAAAATATGAAAATAATTCAAATTAAGTAGATTCATTTTAATGATGGATGGATAAACTAAGCTAACCTTAAAATAGGTATTAGATAACATTTTGCATAAATTCAGACTCATGGTCTTTAAAGCTTCTTTTAAAAATTATTTAATTTGTATTCATAGCCTGCATTCTGATGTGTGAATATCATCACATAAAGTGGGATTTCTTTGCTTTCTATTTAATTTTTAAACCTTATAATTTTGAGCACCTCTTTGTGTGAGTGATTTTAAATGATGAAAAAATAAGACAGATAATCGCTCTCTGGACATGGTGCAAAGTGAAAGTACCCTTCACTTCAGTGTGGAGGCCGTCCCTCTGCCTTCACTTGAGAAGTTTAGGTGAAGGGCACATTTACGTTCATGTCAAAGTTGGCTGAGAAACTTCTCTTGTAATTGATTTCCACTTGCACTCGATGGCTACCTTTTATAAGTTCTAGATGATTCTAACGAGCAAAAATGAATACAGAGCCAATAAATGAATTGTTTTCACTTAAACTATGTGATTACTGGAGTGGTGTTCCTGCAGGTATTAACCCTGACAGCTGAAAAGGATGTGCCTGGAACCTGGGCACAGCTGCTGTAAATCACTGCACGGTAAATAGTTGAGCCAGAGCATAGTTAGCGCTATTTTAATATTTAATGTAGAAAACCCCAAAGTGCAAATATTTTAATATTTTAATAATTAATACAGGTAATTCTGACACTGAAGTAAGGTTTTTGGTTCAATTATGGCTTCACTTCCTATGAACCTGAGGGTGAGTCAGGAACTGAGGAACTGTATGACTGATTAGTCCTAAAAAAGGCACTGACAATTATTTTCCCTTCATAGTGGTAAAGTTCTATTTGCTCAGGTCACATCCTTTGCTATGTACCCTTCAATCCACCGGCCCAGGCGCCAAGGCTGCGCCTTCTCCGTCCCTCTGGCACTTTGCTACCTCAGGGAATGAGGAGGGAGCTCTTTCAGGACTACCTGCCAGGCGGCAGAAGCCATCCGCGGGACAGACAGGAGGTACCCACCTGAGAAACACCAGTCCGGGGCTGGGGCTGTCGGTGGAGCTGTGCGGGGCCTCCGCGCAGGCCTTGCTGGGGCTGCCGGGGACCTCAAACGCGAACACTGTGTCGCTGGAAGACAGCTGTTTCTTCACCATTGTGCGCGCGTCGAACGCCAGGTCACAAAATAAACTCAGAGTCTCATTTCTGAATCTCCCCAATAATATGAAAATCTACTTTTTAGCTTTGCTCAGTTCCTGCATTGCAGGAAGCTCTTTCTTCACATGGCTCCTAACCTAGCTGAGGCTTTTTTTTTTTTTTGACGTTAGTTAATGAGTAACATGAAAGTATAACACAGGGTGGTTTTCATCCTACCCAGATTTGCTTTGAAGGAAAAATAAACGTGTTTGGGAAATTCAGTTTTCAGTTCACTAACAGGACACCACACAACTCTGTGGACTTAGGCAGAAAAGCCAATGGAAAAGTAAAGGCTTAAAACAATGAGGTGCAGGGGGGGAGGGGTGGGTGGAGGTGGAAGAGGATATTGGTGGGGGGTAAACAGTAATGGAAAAATATACAATAGAAATATGCTGCATGAACAGCATAAAACAAAACAACAAAAAAAAACAAGAAGCAAAAATTAAGGAGGTGCAGAAAATGGCAGTAGCTAAACATTCAAAGCAGAAGTACTTTTTCTAATCCCCCGGGGCTGGACCGGCAGGGTGAAGAATGTGGATGTGTTGGCGCCTCCTCACAGGTGGGGAATAACCAGCCCACCCGGGAGGCCTGCTTGGCGACCCGCACAGGAGCTTTAAGGCTGTGTGGCTTGGTCTTTGGGACTTGAACAGTTTGGTGGTTCTTATGGAAGTAATATGGATAAATTCAAGGGACCCTGAATGTTATGTATTTTGCTGCATTACAGGAGGTTGTGACCTCTATCAAAACAACTAAGGCAAACAATAAAACACTGCAGACTCCAGGGCCCTCACTGCTGCTCGCGGTTGGGTAACCATGGTGATCCCAACCCTGCTGAGCTCCAGCCTGCCATGCCTAGCTCACAGGATTAGGGTTAGGAGGAAATCATATCCGAGAATGTGTTGTGGAAATGTGCAAATAGGCTCTATACTGGGGTGGGCAAAAGCAGGCTAATAATAATAAATAATACAATAATTAATAAATAATAATACAAGAATAAACTGTGTTTTACATACTCACAACTGTAACCCTACTTTTGCCCACCCCTGTACTATTGTTGCTGTTATTTAGAACCCATTGAAGCTGGAAGTTGAGAAAATGAATCTCTTTATGTGTTGTTTTTTGATCACTTAATATTCATGCAGAAGGGACACATCAGAGTGTCTCCCCCGATGTTACTAGCAGCGGGGAAGGACCTGGCCCAAGCAGCTACGCTCTCTCCTTTCCCCTGTGATGAGTCAATGACACTGGAGAATGGCTGGCTTAAGTGAGGTACACAGGTTCCGGTTGTGGGAGAGAGCAAAGTTTCCTGGAAAATCAAACCTTTAGCCTTGGCCTCTTGAGCACTGTGCCCTAACCAGCTGATAACCAGCTAGGGGCAGGTTTGTGCTGCTCTGCGTGCAGTGAACTGTAAGCACACTTTTGAAACTAAGACAAAGCGTTGTTTAGTGAGATTCTACTGGTGGCTAATAGGGTGACCAACTTTTCCCAGCGTGTCTGGGATTTTCTTTGCTTTATAATGAATGCTCTGTACCCTAGGGACCCCTTTAGTACTGGGGAAAATGTGACACGTTCCCAGTGCTGTCTTGCTACGATTCTAATGGTATGTGGCACCCAACTTCTCCCCTTGTCTGTCCTTCCTTGATGGTGCGATGTCTGTATTTCTTGTTCTCCCTCACTTCTGTGCTGTGATTGCAATGATGTTGAGAAGACATTAAATAAGTTGTAATAAAGTGTTAGATTAAGCAAACTCTTCACCATATGTAACAGCAATAACCTGCAAGGCAGTTTCTGTTCATTGTGAAACAAAACAGTCTAATCAGCATAGATATTAATAACTTATGAAAGATAATATATTACTGTCTCTCAGGAAGGCCTGCATTTTAAGTGGGGGCAGTGCTTAACTTAGAACAAAATGTTTGTAAAGGAGGAAATTCCAGTGTCAGCAGCCAGTCTCTGAATGTATTTTTTAACAGAGAAGCTTTCTTAGCACTCACTCAATCATAATATTTTATCAGCAAGGCTCCATGCTAGCTGCACCAAATGGTACAAACAATTTTAAGAAACTGGTCCTTGCTCCAATAATGTAACTAGGAAGACAATATACGCATTTGAAAAGTTAGTTAACAATAAAAGAGGGAGGTAGGCAGTAAATCAGGCTACTGTATTTCTTGAGTCTCTGTATGCTTAATGTCTTTTGAGTCTATGTAGCATTTCTGCTAGATAATTCCTTTTTAAAGTTTTTTCTTTATCTTTGTTATTGACACTACTATAGATGTCCCCATTCCTCACCACTTTGTCCACCTCCACCCAGCTCCCACCCCCTAGATGACTGCATAATAACATCTCATTTAATCCTTGCCCAAAGTACATTTTTACAGATGATACAGCTATATCTTTAAAAGGTTAAACAAGTTGGCCATAATTAAGTGGTCATAAGAATGTGGTCATGTCCTGGCTGGTGTGGCTCAGTGGATTGAGCACCAGCCTGTGAACCAAAGGGTCGCCAGTTCAATTCCCAGTCAGGGCACCTGCCTGGGTTGTGGGCCAGGTTCCCAGGAGGCAACCACACGTTGATGTTTCTCTCCTCTTTCTCACTCCCCTCCCCTCTCTCTAAAAATAAATAAATAAATAAAATCTTAAAAAAAAAAAAAGAATGTGGTCATGCTGGAATTCATTCAGTCATGCAATACATGTTAACTGAACATTTACCTTCAAAAGGAGGCAAGACCATTTGAGATTGGAATGGTTTAAAAAAGCCTAGTGGAAAAGGTGGAACTGAGTTGAGGTCCAATGAATGCGGGCCTTAAGAGAGGCAGAAAGGGAAGGGAGTAGGGTTCATGAGCAAATAAACAGGCGTGGGCCAGGTGTGTGCCGAGAGTGGAGAGACTGTTGGTGAGGTAGGCGAAGAGCTTTGCTCATTTACATGGAGGCTGAATTATGAAGGACCCTGAATGCCAGTGGGTAGATTATGGGAACAAAAAGATTAGTTTGGTGGCCACATGGATGAAACTTTGGAAGCAGAAGGAGATGGGTTGACTCATTACTGCAATCATCAATTGATATGGTTATTTCATTTAGGCAGCAACTACCAGTCTATGGGAAGCAGTTCTGAAGTAGTTGAAACAGTATTGACTCAGCTCTTATGTAAGATATTAATTCCTTATCATTAAAAAAACTACGTTAAAGATGAGATTGCTGAAAGTCTAGGGCAGGGATCACAAACTCAAATGCCCTCAAGAGCCAGAAAGGTGAGTAAATCCACGAGATGGGGAGAGAAACCGCAGAGAGCAGCAGCAACGGCGGTGCTCATGCCCTCCCTGGTGGCATTCAAAGTTTAAACTCAGTTGCTGGTGGGAGGGGTGACCTCAAGCTGTCCGAGGGCAGGAGTCAGCCTTGGCTTGCCCCCTGAATTTCACTTCTTGATAAGAGCTGCCTGTGCTAAATCTTTCAAGACCTGCTCATAGTTGTGTTTGGATTTCATGTTCAAACAGGAGTAAGATTCTGATGGCACATGACCACTGAAAGCAGATGTAAATTCTGTCTGGCTGCTTTTTGTTTAGGATGAATGGCACTTGGCTGCTGCGTAGCAGTTCATCACATCAGCAGGCACAGAGCTGCCGCCGTTTGACCCCCTCAACCGTTTAGACACGAACTCTGCTCAAGACATTCCTAGCCTTTGCCACGGCTTTCGTTGTTATGTGTAAATATGAACACGGAGCCCAGGAGATCGAAGATAAACCACTGGAGTAGGGTGTGTATGTAAATATAGCTATAATAGGAGGATATTCATAGCAAAAAAAAATTTATGGTAACAGCATAACTACAAGTAAAATAAAGGTAGCTGAGATGTTTTATATCATTCCATGGAAACAGAGATTAAAAATCATAAACAAGACAAAACCTGACAACTAGCAGGCAATTTTAAGTATGACCACCAAGAAGTGGAATCTCTTACTTTTCTGATGCTGTCCAATAAGTAATGATGTTGCATCTTTATAAATAGGGGTGGTAAAGGAGAGTCTGACAAAAGAAAAAAGAATAATGAATTTGCTCCCCGCCCCTCACTTGGTGAGTTTAGTTAATGCCTGTAGACTTTGCCCCTCTTCTACCAAATGAAGAGACCCTAGGCTAGATCTGGCCTGCTGACATGCTCTATTCGGCCATGACCATGTTTTAGGAGTAGAAATTTTTAAATGCATTTCATTTTAAACGTGGTCATCTGGTCTCGCCTGGAAAATCAGATCTGGCAAGAAAGAGTATGACTGACAAGAGCCGGCTGGCATTTAGGAGTGTTCCCTGGTGACATGGCTGAGCCCCGCGGTGGCCTCGGTCTGCGGTCTTCCTCGTTGCTCCCTCTGCCTGACAGGCCTCGCTTGTTCTCATTACCTGTGTTTGAGTTTAAAACCCCCAGCCTGGGTGATGTCGAAAGTCTTCTCTAGCTCTAATTTTCTTTCCTTAAACCCCACTCGTTAAAGTTTTACCGTAAGAATTTTTTTCTTCAGTGAAACAAGGTCCATAGATAACTCCAAGAATTTAATCTTGTGCAATGATGATAATCTTTGGTTATTGTATCTGACCATTCTGAAGTCCACAAATAAGGAACTAATATACCTACTGATGCTAGCTAGCCCAGAGAGGGCATGGGGAAGTCAGGCCCATGGATTCCCCTCCGCCTGCTGCAGGAGTGGGACTTGGATGACGAGGCACAAGGCCAAACCGACACCACTGATAACCAGAGTTTCAAAACTGATCTTTGCAGAGGCATGGAATATAAATTTCCATGTATAAATACACAAGATTTCCTCCACAGTTAGGTGACATTATACATATTTGTGCGTTAAGATTTGTCTGCTGCATTATGCCGTGTTCAGGCTAGTATTAATGAAATTAGTCTGTATACTCTAAGCCCATACTACTGCCATTTGGGCAAAGAAGCATAGGGTCTGGTGAAGTGAGCTGGAGATTCAGACTTTATCATGGAGCAGCCATAGGTCGAAAAGCAGTGTTTGGGTGAATGTTCCCACATTCCTGGAGTGGGCTGTGTGATGTTGTGGTTTAGAGAGTGGGCTTGGGGGCAGGCTGCCCGGATTGGACAGGTAGCTTCATCATTCCTTGCTGTATTACTTTAGAAAGGTACTTAACCTTTCCCAGCCTCTGTAAAAATAATAATGATCATAGTATCTTCCTCAAAAGGCCGCTGTAAGGAATTGATGATAATGTAAAGTTTAGGCATGAAGTCTGCACATAGTAAGCATTCAGAAAATACTAGGGTTGAGGAGGAGGAGGAAGATTATGATTTGAACTGGTTATATTTTTGCTAATGTTGAATGAAATCCTATTATGATCCAATTGGAAGCTGTGATTTCCTTTCTAAATGCGACATTAGCCATGTGTCTGCACGCGGCTTGTGGAAGATCTGGTCTCGGAGGGAGAGCGAGTGTAACAACTTGAAGTTGGTGTTAATGCCCCCGGCAAGCGGCCTGAGCTGTCCAGCCTAACTGACGGACTAGATCACATCCAAAGTCCCTTCCTCTGGCCGCGGTCTCCTGTGCTCTGTGCTTTCCAGGAACTATTGGAGAGGAGGTCGATTCCTGCCCTAAAGGTGTGAGCCGCTCTCTGAGAGGAGGCAGCGACCACTGTGTTTCCCTGGACAGAAAACTATTAGTATCCGCGGCAGTTGGGAACTGTAGAGGGACTTGTGTCTCCAAGAAGATTAGAAAGTTGCCACTGCAGTTTTAGTAAACACGGCAAGGTCAGACTTAAGGCAATCTTTCCTTCTGTGCATGTGGTCTTTGCAATGCAAGGGAAAGGAATTCGGAGACCCACCTATTCATCCCAGCCCTGCTACTCACTTGCACAAGTCTTTTCACTGCTCTCACCTGTGTGTGATTGAATGTATAAAATGAGTTGAGACAGTTGATATTAAACATTATGGGAGTGTAAGTTTTCTACCCATTGCTATATGTATTATTTAAACGGTGGTGTGCTGGTAAACTGGTTTTCCAGGGTGGGGGAGCTCTGATTCTGATTTGTAGTATTTGCCAGTTTCCAGGGTGAAAATACTTCTGGCGTGACTGACGTCAAGCTGCCAACATGATGCCACTGAACGTAACTTTGGAAAGAGATGCTGTTACCTCTTTTGAGCCAATGTGCTCTAACTCACATCGCTGTAAACACTTAAACACCCAACCTCAGTGTTTGATAAAACGTAAGTTTGGCCCCCAAGTTATCAGACTTAACTGTGTTCTTTGATTTAAAGAACGTTATATTCTGAAAAATTTTATTGTTGTTATTGTATAATCTGCCTTTGTTTGATTTTATACAAATCAGCAATTCTTTCCACAGGAATATTTGTGAATATCATATGATTTTAGAGTCCCCACAAGGGATTTTTTGGTATTTTTTATTGTGGTAAAATATACACAGTTCAGTAGCATTAATTGCCTTTCTTTATTTTAAGCATATTTTATTTGTTATGCTATTGCAGTTGTCCCCTTTTCCCGCCTTTATCTCCCTCTGCCCTGCACCCCCCTCTCTCCAGCATTTCTCCCCCACTTAGTTCATGTCCATGGGTTGTACATATAAGTTCTCCGGCTGCTCCATTTCCTATACTATTCTTAACTTCCCCTGTCTATTTTGTGCCTACCAATTGTGCTTCTTATTCCCTGTACCTTTTTTCCCTATTCTCCCCTCTCCTCCTCATAGCTGATAACCCTCCAAGTGATCTCCATTTCTGTGATCTGTTCCCGTTCTAGTTGTTTGCTTAGTTTTTGTTTTTTAGGTTCAGTTATTGATCATTGTGAGTTTGTTGTCATTTTACTGTTCATAGTTTTGATCTTCTTTTTTTTCTTAAATAAATCCCTTTAAATAAGGGCTTGGTAATGATGAAGTCCTTTAACTTGACATTATCTGGGAAGCACTTTATCTGCCCTTCAATTCTAAATAATAGCTTTGCTGGATAGAGTAATCTTGGATGTAGGTCCTTGCCTTTCATGACTTTGAATACTTCTTTCCAGCCCCGTCTTACCTACAAGGTTTCTTTTGAGAAATCAGCTGAAAGCCATAAGGTTTTTTAACATACATTTTTTTGTTTATAAAACAAAATGCACAAAATATAAAGAAGAAAATTACAAAATCATCTGTGATTCTCAGCCCCCAGAAACGATCAGTAGCAATGAACATTTTAGCATTATCAAAATTATATTTTACCCTCAAGAGTAGACAAAATAGTTTGGCAATCCTGGAATATATCCAACATTTACAACATTGATTTTTATTATTTTCAAGGGGCTTATCATTTAAAGTGAGGAACCAAGAATAACAAAGAGATCAATTTTTCTGTTCTCTCTCTCCCTAGGGGACCTCCAGGAGCCAGAGTAGTTGAAAGAAACGCAGAAAAGACATATTTGGAAAAATCCATGAAACAGGTCTGAGGAAGATTTGGTTGGGAGCAAACATAACACTGGCCAAGATGTTTTTGAGATTAGTGTAGGAACTAGGTGGTAGGTGATGGAATGTTAAAACAGGAACCCTGGGAAGCATCTGGTAAAGATCCTTTGTGTTACAGGTCTATCATCTGAACACTGAGGGCTTGGGTGACCTACCACCGGTCACACAAATGATAAGTGACAAAGCCAAGGCTGCCCTCCTGCCCCTCTCTTCCCTCCTGGCCTGGTGACCTGGCCCCTGTTCACACCAGGCTGCTCTGCAGAATTCCCCCTCCTGTGACTCGTGGGAGAATGGAGACACGCCCGGGACTCCCAGCAGCAGGCCACCGCGTTTCATACTGTCTTCACACAGGACAAGCGGGGGGACACACTCACGCCATCTACAACCTTTCATTTTCCCTTGGTATTGAAGTAACAAAAAAATATGTTTTTACTCTTATCTTTCTTAGGCTCTCTCATGAATTAGAATATTTAACAATTTCCCCAGTTCTCTGAATTTTGGGGGTCCTCCCCATATCCTGCTATTGGATTCCAGGGCTAGGACATATTTTTCTTAAAAACACCAACTCTGTGAATTCTTACAATGCCACTTGATAGCTTTAGTTTTCTAATCTGTAAAATGGGAAAAATAATAGTATGTATCTAATAGGTTTATTGGGAAAGTAAATTAGTTAATATTTGTAAAAACTTTGAATATTATCTGGCACATAATAAGCACTCAGGAGGTGTTACCATCATTATTACCAACATTTTTAATAAAATCCTATGGCCTTATTTTAAGTAACTGTTTTTAGAAGGTTTTAAAAACAGCTTAAGATATTTACATAACACAAAATCTACCAATTTAGCCCTGGCTCAGTGTAGCTCAGTGGATTGAGTGCAGGCTGTGAACCAAAGGGTCGCCAGTTTGGTTCCCGGTCAAGGCACATGCCTGGGTTGCAGGCCAGGTCCCCAGTGGGGGCCATGTGAGAGGCAACCACACACTGATGTTTCTCTCCCTGTCTTTCTCCCTCCCTTCCCTTCTGTCTGAAAAAAAAAAAAAAAATCTAAAACAAAAAACCAAAATCTACCAATTTAAAGTGTATAATATAGCAGTTTTTAGGACATTTTTACAGTGTTGCATAGCCACCATCATCTAATTTTAAAACATTTTCTCTTTGTTTTCATATGATTTCCCTTTCATTTATTTTTTTGGCAAGAACATTTTTTTTTAAGATTTTTTAAATTTATTTTTAGAGAGAAGGGAAAGGAGAGAGAAAGAGAGGAAGAGAAACATCAATGTGTGGTTGCTTCTTGCAATCCCCCCACTGGGGACCCAGCCTGCAACCCAGGCAGGTGCCCTGACTGGGAATCGAACTGGAGACCCTTTGGTTCCCAGGCTGACGCTCAATCCACTGAACCACACCAGCCAGGGTGGCAAGAACATTTACGTTCTCTCTTAGCAAATTGGTTTTATTTCATTCTTCAATTACAGTTTATGCTCAGCATTATTTTGTATTAGTTTCAGGTGTATGGCATAGTGGTTGGACAATCACACACTTTACAGGTTGTTGCCACAGAATTTCCAGTACCGCCCTGGCACCATGTCTAGTTATTGCAATATTATTGACTATATTTCCTACGCTGTACTTTACATTTCTGGGACTATTTTGTGACTACCAATTTGTAGTTAATTCTGGAGCATTTTCATCACTCTGAAAAGACACCTTTTATACCCACTAGGAATTATTCTTCATCTTCCCTACATCTCCCTTTTCCTGCCACTAATCTACTAATGTGTCTCTTGTCACAGAGAAAGTACCTATTCTGGACATTTCACTAAGAGGAATTATGCTGTATGCGATCCTTTGCGACTGGCTTCTTTCACTTGGCTCTTTCTAGTTTTTTCCACGTTGTAGCCTGCATCAGTGCTCCATCCATGTTATGACCAAATGATCTCCCCTTGTGTGGATGGGCCACATTTAGTTTATCTGCTCTGCAGTCGATGGATGTTTGGATTGTTTCCGTTTGTAGGTATTATGAATGGTGCTGCTATGCACATTTGTGTGCATGTTTTCTGTGGACATGTATTTTCAATAATTTGGGTTATATGCCTAGGAATAAAATTGCTGTCTTTAACTTTTTGAGGGAATTGCCAACCTATTTTCCAAAGTTACCACAACATTTCACATTCCAATCAGCAATGGAGGAAGTTTCCAATTTCTTCATATGCTTGCCAACACTTACTTATTTTTCTTTTTGATTACAGTGATTTTAGTGGATGGAATGGTATCTCATTATGCATTAACTTGAGTTTTCCTAATACTGATTTTATTGAGCACCTTTTCTGTGTTTATCAACCATTTATGTATCTTTTGGAGAAAAAGCTATTCAAATCCCTTGCCCATTTTCAAACTGGGTTATTTGTCTTTTTATTATCGAGTTGTGTCCTTTATATATTTTGAATACAAGTCCCTTATCGGATATAGGATTTCCAAATATTTTCCCCCATTCTGTGGGTTGTCTCTTTGCTTTTTTTAACTTTATTTTTGTTCTTCGCACTATTACAGTTGTCCCCATTTTTGTCCCCTTGCCTACCGCCACCCAGCGCCCCCCTCATTTCCCTCAGGCCATCACATGCCGCCGTCCAGGTCTGGGGGCCACATGGGTGTGCTTTTGGCTGGTCTCTTCACTTTCTTTCATCCAGGCCCCACTCAGTCCTCCTCTCTTTACGTGGCTGGTGGTATCTTTTGAGGCACATAAGTTTTTAATTTTGATCAAGTCGAATTTATCAATCTTCTCTTTTATCACATGTACTTATGGTGTTGTATCTAAGAAATAATTGCCTAACCAAAGGTCATGAAGATTTATTTACTCCTATGGATTCAGGAATTGTATAGTTGTAGCACTTACATAAGTGTAAGATCTTTGATCCACTCGGAGTCAATTTTTGTGTGTGCTATGAGATGGGGGTCCAATGTCATTCTTGGGCATGTGGTCCTGGCACTTCGCTCGTTGGCTGGTTTTCTGGGTGCTCTTGTTGGAAAGACTATTTGTTTCCCATTGAATTGTCTTGTTCCCTTTGTTGAAAATGAATCGACCGTCAATGGCTATATAATTATTTTAAACCACATAATTAGAAACTTATTCACAGTTGATGAATTTGATCATCCCTGTTCCCTTTGAAGACACGTGTTTTTAATTTTTTTAAATATGTGTCTACATAAGTCCAGGGCCAACATTGTTGGTATTTTCCCTTTATTCTTCTTGATAACCCTGAAATTACATTTTTTGGGGTGGTTGTTTATTTCACCTGTTTGTAACAATGGTAAAAACAAGGAAGACACAATGACGATTCTTTCAAAATCTTCAGGCATTCGGAAGAGCATGAACTATCACCTCTCAGACACAGGCGAAGAGAGAGTTCAGGGACTGACACATCCCTGTGTTATGGCTGACCCCATTTAGCGATCATCCTGCCATTTTTTTCAAAAACAGTGAAGAGCAGTGAGGCTAGGCTGAATTCAGATGAGGAGACTGAGACCGTGCTGTTTGTGAGGGTTTAGTCGTGGGAATTTAGCTCATGGGATCTTTTAAGATGTGAGTCAGGTCACAAGCATGCAATTTATGGAAGAAAAAATGCACACGTCCAATAACTGAATGAAAAATATTCTCTGCTAGTTATAAAAAAATTCAGAAAATGACCCAATGGGGTAGCAAGTTGGACGAGTTTTTTAAAGGTCATGCTTGTGTGCAGTACTGGAAATGATCTCATAAAGGAGTTATCCTCATTTCACAGAAGAAAAGGCTGAGAGGCGCAGAGAGTTTAATGAATATATCCCATGTTTCACAGCTGTGAGTGAGAAACAGAGCCTGAAACACAGACAGTACCACCTCCCCCACAGCCACAGTGAGCGTTTAGCCTAGACAGGTCAGATGTCATTTTGAGGTCTCTGCTAAACCAGAGTTTGAATTAGACGTCTACCCTGTGCACCTGTGTAAACTCCCGGCTGTAGGGTGGGGCTTGGTGGTTGGGCGGGGCCGGTGGAGACTTGGTTCCAGTGTTTCTTAGTAGGTTTTCAGGGGGGAAGATAAAGAGTGGAAGGGAACTTTATTTAATCCTCCTAACAATGCTAGGAAATAGGTATATTTCTCATCCTTTTGGAGATAAAAAAAAAACCCCAGATTCAAGAGAAATCGTCTCTTTTCCTAGTGCACCCATTCAGTTAAACGGCAGCAGAGCTGACATTCAAAGGCAGATCTGTAGAAGCCAAAGCCCTGTGTCTTCCTGCTGTTCTACACAGTCTCTCTCCAAGGGAAACAAAGCACATCCCTGGTCTCCTCAGCCCACTGACATTTTATCTTACATTTTCTGTCCCCATCGTGCCTCGCGCCCGAGGTTCGCCTTCCCAGTGTCTGTGCACAGACGCATGGGGATGCCTTCGTGTGCCTTTCTGGAGGCTTTCTCTTTATTGCCCCAGACCTGGGCTGAGCCAAATAACCTCCCCATAAAATTCTCTTTCCTTTGAAGATAGGATTCTTTGAGGGATATTTAAGCAATTGTAGAGGAACTTTTAAAATAGTTAACTTTCTCTACATGTGCTTGGTACTCTGCTAGTAGTTGTACAAAATTTAAGCTGGGAAACAAAGCAAAAGCTAAAAAACCAAAAGCCTAACCCATAATGTCTGTTTACAAGGAAGTCAAAGAAATTTAACCTAAAACCAAACCTATCTCTCTAGATTAAAAGGAACTTAAAACCAGAACTTATAGAGTCGACACGGCAAGTGTGACAGTGCAAGTGTGTTACAATCCCGTTTTGCCCGAACTGGGCAGTAATACCGAGGTCTCCTGGACACATGGAGTCCTGGATTACGACCGCGCGTTGGAAGCCTTTGCAAGCGTTGCTCACTGTCTCCCTCTGCTTGAGTTCTCTTTCTTCAGCTTGCATAACATGAAAACCTCAAACTCTGCCAGTTCTTCTATGCAATAAACTTATCAGCAAAATGCACTGTCAGGTTCCAAGTACGTTAAAGCATGAGGGACCACTCTTGTGTTTGCTCAAGCCCTTGATGATAAACAAGAAAAATTCCACCAACGGGCAACCAAAGACCTCTTCCATGTAGAGACTTTCTGTTTGTGAGACACTGAAAAGACCTTTCATATAGCAAAGAGGCAGCACTTTCTTCCCAATTGTTTTTTTCCAGGTCTGAGACCTGTCACTCACGTTTGCAGGTCTGCATCCGTTTTTGCTTTCTTTCCCTGGCGCATGGTCTTCCAGGGCATGAATTGCGCTTGGAACATCTGCTGGGTGCCGCTCTTTTCTGGCAGGGCCTGCTGTCTTCTCCACACCTTCTAGAGGCCAGCAGCTCTTCCAGAAACTCTGGGGAGGACCAGGAAGCAGTCAGTGCTAAGTTGACTCATGACCTGGCCAATGACAGCCCTTTCAGCCAGTGGCATGCTTCTCTTCTGAAGATCTCTCTCTCTGAGTCTGCTCAGAGGGACCGGATCAACCACACCTGAAACCCACGTCTGTGGGTCAGCAAATGACCACAGAGACATTCTGTGCATCGCCTGAGGTAATATTATCTTCTCGCCTCGAGAGCTTTATCTTATCTTGATGCTGGTGTGGGGTCACTTTTACTGACCCCTTACTTAGGATGACCTATGTCTCACTCCAGTCCTGACACTCTTCCTCACTTCAGATGGTAGTAAGTATATGCTACCTCAAAGGCTCCACCCTTTTCCCTAAGTGGTCTTCAGTTTAGTCCTTTAAAATCACGATTACACATTATTTAAATTAAACATACCTAACACAACTTTGATATTCATTGTCAAATGATATTATCAACATTTGATCATCCATGTCTCATCTGTGCTTTCTATAATCAGAATATGCTTTTTTTACACATGTAATATAATGTATTCATCATGGTTCTTTCCTCACTGTGGGGGCTCAATAAATATTTACTGATGATAAACTGGTGAATTCACAGGGAAATTGGTCTTTTTTATTCTTCCTTTTTAATAGCTGTTCTGCCATGTCATTCACGCAAACACTAAACTTGTTCATTAATTAGAAGAATAAAAAAGGGCATTAAAGTTTTTTTACTCTGTATCGAAGAAAACTCTAATCGGCTGAACTCAAATGACTAAATATTTTTAAGTGTTTAATTAATTTTAATCAAAGACCATTGCAAAACCAAGTGTATGTGTGGAGATGATTAACTTGCACAGGACGTACTAGGATGGAGATTTACACATGAGAAGGATGAGTACCATTTGCTTGAGGTCAAGACTAGATAATAGAACATGAGATTTCCATGCATGAGGTAATTAGGGAGGCAAACAACTTTTATTCTCTATCTTCCCTTTCCTACTCTTTCCATCAATGTTTGCTCTCCTCTTCTGTGTTAGATTGCGGGCATCAATGCCCTCAATTAATTTAATGGCCTCTATGTATCCATCCCTTTGCTTGATGACGGTAGTCTCTGCCCACTCCAACTTGGGTTGGAGTACAATGTGGCAAAAGTAATATGACAGTTTTGAGTCAAAACCTCAAGAAGCCTTGAATATTTCTGCTTCCTCTCTGGCTTCTCTGTCGTCGTCCTGACAACATTCCTGAGTTAGGGGCACGCTGCGTGTGAGAACACGCGGAGCAGAGTCGAGTCATTTCATTGATCAGAGACCACTCAGCCCTAGCTGACCTGCCATCTGACCACAGATACCTGACTGATAATTGGTCTAGGCCAGGAGAACTACCTGCCAACCTGTAGACTTGTGAAAAATAATAAACAATTGCTTTCAACTCCTATGTTTTTTTTAAGGTTTTATTTATTTATTTTAGAGAGAGGGGAAGGGAGGGAGACAGAGAGAAACAGCAATGTGTGGTTGCCTCTCACATGGCCCTCACTGGGGACCCAGCCCGCAACCCGGGCATGTGCCCTGACAGGGAATCGAACTGGGACCCTCTGGTTCCCAGCCCGCGCTCAATCCACTGAGCTACACCAGCCAGGGCCTATGTTTTGAGATGGTTTCTTATGCAGCAAAAGCTAACTGCTTCAGATTCTATATTCATATTACTAATAGGGTAAAAAGATAATAGCTCCTCCCAGGGGAAATTACATTTGTCACCTGCTTGAGCTAAATGACTAGAACTTTGTGTGTCTTCAGTTTCAGGAAGGGGTCGGGGGAACTTAGGGAGTGCAGTGGACTCTTCCTGGGATAATATCCAAATATGTTCAAAGGGGCTGTTATCACAAGAAATAAGGAAGAGTAGCAGTAGGGTAGGGTAGATGACATTGACTAAAGTTCTCAAAATTGTACTTGGCATACCTACGAACTGTTGCCACCACATCTCCTCCTCCCTCCTCCCCGTGTGCCCGTCAGTCTTCCCTCTCCCTTCCTCGGCCTCCCCACACGCAGCTTACAGGGACACCGCCGCTCACAATTCTCAGGTCTGTTATGGAAGCCCTTCTTCTTTTCACCCCTCTACCGGCTGCACTCCAGGCCTTTGCGTTGGAGGGACAGCGTTTGTTCAGTGGAAGACAAAGCTGGCTTCGACCCTGCCTCACGCCGAATGTGTTGGGAGCCTCTGATGTGCTAAAGCTTTGATGTCTGCCAACTCCAGTTTTCTTCTCTGCAAAATGGTGACGGGACAAGGCCCTCAGTGAGGCTTGGCTCTTTCTCTCCAGTTTAACCTTGCAGTTGAGGAAAGAAATTAGGAAAAATCAGAAGCTATTGCTTTTAAGAAGGTTAGACTGACATTCTTTGGATTGCTGGTAAAAACACTTTCTGCTTGTTTAAAAACTTTGAGTTATGGGCCACAGCCTTAGTAAATATTAACCCTCGTTTCACTGCCCTTATTATTAACAGGCAGAAAAATGAAAGTTGAGAGATTTTGCATGGATGTGGACAGATCCAAAGTTGCACACGTGATTGGAGACAAAGTCATAAATTCAGTAACAGTTTAATTATCTAATTTGTGCCTAATTTCTTTTTTTTTAAGGTTTTATTTATTTATTTTTATCCAGAGGGGAAGGGAAGGAGAAAGAGAGGGAGAGAAACATCAATGTGTGGTTACACTCATGTGCTCCCTCTTGGGGACCTGGCCTGCAACCCAAGCATGTGCCCCATCTGGGAACCGAACCAGCGACCCCTTGGTTCACAGGCGGCACTCAATCCACTGAGCCACACCAGCCAGGGCCTGTGCCTAATTTCTTAATAACCTACTTCCCGCTCCACATTATGAAGATGTAACACAGTCATTAAACAACTCTTCATGAACCGCATGGTACTACTTCAGGCAAATAAAGGAACTCAAGGCCTTCTATAGGCATCTCATTGACCTGAAAGCCTGCTAAGGACACCTTGTAAACTCAGCTGGTGTCTCCTCTACAATCAGGTGCCAAGATGATCTTTCAAATAAATTTAGACCATGTTACTTTCCTCCTGGAAATCTTCTGATGATTTCCCATTTCACAAAAAAAGAAATTTAAATTGTGATCTATGGCCCTGACCAAGTCTTTCCTCCCAACCTTGTCTGGCGGATGCTTCCCTATGCTGGCTTTCTTCCTGATCGGCAACATACCTACCCCCCCCCCCCCAGCTCTCTGCCTAGATAGCTGGACCTCCAGCTCTTCTTGTCAACATTTACTCTCAGCTCAAATGTCACTTCCTCAGGGATTCCTTCCCTGACTACCCCATTGAAAACAACTCCACCTTGTGCAGAAACTATCATAACGCTGTGCTTTGTTTTTTTATTTTTTCATTCTTTCTTCTTCCGTTCTTCCTCCTCCTCCTTCTTTAGAGACAGTTTATTTGGTAACAAGGAGTAAAATAGGAATTCTTAATTCCTTTTCTCTCTCTGGTGATAGTCAAATGGTGAGCAACATACAAGAATTCCCTTGCAGTCCTTGGTCTTTTGCAGAAATGCAAAGATGCCTGAATTATGTGACTTGCAATTTTTTTTTTAAAGATTTTATTTATTTATATTTTTAGAGAGAGGAGAAGGGAGGGAGACAGAGAGGGAGAGAAACAGCAATGTATGGTTGCCTCTCACATGGCCCTCACAGGGACTTGGCCTGCAACCCAGGCATGTGCCCTGACTGGGAATCGAACCGGGACCCTTTGGTTCCCAGCCCGCGCTCAATCCCCTGAGCTACACCAGCCAGGGCTGACTTGCAATTTTTATTTTTGAGACAGATGTGCCAGCTGTTGCTCTTTCCAATGTATCAGCAATTGCTACATTTTCCTTTTTGTTTTTGGTTTCTTGGCAGGAAACAGAAGAACTTCCTTTATTTTATTGGAGTCTGTGAGGAACATGGTGACTCAGTCGATGCTTGTGCCGCCACCCACAGTGGGGGTCAGCCCATAGTCCAGGTGGTGCAGGAGTTTTTGTCTGTAAACACGGCCTCATCATTGCCAGCAGCCTTGGCCTTGGCCTGTCCTTCGAAAAGCTGCTGCCGCCTCATGGGGTCATTCAGTTTGCTGTAGGCATTGCATATTTCCTTCTTCATGACAAAAAGCTCACAGGGCTCAGGCAGACCCTCTGTAGAGTGGTGCCATTTGGCCAAAGGACTCATTGTCTGTGGGTGATCACAGACGAGTGTAGGATTGATGCCACTTCCATGCATGGCTGTGGTCCCAGGGTGGGGGAGGATTCAACAGCTTTTGCCACACAGATATCAAGGATTTTGCAAGTTCAGTTTAGAGTAAGTTAGTGTCTGGCAGCTTCACCCTAGGGCTTTCTCAAGCTCTACTACATGCTGATTTTCCAGAAGGGTGGGGTGAATCATCTCATAGGCTTGGCCCTTGGGGCCATCTAGATGGTAAGTGACCTCATAACTACTTGTAATGTGTTCACTGTCCATGAAATCAGCTACCTCGTGATTTCCGTGAGATTGTGATAGTCTGCGTAGGCCAGGTAGAACTCACAGGTGGTGAACTCAGGACTGAATCAAAACAATTTCTTCACTCTGGAACTGGTGTTCAATTTCATAAACCTTGTCAACACCACCAACCAGCAGCATCCCTATGGCAGAGTGTCAGGGCAGTTTTCATATACGCTCAGGTCTAGCTCATGGTGGCAGGTGAGGAAAGGCTTGGGCACAGCTCCCTGGGATGGCATTCATCATGGGAGTTTCAGTCTCTAGGATTCCCAACTCATCCAAGAAACTTCTTATAAATGTGATGACCTTAGAACACATAAATTTCTGCCTCGCCAAGTCACTCGGGATCAAGTCCAAGTATTTGACAACCTCGTGTTTCCTTGTTTTTGAGGCCAGAGTGAAGATGAGGTAACATATCCAGGCAAGGGGACGGTAGTGTGATCTCACAGGAACGAGGCTCAGCTCACCCTTCTTGGTTTTTCCAGGATTCCCTGAACCCTAATTATGTCTCCCTGATGCAGTTTATTATTGATATGAATAAATTCTTCTTCTGACTTATAATTCCCGGAACTGGCTATGACTTGCAACTTGACCCCCTCTCCTTGAAGGTCGCAGAAGATGAGCTCTCCCGCAGAAGCTCTTTTGGCATGGATCTCCCTGACACCTTGAAGGTGATGTGCCTCAGGTGGTCCCCAGGCTGCAGCCTACTATACGTACGTATTCCTGGATGAACTGCATGAGCGAGATGTCTACATGGAAGTTGTGTGGGTGCTGGTCTTCTGAACTGCCCTCTAGTTGGTGGGCTGCTGGGCTGCTTGGCGTTGGTTTGGGCCCAGGCCCTCCCCCTCGGCACCCACATCATTATCAGTGGTGGAGTTGGTGGCAGCAGCATTGGCTTGGCTTAGTTGTTTCGCACCGAGCTCCTTCTGCTTGGTGTTCTTCTATGCTGCTTTCTTCTCAGTTTTCAGGTATCTTTTCAGCTCATTCTTGCTCAGTGTCCGCTCACCAGCGTCCATGTTTGCCTCAGGCCCTGCATGCACACAGCCATCTCTCCAGAGGGCCTGATCTGAAGGGCCTCCGCTTTATTTTAAAAAGGAGTTGTTGCTCTGTCATTATTTTGTTAATTTGTTTCCTTTCCCCCCCCATATGTTTCTTCCAACTAGAACGCAAGTGCACATTGCTGTATGTTGTTTGTTTCGCTTGCCCTTGTACTTCTGTGCTGGCTTGTAACACTGTATCTGCTGTATATAGTTACTCAATAGATATTTGTAAGGTTGATAGAATAAATGTGTTATTTGGCTTGCTCAGCTTTACAGCAATTTCTGTTCAACGCACAGTTAAAAAGAAAAAGTAATTCAATGCTTGCAAGGTTGCATACAAAACAGATTTCAAACAAATGCACTCTTCAGAAAAATTCTGAAGTGAGATTATTATTCACACAGTGTTTTTTAATGTGAAAAATACAAGAAAGAAGAAAGGATAAAATTGTTAAAGAAGTTTCAAATACTTTTGCACTGAAGCAGTGGGGGGTTGGAAAAGAATAAACTGATGATTCTGGTATATTTTTGAATTCATGGTGTTTGGATAAGGGCAGGGATCAAACCTACAAACGGTTAAATGTGACTTCCAGGAAGTGTCATTCATTGCTGACAAGGCTCTGCTTCCAGTGGATTTCCTTCTTTCAAACATTTGCAGCCAGAAGGGAAGATGCTCAGGCAAAGACCGGCACTGAAGCAGTGCCCTGGGTCCCTCCGAACAAGCCTGTCTGTCAAAACGGAATCAATTCAAGGAGACACTGCTGAACTCATCCTGAGTGGCATATTTATTTTGGTGTGATATAATCCTTTTCTAAAAGTCTGGGTAGACGTGGAGAGAAAAAGAGGAGATGAGTATACTGTATACTGAAGGGAAAATGCCGTGCGCAACAGAAAGTTCCATCTTTGGTAACCTGGCACCACCTAGTGGTTAACGAGTGTTGTGTTGGAGACCATTTTCTCTCCGACTTTCCTGGTTCGCTCAGCGTCACTCAGAGTTACTGACCTCGTATAAACACCCTACTCTTATAGATCCTGGTTCTATAGGTTTTATGTGGGGCTCGGGTGTCAGAGCTTTAGAAAACAGGTTTCCCAGGTGATTCTGCTTTAGCTGATTGTTTTAAAGCTCAGAGCTATGTCTTCGGAAATTAGCCTCTTGTCTGTATGATTTCCCCTCTCCTCTTCGTTCACCTTTGTGAAAAGTATTTATTTATACAGGACATTGTACACTTAAAATCAAAGTGAATTTTGACTAACACTACTTTGAAATTTTCTGAGGATTTTGTGACATTCAAATCAAAACAGCATGAGGAGGTGTGTGTGTGGGGAGATAGGGTGGGGGGAGCCTCAAATCAGTGTTGTGAATCATTGCTCTAATCAGCCAATATCCAACGAATTATGACAGATGTTATTTGTAATAGATGTCTAATTTCAAGGGTCCTCTTCAGTTTTCCATCTTCTATCCTGTTGACTTGAATAATTAAAACATTAAAAAATAATTAAAACATTTTAACTTTTCATTTTGAAGACTTACAAAAGTCTTACAAAACGGTTGCAAACATACCAAGAATTTCATGTATCTTTCATCCAGTTTACCCAAGTGGTAAAACCTCACATGCCCACCAACACTGACACAGTACTATTACCCGTTACCTGAAAATTCGACTTTATTTGAATTTTCCAGTTGTTCCACGGATGCTCTCTTCCTGGTCTGCAACCCAGCCCAGAATCTCATTGTATCTAATGATCCTGTCTTCCTAGTCTGTGACGTCCCTTCGCCGCTCTTTGTTTTTCAATGAACTTGATTTGACTCTTTGGAAAAATATTGAGCTGTGATTTTTAGACTGTCCTTCCATTTGTGTTTTCTGGTGTTTCTCCTCGATTAAATCCAGGTTCTATATTTTTAGCGAGAAGTGATGTTTGTGTTCTTCTCAGTGCATCGGACGAGGAAGCAGGATGCCGGTCTGTTCCATTACTGATGACGCTAATTTTGGTCACTAGAGATTATGGAAAGTTCCTCTGGTTGTCCTTTAAAAATATAATCCGGCATCAGGTGGCTCTCGAGATGTTTCTGGTTGTCTTGCAGTAAGTTTGTCAGAAAGAACGCTCTGGCCACAGGGGAGTCTAAGTGAGATAACATCGAGTCTGAAAGGAGAATGTCAGTAATCCATGGAGATCCAGGGGCTGCAAAGCCACCCCAGGGGCGCCTGGCATTGCCCAGGGGGCCTTTTATATAAGACTTCCTGAGGCTTCCGAAGGAAATGGATCTTTAAATATGACGTCAGACTTGGAACAGCAGGTACAGCTGGCACATTGATTCATATGGCCTTGACTGCCCTTGATTTCAGAAGTGACAGCTCTGGAAGCTGTGCGGGCCCCCACTCATTCTAAATTGGCTTATCCCTTTAAGGCAGGCGTGTCAAACTCATTTTCACCGGCGGCCACATCAGCCGTGCAGTTGCCTTCAAAGGGCTGAATGTAATTTTAGGACTGTGTAAGTGTAACTACTCCTTAACTAGGGGCGAGGAGCTCAGCGCTGCCGCCGGGTAGAAACAAGTGGAGGGCCGGATGCGGCCTGTGGGCCTTGTGTTTGCCACCTGTGCTTTAGGTGCTTCATCTAATGCCCCTTTGGTGCCACAGATGCTGTAAGGGACTTTCTAGGCCATGAAGTATGTCCAGCCTGGAAGCAGAGGGGAGGTTAACACCCCTGGGGGAATATTCCCGCCTCTCCTACTTCAGGCAGGGCCTCAGTGGGAAGGTGCATCAGTGCTAGGCTCAGGATTTTATCCCGTAGGCAGAAGTGTGTTTGAAGGAGAGAGCGGTGGCGGGGAGAGTTTTAACTAGGATTTTAGTACTTTGGTGGTAACATGGAGGTTAGCTTGGTGTGGGAAGCAGTGGGGGCAGAGATAGATAACAGGGGTCAGTTACAGTTGTCCCGATTTAAAATAAATTGGGCCCAAACCAGGCAGAAAAGTTCTGTAGACATTCAACATTGGAGACTGGATGCTAAGACCCCAGCTCTAATTGTTGGGGTTCCTGACTTAATTGATTTCTACCATAAAGAAATGTGTTCTGGTTGCCTGTCGCAGTTATCTCTGGCTGTGTTAACAAGTCTCCCTCAAATGCAGTGGCTCAAATCAACAGTCTGTTCATGAAGTTGGGCTGCGCTCCGCTAGGCAGTTCTTTTGCTGCTCTTACCTGAGGTATATTCACATAGTTTTTGTCTTCTGGGGGTTTGTTGGTCATTATATTAGCTAGGGTTCTGCAGAGAACCAGAAGCCAAAATATCCTTTTGGATTTTTATATTTATATAAAATACATGCCTATAGTATTACACACACACACACACACACACACACACACACACATAAAATCACAGGATTTGGATCACACAATTTTGGAGCCTGAAAGTCTCAAGAACTGCTCTTTGCAGGCTGGAGAACTCAGCCCAAGTGTGAAGGCTGAGAACCAGGATCTCTGATGCCCAAGAGCAGGAGAAGATGGACATCCTGGTTTAAAAAGAGAGAGATAATTTGCCCTTTATTCACCTTTTTGTACCAGTGCATTGCATGATACACCCACACGGTGCACTCAGAACTGTTTACTCAGTCTACCAAATCAACTGCTTATCTTGTCCAGAAATACCCTCACAGACACACCCAGAAATAATGTTTTACCAGCTATCTGGACATCTGTCAGTCAAGCTGACACATAATATTAACAACCCAGTCAGGAAATCCAGCAAAGACAGCTTGTCTTTGCTCCACGCAGTACCCTCCCCCAGAAGTCTAGATCAGGCTTTTGCCCACAGAGGCAGCAGGTCCAGGAGCGTGAGGACCAAGTTGGAAGGACTCTTGAAGCCTGAGTCAGTCACACATCACTTCCCCTCATCCTGTTGGTCACAGCAGTCACAGGGTAACTCATGTGGTCAGGAAATAGACTCAGTCTGTCAATGGAAGTGTAATGGAACCCTGCCATTAATGTTCTGGAACAACTGTGGGGTTCGATTGCCTGCTGCCAAGAAGCATGGCTCCCACCACATGAGTCTGGTGAAAAAGAAGAGGAATTGTTTATTTAAAGGTTATACAGATTTAGAATAAGTGGCAGATTTGTGCCAGTAAGTTCCAATCCCTTTAACATGTTAAGTGCGGAGCCGATTTTGCTGGGCTTTCTGTTCAAGCGGTGGCAGGCGACCACTTGGCTGGTGTTGAGTAAGAGTATAAACAGGCACACAATGGTGCAGCCAATGCAAAACTTCGTTAAAATTACAACATTAATTTTTTAACCTCGATACTGCCGGTCCCATGCACTGATGTCACCCAAATGAAAAGTCCGCTGTCAGTTCCCATGGACCAATGCCACCCAAATGAAAAGTCCACTGTCAGTCCCTGGGGACTGATGCTGCCTGAACGGTAAGTTCATTGTCAGTCCCCAGGGACTCATGTTGCGCTTAACATGTTAAAAACACCCCCAAACACATAGTCCTACTGCCCTTTGCCAAACCAGAATATGCCAGTCAGAGGTACCATCTTTCAGGAAAGCAGGAGTCTGCAGCCCAGCATTCCCAGTCCCAGTTCAGCATTCCAGGCATCTCTCACAAGTCTGGGTGGCTAGGCAGGTCCCTGGCAGCTCCATCAGCTCTGCTGCCATCTTCTCCCGTCAGACCTGTTCTCTCTAGCTCCAGACCTCCTGGCTCTCCTTTCCTTCAGCCAGCCCTAATTTAAATGCTTAGCCTGGAACTTCCTACGTGACCTCATATCTGGCTCCTCCTATGATGTATTAGTGTCTGCCATTTTTGCAATTTCCCCAGTATCTTTTACCTTCTTTTGGCTGTCATCTGTGGTCAGGGCAAAAGTTCCCAGCAATGCACAGGTATCTGGGGTGGACATCTGTTCTCCCCCCAACCTCATGTCCCATCTGCGCCGCACCCCCCAAGCAGTATGAGCCCTACCCCCACCTCCCAGGGCAGCCCCCTTCCCTTCAGGAAGGCAAGGCTATTAACTGGCCATTGTTATGCAATGTATCCTAAGGGTTGTATGACTCACTCTTCCTTTCTCCCAATCAGAGATTGTGGGGTTATGCTCTCTACCCCATTACAGAAGAAGCTGACATAATTTATGACCACTTTTAATTTATAATAGCATATTTTAGTGAAGTGAACTTTGATATCTGGGTTTGGTTTTAAAACTAGAATTTAGACTACCCATGTCCTGACAGATCTCTCCTACTCTCTCTTACTAATACCCTGGTAAATATTCCAACACCTCTATTCTTGTTCCTGATAAATGTTTTAAGCCAGGATCCTTGAAATCTGTGACAGGTTTAGTGAACCTTTTGTAACTAGAACGATCTAAGGGAAGGCTTAGATTCTCAGAATAAATATTTTTCAAATTCACTGGAATCAATATCTTTTCAAAACTGTAGTACTTTAGATAAGGTTTTTTTAAAATTCTTGAAAGTACTTTGTGAATTTGAGTTACTTTTTAAGGGAGAAGAAAATGAAATTTTTATTTTCATAATACGGAATCAGTCAATATTTCTAGGACCATTTTGATAATTGTACTAATAAAAATCTTTATAAAAATAAAATAATTTATGTCTTAAATGCAGGTAGTTTTCTCAAGCACCAGTAAAATTTTTCAGTATCTTAAATGTCAGAATCAGCTGGTAACAATAGTTTTGTAAGTTATAAACTTTCATAAATGGTAGTTCACAGTTATGGAAATATCACAAACTTACAGAGGGAGCTTTTGACAACCTGTATTTTAAAAAGGCAGAAAGAGACAGCAAATGCCTTTTTTATGTGAGAATTGTTTGGTAAACACTGTGCGGCAAGACCTGTTCCTTAACAGAGGTGTTGCCTTCAGAGCAACTGCTTCCTGAAGGCAGCACTTCAGAGGCAGAAAAGGAAAGATTTTGCTCAAGAGAGCAAAGGCAGCCTAAATCAAAACCTTTTCAGAAGGCCAATTTTTATTTTGAACCAAGATGCCTGACTTGGTTCTGGGCATTTCTTTCCAAGACTGTTTTTCTGGCTTATCTCGCAGAGCTCTTTTCACTGTTTCATTTCTTTCCTCAAACAGCTGCTTCTTCCCGATTGACTTCAGGCTATTTCAGAAGGTCAGCTTATTCACTGTTCCCTCTTTGGACGAACGCCTTCGAAGCCTGACACTGGGACCCCTGTGTCTCAGCCCGCTTTCCTCAGAACACTTGTTTGTCTAGATGCTCCTGAAACAAAGCAAAGCAAAGCAAAACAAAAGGCAATTTTGTATAACAATGACCGTGAACAAACTGGCACAACATGTGAAAACAAAGATGAATCTCACCATATCATTTGGAGCAAAAGAAACCAGGCACAGAAGAGCATGCGCTGCACACTCCATTGATGCAGAGTTGGGGAACAGGCAGCGCTAACCTACAGTTTGACCAGGGCGGGGGTTACTTAGCGGGGCAGGCTGCGGCCTGGGCATAAATGGGCTCTAGGGGTGCTGCTTATGATGGAGGTACTGGGGATGCAGGTGGGCTTGATTTGTGAACAGTTTTTGAGCTGTGCACCTATGATTGGTGCACTTTTCTATTTCTTTGTTCCAGTCTTTTAAAAAGTGGGACAGAAAGGGAAAATGGTTCTCTCTGACTTTCAAGGGCAGTGTGAGGTTTGGTATCTCCAGGGGTTTGTTAAGAAAAGAATTTTTAAGTTGGCAACACTTTTTTTCAGAGCTACTTTATTGCAGTGTTGATTTTGATTTTATTGAGTTTCAGTCTCCACATAAACCACATGTAGGAGGTCAAACATCCAATAATCAGTGGCAATCAGAAACAGAAGGAGAACAATACAAAGCGAGACACGACACAACTGCTATTGCGGTGCTGGGAGACTGCGTTTTGCTGAGAAAAGAATCATTGTGCTCCACGAAACCAAGAAACCCGAAGAGGAAACTGAAAAATACACACCGACATCACTTGTGTCACTGAAACCAATCTTATCTAGACACCTTCTACCCCCTTTATTTTATTTTTGTTTGTTTGTTTATTTGTGTCCTGGAAACACCTTCAAGACCATGTCATTTGATATTTCTTGGTTGATTCTGTTCAGCAGAAAGTTGTGTATACTCTCTTGGAAGGGGAAGGGAAAAGGAAGTGGACTGGTAGAATTAATGAAATATTTCACATTTGCCAAAGTTCACATTTAAATGTTAGTTATATGTTGTTGGTGAACTTTGATTGTTTCTGTATAAAACTTTCAGAGTTTTCTGAAGAATGCTGGACGTAATGCCGAATTCATCGTCCCCTCCCACCAGTAGAAAGAGTTGGAAAAATATCAATGACATTGTCCTTAAGACTCTATCCTCTGCATATCTGGAGTGTTCTCTTCAAGCTGGAAGTTAGGGGAAATAGATTAGCAGTTTCAATGGCTGCCGATGGAGCAGAGGTACACCTGCGGTGGGCGGAAGTAAGTTCTTCCGGGGCCCAGAATTTGGGCTGAATCGAACGCCTTATCCCATCTCATTGTCAACCTAGTCCGAAGATTGAGGGATTGAATTCATCTCAACAAACATTTATTGAATGGCAATTACTGCACAAAACATTAGGGATAAAGCTAGAATTGTGGGAAAGATAAACATAGACATAAAAAGTATAACAATTTAAGTGCCATTGTGTAGAAATATAGAAATGGCTTCACACACAGAGAAGAAAAGCAACTAACTCTTCTGGTGGCATGGAAGGCCACAGAGGAGGACCTTAGCAGAGGGGTGGGAATTTGCCAGGTAGACAGGGTGAGGAAGGGCATTCCAGGCAGCAAGGAAAGCCCAGAGGCTTGATTTTCCAGAGTGAGCAGGAAATGGTGAGAAGTATGGTAAGTTATGGGCCCAGGGGGACGGGCGAGGGGTGTGGGAGTGGAGCAGGAAACTGGGCATAGAGCCAGGTTTCGGTGGGGCAGGGAAGGAGTTTGGATTTTATTTGCAGAATAGTAGTAGGATGTGAAAAGGGGAGTAGCATGGCCCTCCCTGTGTTTTAGGAAGGTAAGGTCAGCCATGACGTGGGTTGTAGGTTGTGAGGGGAAAGCAGGTGAGGAGGCCAGTTAGGAATTGTTGGAATAATCAACATTTTGATCTAGCCTAAGGTAGCAACTTCTTGGAAGGCAGAATTCATCCTGGATTTAAATAAGTTACTGCAACAGATAATGGAATGCTGTAAAATCATGAAAGCAGTAATGTTGATAATATTGATCTCTTTTAATGTTATAGGAAGATCCAGAAGATATTGTTGAATGAAAAGTTTTACAAAAAACACAAGCAATAAGGTTATCTATCTATTTATTTATCTATTTCTTTATCCATACGTCTACATAGAAAAAACACTGAGAGAATATACAGTACCCTAAGTGGTAACAATAATATTTACTTGCTAGTAGGCTTTTGGGTAATTTGGAAAAAACAACTCAGATGCCCAGTTAGGAATATAGTATGTGAGAGCTTAGAAAAATGTTTTTTTTCCATACTCTGACCCTTATGAAAACCTAGTGGACAGTCTGGCATTTCAAGACAAGAGAGATGTATGCAGAACAGAGAGGGGCACCGAGAGGGGCCAAAAGATAACAAAGAGAAACAGAAAGTAAAAATACAAGAACAGAATGTAGAAATGGGGTTATTGAACTGAGAAGAGAAGGGGGACAATTTCATTTAGAGAGTGTGTTAAAGCTGATCCCAGGATACTTTTCAGCTTGCTTCTCATTGTCAGAGTCTAAGGGTATGACTCTCTGAAGGTGGCGGAGCTTTGACCTCTTGAGGACCTTTTCCGCCGTGATTTCTTGTCTCATCCGGTTCCACTGTTCCAATAGATGAAGGAAACGTACAGTCTTATATTAGCTCCTGTGTTATTTTAGGTATTCTTTCCTGAGTTTTTCACAAAATGGAATTGGCCACAGGTGCAAGATTGAGTTGATGATTTTGGATAAAACAATTTACATGCAACTGTGTGGTGCCAAATTGGTTTTACTAATTCAGAATAAAAGCTCACAGAAGGTTTGGGGTTTGAAGAGGTATTCAAGGAAAGGTGGAGGAGTTTAGAATTGAAAGAGAAGAAAAGGAAAAGAATCAGCGAGATTAGTTTGCAGGAGGATAAACGTATTTATGAGGAAAGGTCATTTTGCCATTTGTTACTTCACTGTTGCAGAAGAAAGCGAGGTTCAAAGCAAGGGAGACCAATGTAAAGCCGACTAACAAAGTCCATCTCGGGTTTGTAGTATGTGCTCATGAGGAATCACCTTTTGCAAGTGCTCATCCTCCGGTCCTGGGAGAGTCCAAGTTCACCTCCTTTCATTCCTTAGATCCCAGGCATTGGCTGCAAGCTTTACATATTGATTTCCACCACTCTTTCTTTTTTTTTTTTTAAAGATTTTATTTATTTATTTTTGGAGAGAGTGGAAGGGAGAAAGAAAAAGAGGTGGAGAAACATTAATGGGTTGCCTGTTAGCCGGCAACTTTAGCATGTGCCCTGACTCGGAATCAAACTGGCCACCCTTTGGTTTACAGGCCAGCGCTCAATCCACTGAGCCACACCAGCCAGGGCTCTGCCACACCAGCCAGGGCTCTACCACTCCTTCTTTTACCAGTACTTCTCTCTGCTTATTTAACTTCTCTGTTTCTGTTCCTTCATTTTTAAAGGAGTAGGATTAGACTAGATTGTTAAAAACTATGTTTAAAAATCATGGACCCCCTGAAGCAGATAATCTTAGAGCTCTTCTGGTGGAAGTCAGGTGGAAAAATTCCATATGGCTCTTCTTACTTCGCCAATGCTCTCTTAAGGGGCTTCTCAGAGCCAGGTACGAAAACCACTGGACCTGAATCTGTGCTCCCCAGATGCAGGAGAAATGACTGGCTTGGAGTATCTTGAGGATAATAAACACCCTTGTTAAAATGAAATTTTGCTTTTCCACGTTGCATTTCCAGCTGGTTTTCCTAAGTAAGAAAAAAGTTGTGTTACTGTGGTCATCTAGTATTTGGGCACCCAGGGTGAGTTCTTATGTTGGATAAGATGAAACGTAGCTGTCGGAATCAGAAAAGCTGCTTCCTTATCTGCCACTGTCTTGCTGAGTGGTCTTTTGAAAATTGCTCAGCATCTCCCTACCTCATTTCCCCTCACTTTTCCATAAAGATGCTGTGAAGATCTCTGACTGTGGCGTATACCACTTTGAGGTTCTGAGAGAAAAGCGGGAGCTGTCCTCAAACGGTGCATCTGTCCTTTAGAGTGGCGCCATTGTACTTCCTTGAGTGGAGGTTTGAGCTCTTCTGGACCTTGATAGCTCTCTGAGTATCTCCATAAGTAGAATACTCTTAGCCACTTCCCATCTAAGGGCTGAGTAAAGAGAATTTTTATTACTTCTTTTGTAGAAAGCTTTTTATGCTGTTATTTGGTCTTCCCCTATGAAAGGCATGTAGAATTATTCTCCTTAAGGAAAAGAATCATGTCACTGTTCTGTTGCTATATCAGAGATGCAAGTCATTTTCATTGGATGGCCCTTCCTGGGCCCGCCAAGGCTGCTGGTTAGCACAGCCTGCAGAGAACTCAGAGGAGCATTTTAAGGGGATTGATTTGCGGCGGCAGAAGCCTCTTATGACTACAACATAACTGACCTTTCTTGGGAGTCACTCCAAAGCTGTATCCGGGACCTCTATTTTGTGCTTTTGAAGTAATATGTCTTCATTAAGACTTAGAAGTAAATATTTTGTTTTAAAGCTCTAAGAAGGAAGCAATTTGTCTTGAATACAGTGGATTTGATCCTTAGAGAGAGATGAACAGCTAACTTTTTTTCAGCAAAAGCTAAGGATGATGAATGAAATGCCTAGGGGTGAGAAACCCTCTTCACAGCAGAGAGGGTTATCTTTGGAAGGATTTTAAATCAACCCACAGGTAGTTACCTGGCTGAGAAGCACTTGGCTTGGCTCTGATCGGTGGCTTTTTTGTAGGCGGTTTCAGAAGAAAAAAACCTCTAACACTCTATCTTGCAAACCTTAGAGTGTCAGTATCCAGGGTATCAAAGAAATAAATCTTGCAAATTATAATTCCTTAGGGTCTTTGTCAAAAGGGTAATCCCTCTTCTGTGCCAGTAAACTCTATAGAAGATACGTGGAGATTGCCCCCTGGAGATGTGCTGTTAAGTGAGGACACGCACCATTATTTGACTTATCCTTTATGTGAGTCTTTTTATATTTAGACAGTGTTGTATATATGGGCATTGCCATCTTGTAAGGATAGGTATTGAAGTAAGATTTCTTAAGATAAAGTTTTCAGAAATAGAGGTTTGGTTGGTGTACGGATATGGAACGAGTCATATTACTCTTTTCATTAATTACAAAGGTTTACATTTGCCCTATTTTTGTTTGTATAGGATTTCACTGGTCTAGCAACTACTCATCTGATGCCAGTCTTTGTACAAACAAGCAAATAAACAAAAACAAAAAATCCCCCCCTAACACCCTCCCCCCAAAACCCCTATATAAGTGCATAGTACTTTACAGAACAGTGTGAGAAAACAGAATTCACTTTCCAATGGTCTGCTTTACAACCTGATTGAATGGAAATCTTAAAAACAGCCTCTATTTATGCCACATACGTGTCTTTGTGCTTGATATACATCGTGTCATTTAATCCTTCAAACTAGTCAGCGTGACAGGAACTATTATTACCTCATCCTACAAAAGAGGAGACTAAGGCACGGGTAACAGAAGTAGTAGGCTCAAGGCTGTCCTGGTAGGAAGTGGCGGAGCTGCTGTTTGAACGCAGCCCTCAGGGCCCAGAGCCCATGCTCTTGATGGTGCGCTTTTCTGCTGCCGTCGCCACCAGGGAAACACAGGGCGCCCTGCGTTTGCGGAGCACCTACTACAGTGTGGACCGAAGGGGAAAAGAGGAACAAAAATGTCCTATAAAGACCGTAGTGTTAACTTTGGAAATAATACATTCAATTAGGAAGATAGCATGTAGACCAAAATGACTTAAAGCCAGAGAAGTACATGCTAAATCTGAATTAATCACACTCCATAATGTGTAATTTAGAAACACTAAAATGTAAAAAAAAAAAAAAGAAAAAAGGAAAGTCGAAGAGAATTGAATAAAGATGGGTTGTAATTAGCTTTCTGTTACAAAAAGACCTAGGATAAATACGCGCATAAGAAAAGGATAGATACTAGTAACAGAATCAATGGAATGATTTTTGCTCCCGTGTGGCAGAGATTCTCTCACTCATTGAATTCATCAGACTTGGATAAGCCACTTAATGTTTGTCTCAGGAGAAAAATGCCATTGGCACAAAGCTGGTGAACTTCCACCAACTTTGACTGGCTTCATTAGGGTTTCCACGTGACGCCACCCACGGAGGTGTGACGTTCTCAGCCCTGGGGGCAGCTGGGTGTAGCCTGGGGGATACCTTATGGATGATGCCCAAAACCATGGAGCACACTTCTCAAGGCATTGGCTTTATATATAAACTCCCCCCAGACTTAGGTACAACCAATGAAAAGGAAGGAATTCCAAATTCATGAAAATTGAGTTTTTACCATCTTGGCAAGAATGGGAGCTCAACATGGAAGTCAGATGACTGTACCTATAACATTGACACTGGGTTTTTGGTCCGGGGTAATATTGCCATGAAGGATAGCCTTTCAGTCACTCAAACGAAGAATCCTTGTGTTTTAAAATGCAGACCGTGTCACTGAGGGGTGTGTGGAGCATCTCTGCAGAGACGGTGCTTTGGAAATGTGGTCTTAGAGCACTGTAGCCCATTGTGGAAGGGCAGATGAGACCAGAAACATGGACTGTAAGAGAAAAACCAACTGAGGCTCACAAACATAAGGAACCTATTCTGATACATAGGGCAAATGTAATCTATATTCGAGTTAAAAGTGATCAGACTTACAAAGGAACACGTTCAAAGTTCCTTTTTTAAAAACCACCACTGGCAGCCAAGCTTGAGCTTCTTATTGATCTCGTTTGTCTGGGACCGGGCCACGTTCTCTCCTCACACCCGAGACAGCTTTCTCTGGAGTGGGGCAGGGATGCGAGTGTGAAAATAAAAATGTTCTCTTTCCCAGACCAAGACATTGGGAGCCCTTTTATAACCCTATAGAAACTTGGATTTATTTCGTTATCAGCTTTACGTAAGGAGAGTTTATACATCAAGAATCACTTTAGAGGAAGGAGAAAATGGGGTGTTTGGGTGGGTGTCAGTGTCACCTTCCCTGTAGCATCTTGGGTCCCTGACAGGACTGTGGCTCCTGGGATTTGTCCCTGCTGGCGTTGGCCCCCACCTCAGGCCTGGCTACACGGGGACAGGTCTTGCTTTGGTTCTGTCCCCTGTGGATGCTCCTGCCTGACAGATGCCATACCTCTCTGATTTCCAAAGTTTTCTGTCTCTTTGGGTCATTGACTTTAATGAGCAAGGATCCTCAGACTGTACTTATGTTTGGAAGCTATTTATTAATTTTTCTTTATCACACAATATACTTTTATTGTAGAAAAATACAGATGAGGAAAAATAAGAATCAAAAGAAAAATGGACAAAACATAAAGCCAATTTTAATTCCATTTGTGGATAGCTTTTCAGGAAATGTTATTAAAATGGATATTATCAAAATACAACCATGCAGCACAGATTATTTTAGAATCTGATTTTCCTATGTAATACAGCCAACATATTTCAATATCATCACTCACCTTTATCAAACCCATACAAAAGGCTGACTATCATTTTGTTTCATGGATGCACCCCAGTCAGGTTGATAGTTCCAGACAGTTTATCTCTAAAGACAGTTTATCTCTAACTTCTAGTGCCTGTCCCTTTAGTGATGTCACCTGCACAGTCACAGTGATTCCTTGGGCCAAATTTCTAGAAGTTGGGTTGCCAGGTGGGGGCACGTGCAGAATTTGAAGTCTCTTCGTAGACTGCCCAATTGCCAGGTAGAATGTGTGCCCCATCGTTCCACCCACAGCAAAACCAGACAGCCTGGCACTTGGCCTTGACTTTCCTACTTGCTTTCCTAAAGGTGGTTTTCTGCTGCGGCCTTCAGACCATTCTGTTATTGTCACCACAGCATCTTTGCTCTAGACATCTTTGCTGCCTGGCTAATTGGCTGTAAGGCAATTTTGTTATAAAAACATAAAATAACTGTTTGACTTCTGTGTGGTTTCTTCTCTTTACCGGTGAATCCATCACCTTTGGCTGAGTTAATGCATTTAAAGTAGTTGTTGCTTTGGTGTCATTTTTCTATTGACGAAGTTCTTCTATTATACAAGTGGGAATTTTTATATTATATATAAATCTTAGCTCTCATACTGGTCTATACAGGTATAAATAGATGTGATGGTGGTCTTAAAATAGTTAGCATTTTTTACAGATGACAATGATTTGCTGCAAGAGCTGGTTTCTTATCTTGAGACACAGAATATCGGGAGGAGAAAGGGAGGCCAAGGACACTTTTGATGGCACAGAATTCAACCCCTATTTCCCATAGAATGAAGACAGGGGCTTAGGTGCAACCCACAAAATAACACGTTATTTGCACAGCACTGCCACGAATCTACACGTATTACAAATGTGTCCAAATATATGTATTTTGCACCAAAGTCTTTTAAATTTTATGTCCTTTTTAATATCGCTCCTTTACATTTTATTATTTATTTCATTTTATTTATATTATTTTACAGCAAAATTGCCTTACTCCAATTATGCAGTGAAAATGTTCGTGGCCAATGCTTGTGGCAAAGATGCTACAGCAGAAGTACCTAGCACCCTCCGAGGCACACAGATCCCCTATGGGCCTTGTGGGGAGAAAACCAAACTACACAAAATAAAAGGACAACCCGAAACAAACCGCGGGGGCGTGGCCGTCAGGCCGTGGAGAGCGAGTGTAGGCGGCTCTCCGCTGGGCTGAGTGTGTGCCCGCACTGACCCGGCCCACACTGGGCCCCGCGCCGCACCTCCCTGTGGGGCCCCGCGCGGCCGGGCCCGGGTCCTCCGAAAGTGAGCGCCCTCCGCGTCCGTGCAGGCGGACTTCTCTTACCGCTGGAGAGACCGAGACTCTCTTCAGGTTTTCTGCTGGGCTGGTAGGGTCCCTAAGGAGCCGAGTGATTCAATATAGTCTCATTAAATAAAAAGAGAGTAAAAGAAGGAAAGAGAGATACGTTTCTTCTTTACAATTAAAGTACTGCTAAGCTTGTATCAGGGTGCTCAGAGAACTGACGTTTTTCTGTTTGAACTCATGATTGCTGGAGTCGGGATAAAAACGGCTAGTCCAAGATCGCCGGGGGCTTGCTTCTGTGCCTCGGCTGAGAAGGGAGAGGAGACACACTTGCTTTCTCTTTGGGAAGGGAGCCTCGGGGCCAGACAGCTCGAGTCAAAACCTGCTTCTGCGCCTTGGCGCTGCCCCTCCCAGCACTGACTCCCAAGTCCAAGTGTGAGGACTTCAGCCTGATGGAATTCTGTACCCGGGAGGGGTCAGTGCGGGAAATTGTTTTGTCTTTGTTATCTTTTTTGAAATTTAAACATTCGGTATTTTATATAACTTAAAAACTAAAAATGAGAAAATAAACAGGGCACGGGGACAGGGAGTGCATATAGGAAAAGTAGCTCCAAGATTTCCTTTATTTTGATTTTATTGCTTTCTTGTCTTCAGGACGGACGCTTTTGACTTCAAAAGTAAGAATATTTGACGAGGGAATTTACATCTTTCTGTTCTAGATGATATTCTTCTGCTCTTTTCTCAGCAGTCCATGTATCTGGATAAAGTTTATGATTGTTGAGACATGTCAGTGCTTCTAAAATGGAAATTCTGCCTTTGGGAATGTTCTCAGTATTTATGTCCAAAGTCAAGCCCTTTCGGCCATCTGAACTCCTTTGGCTCCTGAGGTGTTCCAGGACCTTTTACCTGCACAGAAGACACAGGAGCTTTGCGATTGACATGCACATCTTCCAGTGTTGACAGCAGGTTGTCATCTTTTCTATCAATTTCTTCCTTAGTATCTGGATGGCTGCTCGTCTGCTCTCGGGTGGGAGAGTGCTTCATCCTGCCGATTTCCTGTTCAGCCCACTTTTTAAAAGAATTGTTTTCTTAAAGAATTGGCCATATTGGTTAGAGTGTCGGCCCAATATGCCAGGGGTTCCATCCCTGGTCAGCGACATATAAGAAGCAACCAGTGAGTGCATAAGTAAGTGAAGCAACAGATCGATGTTTCGTTTTGAAGATTTGTAGGACATTTGAAAATTAGAAGCCTTTCTGGATATTTGATGATATTAAGGAATTATTGTTATTTTTTAGGTAGTTACAGCATGGTGGATATATACATGCATACACACACATATGTTCACAGACACACATAGAATTTTTTTTATTGTAGTAAAATATGTTTTGGTTTGAATTTCAAGGAGATAGCAGTTTCCCAGGGCAGAATGAAAACAAAGTGTGGGAGGGGGGGTGGAAGTGGGGGATGGAGAAGAGACTGATTCCCCGTTGTCTGGTGACTGATTTTTCAAGCATTACAGTTGAGATTTGAATTTGGGTTTTGTTTCCAGAATACTCGGAAGTGCAATTCCTGAATTTTAAAAGAAATCCTTTGCTTATTATCTAAGTTGTCTCCAGAGCTGCTACTGTCTAGTGCTACTGGGATTCCAGGACACTTCTCTTCATTGTCAGGATTTCTCTTCAAAGTGCAGATGCATCACTCCCAGGAGCCTGTAACGCAAACTGATTGATAATAAGTAAGGACACTGCTTAAACAAAGTGATTTAAAATTCCCCTTATGCAATTTTACATTACTTAACCCCAGAGGTAGTGGTAACTCTGAACATTTCAGTAATAATAGATTTTGAATAATAATAATAATAATAATAATAATAATAGATTAAAAATAAATTCGGAGACATTAATCAGCTAAGAAGAGAGCTAGAAAAAAATGTAGGTTGATTTGACATTATGCCAAGACAATTTTTTTCTTTTCTTTCAGCTGTGACTCCAGGCAGGATCCAAAGAGGAGTTTTACCATCTCGTCTCTGGGTTTTATGGAGACTTACTTTACCCTTCTGTGTTACCAAGACAATTTTTTATGAAACTATTGCAAATTCTCAGCATCTTTAATGATATAATGCTGCCACCTGGTGTTTATTCTCTCTCACTGCAGTAAGATTTGTGGAGTTGACAAGTACTGCTTCAGTGACGGATTAGAATTTCCTAGGCAGTAATTATTTGCAATTTTATCTGAAAATAAATTAAATGCATTTACTGTAAAACAAAAGTTTTCATAAATCACAGAAACCTTGAATTCTATTTATAGTTGAGTTCTTTTCATGGCATCACAAAAGATCCATGAGAGATGGGTACCTGTCAGTTATCATTGGCACATTATGATAATTTTTCTCTCTGTTTCAATCAATAGAAACAAAGTCACCTTCACAATCATGGATTTATGTAATAATCAGCATTTTAAGGTAGGTCGTGTTTGGATCCTAGATGGAGATTTCAGAAATATAAATTTAAACTGAGAACAATGTGGGAGTGTGGAGAAAGGTAGGAAATCCTGAAGGTTGCGGGGCGGTCACTGGAAAGGACAGAGCTTGAGTGCTCCAGGGTTTTAGTTATACTCTGTTTGAAGCAATCTATGTTGCACTCTGCTGTGGATGAATTTTGCTTAGCTCACAGAGCTTTTCTTAAAAAATTGCCTCAGACTCCAACGATAAAAAAGGATTTCTGAGGTCCTTCTGAAAATCAGAATCTCCAGGTGAGGGGCTAACATTCCTAGTTGTATGGTTGGCTGGGGCATATGTTCCCCGAGTTGCTCTAGGTCCCACCATTTATGTTTGCAATACAACTCTACATGACAGCTTCTAGATTTTAGTGGGAGGAAAATAAAAATGAAGTTTTAGAGTTAGAAGAGGGACCCAAGAGCATCCAGTCTAGCCCCTTTCGTTTCCAGAAGTGAGAGAGGAGGCTGGGTGTGCCCAAGGCCACACACCTAGGCAGGACCAGAGCCAAGGCTCAGAGTTTTCTGGAGCTTCGTGTATCTACCTGGGGATGGGTTAGATTTGGGGTGACATGATGCAAGTTATTTATCCACAGGGTGCCTTTTTCTGCCTTATTCATATAATGACTACAGAATTACTTTTAACTTTCTCAGAAAAATATTGACTTTAGCTTTGAACATCCCACTTTCACAGAACATATGAGTACTGCAGGGCAGACAAGCAATACCAATTTCAAATAAATAGAACGAGAAATTTCTTGCAGAGTATATATCTATTCTGTACTGTCCAATATGGTAGCTACTACCCACATTTGGATATTTATATTTAAGTTAATGGAAATGAAATACAATTCAGTTTCTCAGTCTCACTGGTCACATTTCAAGTGCTCAGTGGCCACATGTGGTCAGCATATTGACAGGCCGCATATAGAACATTTCAATGACTGCAGAATGTGCTGTTGGGCAGCACTGATGTGGCTGAAAATGCTCCCCCTCTTTTGGAGACATTTCCTGTAGATTTACCTAGGTTTTTCTTTATGATAAACAGAAATAATCAGAATTACTTAATGGGCAAGAGTGGGGACTTAAAGTCAGGTGAATGTTCAGTGTGAAAGTTAGATATTGAAATGAGAAATTTTTTGATAAAGAGTGGAATAAAATGCACCAAATGCAGGCCGTGGAGCAGAATGTGTTTAGCCATAAAACAAAGAGAAGTTGGATGGACCTTAATTTTAAGAGCTGAGCCTGAGATGTTTTTCCTCACACCACTGCCGCTTGTGCGAGCACATCCAGGTACGGCTTGATGGACGGCCCGTGGGCATGCCTGCCCAGCATGTAGTCTGCCTCCTTAGCTACCAGCACTGGGGACCTTCCTCTCCCTCACTCCACATGGTTTCCTTGGGAATCTCAAACTAGGAAATTACACCCGAGCAGAATGACATGACTTATCTTTTTTGGGATTCTGAAGAGACCGTCCATTATTTTCCCAGCTTTGTGCTGGTTTTCATCCTTCCTGAGATCTCCTCATTCATCTTGCCCTTCCATTTGATGTACTACCCCATTTCCTGCCAGAAAGGTAATTTTTTGGCTAAAGTTGTCAGAACCCATTTTTGTTGCATTCTACCAAATAATCCAAAACTAGTATGATGTCGTTACTTGGATGTCGTGAGGGATGGAAATGAGTATAAATAGTGAGAGAGAAAAGAGGAATTCTTCCTGGAACAAAACCAAAGATGAAAGAAGGAAACCAAAGCGACACAGTGACTTTGAGCAGGTCATACAAAATTTGTCCTTGGTGAGCTGTTGGGAGAGGAAAAGCCTTCATCCCAACCTACAAGTGTTCACCTTTGGTCCCATGAATAGGGAGGCGAATGCCGGCCCCACACTCTGGGGCCATGTAGTCTCCCTGCCACTGGCACCATTCTTTCCATTTTTACCTCACCTCAGTTTGGTGCCTTATCCTCTCATGCCCAGAGTGGTCCTGCAGTGGCCTGATTGACCCATCGGTAAGTTTACATATACGCCTCCTCAACTTAGCTATCGCCCAGGGTTTGCTTATAATTTTATACCACATCCTGTCCCACTCACTCTGGGAAGCTCAGGGTTTATAGGCTACTTCGGAGCATTAAGAAAGCCAGGTAGTAGAAATGTATTGGGTTGGCCAAACTGACCATGTAGTTTTTTTCTGTAAAATAAAAGACAGGTTTTTCATTTTTACCAAAAATTATTGATTTGGATATTTTGAGCATGTTGACTATCTCCTGCGTGGTAGAATGTTGATTGCTCTCGATGTCTCGATTTGATCGCTATCAACTTCAGCTGGTCTACCCAACTGTGGGGCATCGTCCAGTGAGAAATCTCCAGCGCGAAACTTCACAAACCATTTTTGACACATTCAATCCATCACAGCACCTTCTCCATAAACGACACAAATCTTTTTTGCATTCCAGTTGCATTTTTACCTTTCTTGAAATAATAAAGCATGATAAGGCAAAAATGTCATTTATTTTCTTCCATGTTCAATATTAAAATGGTGACGCAAAAATTCACCAATTTTGATTTTTTAAAATGCACACTGATATGACAGCTGTCACCATACATCTAACAAGATTGTTTTGAATGAAGTTAAAGAGAAACAAGTGCTACTAGAGCCATCTTACGGGAAAAACCAAACGAACTCTTTGGCCAGCCCTTGGGGTCGCAGCTGTCAGCTGGGAAGGGTGGAGTCTGGGCCTGCAGTTTTAAACAACCCTGGGTATGGAAAATGGGGAGCTCTTACCGAAGGCTCTGGATCCACTAGTGGCCAGTCCCACTGCCTGGCTGAGAGTGTTTAACTTATTTTGCAGAAGGCCTTCATGGTCTTTTCTGGATTCCTTAAGCTCTCCAAGTTTTATTGTCTTTTTGTTGACCGCCAGACTGTTTTCTAATGAGGGCAGAGTGGGTCCGCAGGAGCCTTGGCCACACGTTTCCAATGAGCTTTTTAGTGGCTGCGGCAGGTGTTTCTGCATTTATGAGGTCTGTCCGGAAAAAGCTCAGCCATTGTTAATATAACAAGAATGATTTGTGTGACATTGTTGTAACCTGGCAGCCAAGGAGAGTGGACTGGAATGTGCATCTGTGAACAATGACGACTTCACTGTACTAGTCAGCGTTGTTCTGCATTGTTCACACATGCAGTAGACGCCGTTGAGTGAGCACATGCACTGTGTGGCTGTTGTATTCAAAATGACCGAGTGAGGAGAGCAACAAATCTGCATTAAATTATGCATTAAGCTTGAACATTCCTCTGTGGAAACTATTAGGATGATTCAGAAGGCTGCAGCTACGGGCAACTGGTGATTGGCAGCTGCATCATGACAATGTGCCTGCTCATGCATCACTTTTCATGTGGTACAGAGTTTTTTGGCAAAATATCAAATCACCCAGGTGACTCAGTCGCCTTACAGCCCAGATTTGGCGCCCTGTGACATCTGGCTTTTCCCAAACTAAAATCACCTTTGAAAGGGAAGAGATTTCAGACCATCGATGAGATTCAGGAAAATACGGTGGGGCAGCTGATAGCAACTGGGAGAACTGTGTGAAGTCCCAAGGTGCCTACTTTGAAGGGGACTGAGGTGTCATTGTCCTGTGTATGATGTTTCTTGTATCTTGTAGCTACTTCAATAAATGTCTCTATTTTTTATGTTACATGGCTGGGTACCTTCTGGGCAGACCTCGCACTCCAGGGACAGTAGAGTTTCCCATCAGGAGTCAGCTCACAGAGGGGAAATCTTCAAATTCATAGCACAGCAGGGCCAGACAAGGACATTTATAATTTACTTGAAATGCTGCTCAAACTTCAGTGGCTTTTAGGAGCATTGACAAGTATGAGCCCATTCATAAAGAATTTTTGTGGGTTAAAATTTTGGGGTTGTATGGTGGAATCTCAGGTTTAGTGAGATTCTATCATTTTGTAGTTAGTAGCCTTTCCTTCCACAGCATGACTCTTATTGGTCACCTCACCAATGTGAGCATGTTTGTGATCCCAAGCCATGCTTTTCTGCTTTTGTTGCTGCTCTTACTAACTGTGACTCTTTTTTGCTTTACTAATTCTGAGGACTCAATCAGGCAAATGTGTTTTTACTTGTGCTTTATGAATTAGTCGCCAAACTCAAATCAAGGTCATGAACATCAGTAAATAAATAAATCAATAAAAATGGGAGGATACTTGTGCAGGGCCACTTTATGATCTTTATAATCTCATCATTTGAGTTTCCCAAAATGAGAGGGTGCCCCCAAATAATCTGCCTGGTAATATGCCATTATTTTGAAAGTCCAGGGTCAATATGTGGGATTTAGCCCTAATTGCTACTTGAATAAAAGAGGAAATAGAATGGGTACACATAGTGTAGGGCAGAAACCCTGACTCCATGATGGAGAACCATCCACAGGACAGTATTATTCATGTCATCAGATGGAAACAATGGGCTGCCAAGGCCCAAATCTTTACCTCTAGTGGGCTGTATTTCTTAGATGTCAAATCTGTGAGCAGCAGACAGCTGATCATAGACTGTAGTTATATTAATCCTTGGTGCTGAGAACATCTAATGGCATTGGACAAGGACAGCTGCAATATAATGTAATGTTCCTGTCCTCCATTTCATGCTGTACCTGGTTTTTTTCTCTCCCTGTAACATTGATTGATTCGGTAATGTAGAATGTTTGCTTTCCAGCTGGCAGATCTAATTGTAAATAAACAGCTGCTAGCTGCATTTAGACAGTGGATGATGTTGGCAGGTACAAGAGCAGGGTGTGCGGGATGATTTAAGGCCTGTGCAGTGGAGTGTGTGGGAGGCTGGGAAACAGATGCAGGTGGGAGGACTTGAGGTACAAAGTCCTCTGTGGCTCAGGATAATCTCAAGGCTAAGTATTTTAATTTTAATGTAAAATGAGGACTGGTAAGTGGATTGTGAGGGCCCGCGATGGCCAAGGTTATGAACTAAATATGAGAAAAGTATAGGTCCTCTATTATCCAAGCATTTTTTTTGTCTTTGAAGAATGGAATCAGGTATTAGACTAAGTTTTGAAGAGTGTTTCTTTGAACAAGGTCGATTTAAAAATTCTGAATAAAAATGGTAATAATATCAAAATGTAGAAGGGAATTCTTCTTCTTTTTTTGAGATGGGGTAAGAACGGCAACAACCACCTTATGTGCCCTTACCTTAGTGACAAAAATGCCAGGACCTCAGCACACGCCATTGCCCTAGTTATGGCCATGCCATTGCCTAGTTCAACCCCAACATCCTCAGATGTGGGACGTTTAGCACGGGGACCACATGTTTCCACAAGTGCTCATTGTTTCAGAGTTTGAGCAACAGCCCTCGAAACTATCAACTATTACCATTGGTGTGAGCCAAAGTGGCCTTGCGTGTCACCTGAGCCAGAGATCTCCAGTGATTGTCCTTTTCTTTGCACTCACATGAGGTTCTCAAGTGGCCAGTGCCTGCCCATCACATCAATATGTGTCCCATTCTTCTTTGAGTGGAGACGTCCCTTTTCATGGCTCAAAGTAATCTTAAGTGTGACTCATTTTACCTCCCCTTATATTCAGACTGAAAGTTCAAAAATGGATATTGATGAGGAAGGGAGATTTCGTATGGTTAGCCAAGGAAGAACCAAGGAGTGACTGGATGGAGCCAGGTCAAGGTGTCCCTCTGACCCGGGACGGAGGTGGGACACTCTTCCCTATTCCAGAACTGAGCATGTATAATCTACTTAAAACAAGGAAGATCTTGGCTGTGAGACTGGACCAGCTGCAGAAACGAGTGAATGTGTGGAGAGGTGCATAGCTTCAAAGTACCCGGTGGCATCAGGAAGGCGGCCCCGCAGCCCTGTGGTGTGGAAGACAGGCTCTGGGCAGAGCAGCGGCCAAACATGGGTAAGTGTGGAGGTAGGACCTGCAGGCGAGAAGGTGAACTAGGAGAGGTCCTGTTTTCTGCCTGGGTTCTCCTTGGGTTTTGCCATAAACTCTTCTAGAAGTTGTGGCCCACTTTCTTGTACCTTACATCAGAGTATCCTAGATGTTTTATGTTTTGTTTCTCTTTCTCCCCCTGCCCCCTACTGTCTTCCTTCCTTCCTTCCTTCCTTAGTACAAACAATATTTAGGTCTTTATAACTTTTTCTCCAGTTTTTCATTCTTACCTGTCTCAACAGAAGCGCCCTCCTTTTTCAAATTTATTTTCCTGTTTATACACCCTCTCAGCCATTCACATATTGGCATATTAAAAGTCACCCATCAACTTTCCCTGGACAGAAATGGTTTTCTTCTGTAAAACATTTAACAGAAGGAGAAGGGGAAGGGGTGGCCAGAGAGCTCACTGGTTATCTCATTTCATAATCAAAACTCCCCAGTGAGGCATTTACCTGCATTCACCAGCAGGACAGTCGAGGCTGGGAGAGATTTAGAAACTTGCCAGTGGCTACAGTGCTAATTATGGAACAGCCTGTATTGATTCCAATGTGTTGGGCTCCAAAGGCCACATGCACCCCATTACTCCTGGGGGAGTGGCTCAGACACTTTCCAGAGGCGGGGCATCTTGCCACCGCCAGTCTCCTCAGGGCCCAGAGAAGCAGCACGTGTAGCCTGGGGAAGGAGGACAGCCTAAATCGTAAACTGTGTCATGGCAGCCCAGCAATCCGCAATGACGAGGATGCGACTTTATAATCTGAATTTACTTAACAGTATAATTAAATATTTAAAGTCAGTTCATTTAGAGGCTGGGAGGGATTTTAGATAGCACACTCATGGATTTCTATCCCGATATTAGTATGCGCAGCAGCACATTCTTAATTTTGGTTGTAGCTGTATCTCAGTTCTCATATCTCTGCATTTGCCATGGCAATCAGGACTGGAGGGAGCTCGTGGTGTCCTTGGGACTGGGAGAGAAGAGAGATTACGACACTAAATAACACAAAATGGGCCTAGTCCTCACTGCAGCAGAAACCACTCAGAAAAGTTAATTAAACTCAGGAAATAGGCTGCAAGATAATTAAGTTTAAGCCTAATTTTACACCACAGGCATTCTATATTGTTTTTGCAAGGGTCCAAAGGAACATGAGATCAGAAAATCTCCAGGTTGTGGGCTTGACTCATAAAGAATAATTATCTGTAGTTAAATGGCCAGCTGAATTGTGTTTTCGGAGGTAAAAGTGATACCTACGCTATACATATAAGACATTTATAACTTCTTTTCATTATCAGTGGAAGTGAGAGTTGTCAGTATATCTGGTGTAGGAAATGATAAATGTGTAAATCCCAAATCCAAGACATAAGAGATTGTATTTTCTGAAATAATAGTTGATAATCAGCTTCTTATTGTATTGTGTGAGCTTGGCTATATTTTAAGCCCTAGGGCTGGAGGAAGCCTTGATTATTATCTTATTAGCTTGTATGTTACAGAATAAAAATAAAAAAAACCCGTCGCAAGTGAAAAGCAAATCCGTCATCTCTCCTTGATCTGTCCCCGGTTAGGGGAGGGGATGTTCGCATTTTGACTGGACTTGCTTTGCACAGCACCCTGTTGGCTGCTCCTCAGTACCCTGTGGCCTTCAAGGGCACTGACAATTGATGAAATTGTCAGTTGTCTAGTGTTTATCCTAGTGTTCTTATGCTTGATGTGAACTTGGCACTGCTTTTGGACAAAGCACACGAATTATTTAAAGATTGACCTGGGATTTGCCCTGTTCCTTCCATCTATTTTTAATTTGCTTAAAACAAAACAAAACAAAAAAAACAAACAACCACATTATTCTGTAGGACAAAAGGAAAATAAACCCAAATCTATCTGCTGGCTGCCAAAATGAACAGAATCCATTTTATTTCTTATTTACTCTTTGTGGGAAGTTTGAGTCAAGACAACTGGCCTTTAGTTATATTTGATTAGCAGTCCTTCTTAGTGTTCTATGCTCTGCTATTTCCCTGGCTGGCTGACCCCAGAAGGGACTCTTCAGGGTGTTCTTTCACTGTGTACAGCTTTACTGACATTTTGTGGATGAGCTGGAATTTCCAAATACATTGGGAGTTAAAGAAGTCAGTGGGACAAAACGGTGTAAATATAAGAGGATGTCAAATGGGATATTTTCTGTTGTCTCATAATTTTGGTCTGAAAGCCCAAGGCTGAGGGCAGTTGTTAGTGAGAGGTCCCATGTTCCACATGGAGTGACAGGGAGCAGCCAGACCTCCATCCCTTTCAGTGCTTATTTTTTAAAATCATATTTTATTGATTGTGCTATTACAGTTGTCCCAATTTTCTGCCCTTTGCCATCTCCTGTCCAGCACCCCCTACTCCCTCAGGCAATCCCCCTACCATTGTTGGAGTTTTGATCTGTATTTTCATTTGGGCCATGTTTCTTTGTCTCCTCATTTTGGCAGTCTTTCTGTGTTTGTTTCTATGTATTAGGTAGAGCTGCTATAACTCCCTGTCTTGGTAGTGTTGCCTAATATAGTAGGGGTCCTATAGTGTCTAGTGGCACAGTCTCCCAATCACCCAAGCTGTGTACTTGAGGTGCACCCTTCATGTGGGGTGAATACACCTTCCTCTTGTAGTGGAGACTTGATTGCTGTTGGTGGACCAATGGGAGGGTTTAGCTAGGCCAGAGAGCTGCAAGGATTGACAGTGACCATTGAAGACCACCCTCAGCTCTCTGTAGAGGATCAGCTGTCCTGGGGCAGGGTGGTGGTATTCCAATGTGGTCTGTAGCTGTCTTCTGGGTGCACAGGCTCTAGAGTTTCCCAGGTGGTGCAGGTCAAGGTCAGTCTCCACCTGTGTTTTGCCTGGCGCTACACTACCTGAGCTATAAAGCAATCTGAGACAGCTGCTGCTTGTGCTGGGCTTGGAGACTCCCAGGCAAAGCCAAGCTGTGAATCTAGGCTTGCTGCAGCTAGTGCCAGGCCTGGGACCACTGAGCTGAAGGTATGGGGGCTATGGGCTCACTGAGGCAGCTGTTGCTTGTTTGAGAGGATTTAGGAAGTTGTTAAGTATGAGCCAAGACTAGCCATTCATATGGAAAAGTCACTGATAACAGCTTGCGTGGACCCATAAATTGGATGGGACAGAGTTTGAGGGGATCTCCAGGGCGAGGCAAACAGTGTTCGCCAGGTTGATGGAGTCTCACATGTGGCACCCACCTGTTGGCTCTGTGGCTCTGTGAGGGGAGGATTCAGACAATGGCCTCTGTGCAGAAGAAAGCTGTCCCCCAGCTCTGGCCTTGATGCCAGCTACTTCAGTTCCTTCCTGTATGCCACTGGTACCTTTCAAGCTGTGACCCTGGTCCTGGACTCTGAGGGAGTGGGTCTGATTAAGTCTGTTTTTGGGTTCTTTAAGAGGAATGGCTTGGGGCTCCAGAAGGTTCTTCCACCAACTCAATCCCTGCTGGTTTTTATAGCCAGAAATTATGGGAACTTACCTTCCTGGCACTGGAACCCTGGGCTGGGGGGCCTGGTGTGGGTCTGGGACTCCTTGCTCCTGAGATATGCCTCCTGAATTTTTGTCCACCACATGTGAATGTGGGACCAGCTCGTTCCATGTCTGCGCCCCTCCTACCAGCCTGGGTGGATGAGGTTTCTTGAATTCTGTAGTTGTCAGACATCCATTCAACTTGATTTCTGATGGTTCTAAGTGATGGTTATTCTATAGGTTAGTTGTAACTTTGATTTGGTTGTATGAGGAGGCGAGCTATGTTTACCCTTGCTGCCATCTGGCCTGGAAGTCTTTCTCAGTACTCATTAAAAAGGGGCTTTGACCGCTGTCCAGACAGGTTCTGGAAGTGAAAATCAGAGTTCATTGAAGGAGGGAATCTATTTGCTTTATTTGCATCATGAGTTCCCCCATCTTTCCAAACGGCTGATCTGGATAATGGGAGTGAAGAGGAGATTGATGGAAATTCCCCGTTCAGTTTTGGGAGAGATGTCCAATATGCCCCATAATATTTAATAACATATTTGGCCAGTGTATTTATTTATGCATCTGTATATAAAAAAATCACAGTAGCAATTTGCATCTGCCTACACAGGACAGTAACATATTTTCACTGTCTTGCCCCAAGGGTGTGTTAATTTTCTTGCTCTGTCACACTGTTGATAGAAGGAATTTTAAATCACATGGAAATGTGAAAGCTTTGCTTTCACCTATTACAGAGATGATGTTTTAATTAGAAGAAACAGGAGAGCTGTTTTTTCCTTCTATGTTGAGTTTATGACCTTCAGAGGATGGGTGATTAAATATAAGAAAGCTCATGAACCCTTCCAGGTAGTCACCTCCTTGGACATTCCACTATCTGGAGGCTATGTACATTCACTCAGACTAAAACCAAACTTCTCTGGCTTACAACTCTCTCGTAACTACAAATTACTGTGCCTTTTATAAACGGCGTTTCACTGTTAGCGGTAGACTTGGAAAAGGGGGAACAACTAGAGTTTTTCCTGTTTCTTTATTAGAATGAGGCATTGCTCCCAACCCCTCATGCAGCAAAGTGATTCAAACACTGAATAGAGAGTAGGGCATTCCTTCGTTATTAATTGGTAGCTGCTTCTGTATTTATTTATATTCTCTTGGTAATGCTGGAAAGTGTTTGTTATTGTGTTAGTGGTGCTGTGGTGATAAAGTCAGAGAGGTGTCAGTTCCCGGGCTCCTGGCAGCGACCATCAGTAAGAGATGAAGCTGACTTGAATGCTGGGTGTCTGGCTGCAGCGGAGAAGTGGGCTTCCCTGGGGAGAGGCTTAGGGGTGGTGGGAAACCATTCCTGTTGTCTCAGCCACGTGAGGAACAGGACCTTTGGAAGGGGGAGGAGGTGGGGAGGCTAGACCTTGCTATGACATGGAGTAGGCACACGAACCATCTGACTTGCATTACTGGAAAGAGTAGCCCCACTACTGGAGGACTTGTAATCATCCAGTGGCTTGGGTCACATACTGGGTTTGGATTTTGCAAGGAAAAAGATATTTCTTTACTCCATCTCCTCTATGTAGAAATGAAGGCCAAGAGAAATTAAAGTTACAGCAGAATCAGGCTAGAATCTACATCTCCTGATTACTGTTCTCACTCCTTTCTGGTGCCTCCAGTTGAATATCATTTGTAAAGTTTCTTAAGGTAATATCACTGAAAAAAAATCACTTCTGTATTGATAATTGTTGACCCTTAGAGAGAGTGAATCATCACTACTCTGTCTTCTAACAAAGTGTTGTTGTTATTACCTGTTAGTTGTGAGAGGCGGCATAACCTCCGAGAACATCTTCTAGCCCCGCCCCTGACTGCTGGCTGGTCTTCCTGGGCCTCAGTGTCCTCATCTGTAAAATGGGTGAACAAAATAAAATAACATATAAAACAGTAGAGCATTTAGCAAAAGGCAAGTGACTAGTAAGTGTTAGTCAATACCATTATTCTGTATTCTCTTATTTTCTTTATTTTAAAGAATAGTACTTTAGTATGGGTCAAAGGTCAAAATATATGGAAGTGCAGAGAATGAAAAATCCGCTTCCTCCTCTAACTGCCAACTGTCCAGCTTCGCTCCCCACTGGCAGTAATTTTTTTCTACCTCCTTTCAGTAATTTCGTATATACGTAAATGTGAATATACATCTTTTCCCTTTTTAATCTAAATGGTAGCATACTGTACACAGTGTTTCACCCTGATTTTTTAACTTAATAATGTCTTTAAGCTTACATACATATATGTAAAGAGGTTCTCGTTCACTTTAATACCTGTATAATACTATATAGGCTGTTTTTACCATAATTTATTTTATCTGACCCCTGTTAATGGACATCTAGTGAATACCAGTCTTTTACTATTGTTAACTATGCTGCAGCAAATACCCTTAGACACATGCTACTTGCATTTGTCTGTGGGGTAAATTTCTGGATTTGGAATTGCTGGGCTGAAGCGTATGTGCATTTTAAATTTTGGTAGATATTGGCAAAAGGCCTCTGAAAGGCTTCTATCCATTTACAATCTTAACAGCAATGAATGAGGGTGACTGTTAGGTCACCCCTGCTAAGTCTGTGTTTCAAACTTTAGGATATTTGCCAGTCCCCTAAGTAAAAAGTGGTATGGCTATGTAGTTTTTTTAAATTTTTCAAAATTTTTATTGAATTTGTTGGGATGGGACACTGGCTAACAAATTGTACAGGTTTCAGGCACACAGTTCCACCTCGCATCCCCTGTACCCGGCATTGTGTGCTCACCACCCCAAGTCAAGTCTCCGTCCATCACCACTTACGCCCCATGCCCTCCTCCCCCCTCCCCCCGCAATCCCCACACTCCTGCCCCTGCCCATGAGTTCTTTCTCTTTTTTTCTTTTTTGCTTAATCCCTCTGCCCCC